>WBNO01019033.1:588707-798748 GCA_013400575.1 Peucedramus taeniatus | reverse complement strand
TACAGCAAGTTGTAAGTAGGATGTGACACAGGCATTTTGTCATCAAAAAATCTCAGTAGGAAACTAAAAGGAACTCATACCACATACTTCTAGCAATTAGCTCACCTCCAGGGAGTTATAGAAAAGAAGAACACATAGTGTCTGTAAGTTGACAAGGAACCTAGGAACATATTTTATTTAGTAAGTAAAAAGGAAGATTTTCAAACAGTTTAGAGTAGGTGCCAAAGGTGGTGTCAGAAGGGCATGGTAATATATTTTATCTCCACTGCATATATCACTGACTGATGTACTTTCTTTAGGTGGAGTTACACAGCATATGCAAAGCCAGTCGTTTGCCATGTACTATTTTAACTTAGTTTATCATATTTCAAAAGAAATTCATGCAGATGCACAGCAGTTACTGAAATCGTCCTCACAGAATTGCTCAGATCTTAGAAGTGTAGTATGGGGGACATTGGAAGAGCTCTGTTCTCAGTAAATCTTGGAGTAAGTTGATATATTGGCTAGAGTGGGTTATAGCAGAGTAAACACCTGGAGTGGAAAGTGATGAAGGCACACGTATGTCTGGGGAGTGTTGGTCACTAACATATCTCACTGGTGTGTCGACTAGGGCTGTCGTTTGAACAGTGTTTGAACTCAAATGTTATAGTAATACTCTTTTAATAATTTGGTGTCGTCTATTCTGCATTTGCAAAAGCCCTTTGCTAAATACTTAGAACAGATATAATGAGATTCAGTGGCTTTTTTTTTGACTCTAGGAAAAGCATGTCTGTCACAAGGACCATGTTGTTACTGAAAGTGATGTTGTGTGTCTTTTCTTCTGAGGAATGGAGCTGTTGAAAAATGGGCCATAGGGTGGGTGTGTGGCTTTTTTTGTTGTTGTTCTGTGTTCTTATATCTACCTATCTATCTGCAATATGAGACATTCAGAGAAACATTTCATGCCAAATGTGAGACAGACCTCTAGGTTGCAAGGAACTGAAAAATTACTTTGAAAAAGAAATGTATTGACTGTTTTTCACTCTTCATGTTACATATAATGAAGGTGTTCTTTCTGGTGTGTTTAAAGAGCAGAATCAAGCAGATTGAGGAATGTCTACAGAGGACCATTCAGAGAATTTACAAATAAACTCTCATCTGCACAGATAAATGCATGTCCTGTCTGCTGGGAGCCCACCTGGGAGATGGGGGCTCCTCTGTGCTGATGGTTTGCATCAGGACTCTCTTACAGGAGATGAACTAAGACCAAGTCACTGGCCACCTAATGGTGCATGGCTGATGTTCTGGGTCTTGTGTTACATGCTAGACCACATTAGGTGACTCTAAACAGAGGGCCTTCATCAGGGGAATGCAGGAGATGGCACATTGTGATCAGAGCAATGTCCACATACAGTTTGTGAGGAATAAAGCGTAGGTAAAAGTTAGTTTTCTGTTTAATTCTGTTTAATTTTGTATGCTTTTAATTCCAGAAACTGAAATTGCATTGTCCATGGGTTTATAAATATTTAACACACCTTTTTAATGAATAAGAAATTGAATTTAAGGGTCAGTAGCAGATTCAGTTACTTTTTCAGATAGTTGTTTAATTATTTCTCATTATATTTGTAAATGTAATTTTAAAATCTTAAAAAATAAATTAATATAGGCCATCAGAGAATCATCTCCAATAGATAACATTCATGAGTGGTTTTTACTTCTATTATACCATTAGACTAGGATCTCAGGATTTTTTGATGAGTATCAAAGTCTTGCAAGGAAAAGAGATTTCCCAAGGTCATACAGTAATATTATGAAAGATTCAGGAATAGAAGACAGCTTCATGCTTTATCTGATCTAATAAAATAGTTTTCCAAATGGTAGAATTTTTTCCTAAACAGTCTTTCCATCTTTTGTATGCTTCTTACAAGAAACATCATACTTAAAAGATCATCCTGTGGAGTAAAGATTTGGAAAAAAGGGTACTGGGGGCAACCCTTGATTCTTTGAATAGATTGCCCTAATACATGCCTTTCACTATTTAAATAATTTATAATATAGTGATCTTCAAAGTAAAGCTATTACTGAAACCAACTTATTTTATTCATTAAAATGTCAACAGAGCAGTGATCCTGATGCAAATGGTGAAATAAAATCAAAGGGTCTCAGATAAAATCATTACCATCACTCTGATGTCAGTTATTGGGAAAAATGGAATATGTAAGTTACTTGACAAAATTGTATTTCTAAAGAGAAGTTTTGAAGTAAAGCCTAGCTATTCTTCACTGTGTATTTTAGATTGCAGAATTTGTGAAGGATTCCAGGCATTCATCTGTCAGGCAGTAAGTCCAGTTCCAAAGTTAGGAGTAAGATTCCATTGTTTTACTATACACATATGTGTAGTTCCTTTTCTGTGAGCCTTCAGAAAGAGAAAAGGATGGAGTTGAATGTCTGAAAAAATAAATTTAAAAGTTAGCCTGGCTCCTCTATCCTAATATCTTAAGCCCCATCTCATCACTGACAGAAGCCTGGTTTGGCTCTTGAAGGTAAAATTCTGTCTCCTAATATGCCTTCAAGGCATTATTACACCTTTAGGACTCAGGTCCATAAACCATTATTCTGGGTGCTCATAAATATGCATTTCCTTTACACTTTTAAGTAAGCTGCTATTGCCGTCATTCACTTTTAGTTAAGACCTGTCAGGTGATGTTTCTGTTGAAGGAAAGAAGTTAAATTATGGGCGAACTGAAGATATGTAGTTCTTAGGTGTGCTAAAATTATGAGTGAGTTGTAGAGATTATTCCTCACAAGTAATTTTAGGATCCCAAGGGATAATGTTGATGTGTACAAGAGATGTTCCCTTCTTGGCTAATTCCATTAAAAGCTTCTGATATCTGCATTGCTGGAGTGAGACTCCAAAAATCTGCTTTTCTGTCTTACATAATCACTTTAACGGTATCCTGTAACATCCACCTCTGCTATGACTGTCAGTGCGTTGACTTCTGGAGTGACAGAGATATGTAGGTCTGACAAAGCATCATTTGCAATGTGCTTCAGTGAAGTGAAAACTGCAAATGCTGTCAGTATTACTGGAAACCTTTTACTTAGGCAGAATTAATAAATTACACCTTGTATTTTGGGATGACCTTGTTATATACAGCTGGTCTAGAATGATATGACTTACTAGTAAGAAATGACTGCATCTTGGCAGAGAGCATTCTATTTATTTTCAATTCTGAGAAAAGCGTTATCCACTGGATAAGACACTGGATCAGAAGTTATTCAGGATCATAGTTTTGCCATTCTTAGGGTGCCTGACTTCTTGTAGGTGTCCTCACTCAGATGTTTTCTTCCTTTCACTTTCCAAGCGTGGTTGTGATTATTCATAGGATATCCCCCTCAGCTCTTGCAGGTCTTCTGCTCCTAGGTGAACAACATGAATCTCATACTTGTACTAAATCCATAAATTTAGTTTGTTCCACACAAGTTCTAGCTCCAGGCTATGGTTCAGACCTGGGAAGGTTTTCTTTAGCAGGCTGTGACCAGTGGTGAATTAAGGTAAACTTGGCAGCAAAGTCTCAGGTTAACGTTTAAAGGGATTTCTGCTCAACAAAGTAGGGGTTACAGAGAAGTGGCCCTAGCGTCTCCTGAGCTGTACTGTCTCTGGTAATCTGTTCCTGGTTCATCGTGGAACTTTGTTGAGCTTTCTTTACTGCAAGGCTTTGTTTTTCATAAAATCAGATACGTGCTTTAATACTGTTCAAATAGGGCCATCCTATTGTGTGTGAGAACAGAAAACTGAACCTGATAGAAACAGATGTGATGTGGTATTTGTGGTGAAAGTCCTCTATTATGTTTCATATGGCCTTGTCTGTTCCACAGGTTGCTCAGGTTTTCCGTGCCACCTCAAGGGCCTCTCTGTTCCTATTGGGAAAAAGAAGCTGTGGGTGACAGATTGTGTCATTCCCTTCCTGGACTAGTTGTCACCATCCCTCCTTTAAACAAAGCCCCACAACAGAAAGGTTGGTGAGGTATTGTTGGGGATGTCTGTGGCTCCTTCAAGGGTGCTTGTGGAGAAGCTTTAGACATGGGAGAAGAGATGACTCCAGATTTCTGTGGTGCCGCAGTCCCACTGTGTCATGCCCCAGGGACTGGCCCCAGTCACCTAGTAAGGTTGGACATATCAGGTAGTGTGATGTCAACTACAGCAGAGAGACATCCTCCTCTCCTGAAATACCAGTGACTCTTTATCCAGAAGGTTTAATAGTGTTGCTACAGTACTTGGTGATATGGTGCTTATTCAGCAACCATTTTTTGGGAATGCCTTAGTAGTGTTGTCTGGCAGTAGCATGATACACACCAGAGTAATTAGGAATAATTTAAAATTACTGTTATTGAACAATTTTTTTCAGGCAGTCGTTGGTTTGGTCCTGCTTAATGCCAGAGATGTGGTCTGGAAGAATTTCTTGACAGTTCAGATGGGCTAAGACTGCTGAACAGATTTTCTTCAGCGAAGAATGAAGGCAGGTGGCATCCTTTTGACCAGGATCCTTTTGGTCCTGTTGCTAGAATCATATACACATAACCCGATGGGTGTCTGACTTCTCCTTTATTGATTTAGGCATTTTAATTGCTCCTGTTTAGTGTAAGGTCAAAAGACAGTAATTAATATAAGACAATGGTAGAAATTTCTGGCTTTGTAGTTTCAGAGATAAAAAGAGCAGAGAAGATAGTTGTGGAACATCTGTTACATGGATATGCTTGATTGTGGGCAACTGAATAGGATGACCTGGTTGTCAGTCTCTGTATTTTCCTTTGTTTGTCTTTAAGTGCTCTCAATAGAGAACTGTTAGTAGTATTTTCCTACCTTCCTGCCTAAGCACAGGCCAGCATTTATTGGAGCTAACCTCTGGTAATTATAAAGCCAACATTGCAGTAACAAGCAGACAGATGGAACATATAATATTCATAAATTATTGATTGCAGCTTCCTCATCCTTCACAGTAAGCTCTTCAAGAAGGGACAGTTTCTTGTAAGGATCCACAGTCCAACAAGGAGATCAGCAACAGCTGATGTGTTTTGTCAAATAAGTTCAATTTTCTTCCCTGATAGAGTAGCAAACTTAGCATTGATGGGGAAGAGGAAGAGGTGCCATTTACCTTGACCTTGTCAGTGTATTCTGGTAAATAAGCTAGAGATATATGAATATTAAGCTACTGCAAGATGGGTACCAAACTTTTATGAAAGCTGTTCTCAGTAGTTACTAGTGGATCCAGAGTGGCTTGGACCCAGTATTTTAATTGGCAATGGGATGATGAACCAGTGTGAGAGGCAAATTCAAACTAAATTTTAGAAATCAGGGAAATGGCTTGGAAGTATAGAATTAAATACAACAGAAGAAGGGCAGGTTTCTTAACTGTGGCATAAATATTCAACCTACAAATTGCAGCTGGGTGCAGCCTGAATCAGAGGCAGAAAGACTCAATGTATTCTGTGTGTCTCTCCTACCACACCTTATGCTGCCTTTTTCTCACCTCTTACCATCAAAGAAATAGTACAATAATTTCTGGTCCCCAAAAATCATTTTATCAAATGTTTGATAAAAATGTGGCTTTTAATTGCATTGATAGTGAATACTTCACAGAATTGTAGAATGGTTTGTGTGATCTCATCTTGTTCCAACCCCTGCCATTGGCAGAGATACATCTTACCAGAGGAGGTTACTCAGTGCTCCATCCAACCTGCCCTTAGAGACTTCCAGGGAGGGGGTATCCACAACTTCTCTGGGCAACCTTTTCTAGCCTCACCACCCTCACAGCAGAGAATTTTTTTCCTACTATCTAATCTAAACCTACTCTCTTTCAATCTGGGGCCATTCTCTCTTGACCTGTTACTGTATGCTCTTGTAAATGGTCTCTGCAGTAGTAGTTTTGGTTTACTTTTTTCATTTTCAGAATTTGTACTAAAATGTGGTTGTTTATATGAAAGGGTAACTGTGAGCAGTTGTTCCATAGCAAAGTAGTACAAATGTACTCAAAAAAACTCATGTACAAAGTAGTGTATGTATATATTATGTAGGTGGAGAAGAAAGAAGCTAAATACCCACCCAGTGATCTGTTTCAAATGAGTTAATTTATTTTTAAGAAAAGTGTTTAATGTTTTCATAATTGTCTGTTTGAGTAGGAAATGTTAATGAGATTGTTGGAAAGGTTAATTGAAGAGCTGCCATCCTGTGTATAGAACATCCTGTGTGTCTTCTACATGGAGCCAGTACTTTTTAATGGCTGTGGAGATGCACCTGTTGGACTTAAGCACGGGATTGCAACAGATAATTTAGCACTAAAAGGCATTAAAAAGGACTGCCTATCAAATAGTAGTAGTAAGCATCAATATTTTTAGTGCTGTTCTTCAGATCTTTCATTATAGTTTTACAGTTAATTGAGTATATTCTACTTATTGAAAACAAATTACCTGAATAATTAGCTGATTTATTGTTTTTATTTGTTATTCTGTACATTATTAATAATTGGTTTCCTGAATTTATTTTCCTAAATGGTTATATAGGTTTTTTAAAATATTCCTTAAGTATCAGAAAAGGTGCTAATTTAAATATTTTCTTAATTACTTGTTGCAATCAAAGTATGGCTAATACAATTTTAAATGTAAACCATTTTTAAATGAAAGGCTGCTTTTCATGGCAACATGGCAACTCATAGAAAATTTGGGAGATTTTCTGCTTCCAGTCAGAATATTATATTTAAGAAATATTACCAGACTTCTAGTTTGGAATCAAGGAAAGATAGCAATAATTAAATGGGCATATTTTGATGTACTTAGGAATGCATTATATTTTGGGGTTTTTAAATCTTGCATGCAGCATAAAATGAAGTTATTCATTTTAATGCATCCTTCTTGTTGACTTAAAGCTGAAATATAGTTGCTTGAAAATTAATTTACCCCTCATGAATGACTGGTTGGATTATCTTTGTAGCATTAAATGTCAACTCTGAGCTGAGAGCACATTGTGTCTACGGTAAAAAGTTGTCCCTGAGCACTTAATGTTGTGTTAAATGATGATGTGTCCTTTGCAAATGTATTATTAGTGTCAAGCTGTTCCGTCTCTCAAGATTGAAAAATGGTCAGTGATTTGAGCTGCCATTAAACCTGAATAAAATAGAGTGGCTGTGGGGGGTTTTCATGCCTTTTTTGAATACAGACACACTCTTGTGTAGGTATAAGACATATAAAAATCTTTCTGTTAACCTAAGACTCCAAAAACTCCCTTTGGAATCACAGCAATTAAAAAGAAGAAAATCTCACTTCTGCTTCTCAGGAAAAGAATGGTCATTGAATTTATCTGTGTGACACTAATAACACAAAACACAATAATAAATACTTGAGAGCTTGATCTTGTTTCCACAGATGTGAGCTAGGGCTATGTTGCCAATTCTCAGACATAGATTATAAAACTATTACTGCTGTGTGGTTTGCCAACTGATTTTTACTGAAGTTGGGCCTGAAATTCACATGGAAATTTGTTTTTCTGAGGTTCGTCAACATTCTAAATAAATAGTTATTTTCAGAATGAAGCAGGCATGTTGAAGATGTGTTCTGTGAGACCAGAGTTTCACAGTTTCACTGGGTTGAAATAAATTCTGTTATTCAGTGACTATAAAATGACTGGTTTAAAATCTCTCAAAGATCATAGAATTAAATACTTGTTCATGCACTTTTGGAGGCAGGTGTGTAGGTACTTCTGTGGTTTTCGATGGTGTTACAAAGCACTTTAGAAAACACTTCTTTCCCCATTCAGGCACCTAACTTGTCATTTAGAAAGGCACTTAAATAAAAGTTGTACTACTATATATGAGATGATAGAACTCGGTTTTGAGCTCATACTCCGTTTTTCTTACATCCCAAAGTATGTAAGAAAATAAATGCTTGCCTTTATTCCTACTAAAAAACAAACTACTCTAAAGTTAGGGAATTGGTGGTAGTGCAAACTGATTTGAACTTTTTAGTCCATTGACTTGTTGTTTACAGACCCTACTGAATTCCTTTGGTGCACTTTAGTTCCCTTGCAATGGTGACATTAAGGTACTTCAGGCAATGTGATTTTATGACTAAATTCTCTCTCAGCTGTCAGCCATTTATGGAAGTGGTTCCCTGATAGCTGAAAAAGACAAGTGCCATGCATGTGCAGAAGAAAACAAGGAGGACATGGACATACTAGAGTGAGTCCAGTGAAGGGTCAGGATGTCCATCTGGAGCACAGGACATGCAAGAAGAGGCTGAGAGAGCTGTCTTTTCAGCTTTGAGAGGAGAAATCTCAGCTGTTACTGCTGTCTACAAATACTTAAATAGGAGGCTACAGACAGGGTGAAGCCTAACTTTTCTCAAAGGTGCACAATGATAAGACAAAAGGCAAGTAAGAATATTAATATTTTCAGTAGGTATGTGAAAAATATTTTTACCAGGGGGATGGCCAAAGTTGGGAAGAGTTTCTCAGGGAGGTTGTGGAATCTCTACCTTTGGAAATACTAAAAACTCAGCTGGATAAGCTCAGCTAGACTTGCTCCCAGACTTACAGGAGCTGACTTTCAGGTTGAATGCAGTTTAAAAATTGGCTCTGTTCTGAGTAGAGGGATGGATCATATGACCCCCAGGAATGTCTTCTAACCTAATCTATCCCCTGGACTGTAGCTTAAAGCAGGACCATAGCTGGTACATGGGATCAGTTCTGAAGAAGCAGTGTGCTAATGATGGTGCAGAGCACAGTGGCTCCAAAGCACAGGCATAGCTGACTGGCTTGGGAACCACCACGTCATAGCTGGGCAGGGGTGGAATTCAGGCTGTGGTTTCAATGCAATTCAGTCCTTTTGTGGCTCTGTGATTTTCTCTCTATGGTACTAGTAATACCCAAGATAATTACTTCAGAGGTAATTTGGCCATGTCTGTAAATGTCTTGAATCAAGATAAAGTCATGTTGGAACTGGTTCTTCTTCTCCATTTGTCCCTTAGAGCTATTTCCTTCATATTTGTTCTGCTTAATCCTAGAGTTGAAGCCAACCCACCTGACTCGGGTTCTCAACATCTCTAGTTGTTCTTGACAGTAAAACAGGCAGCACCAGGGAGCTCTTTAGGCTGTGCTAGGCTGCTGTCACTCACTCTTCAGAGAAGTCTCTCTATGGGAAGTAAAGAGAGATCTAAACTAGCAATCACCTAAAACTGAACTCAGGTGTAATGGGTGTGACCTTCTGTGTCTTGCATATAGGGAGGTTGTGGAGCATGGCATGACTAAACCTCCCTCCATCCTGGGCCTTTGTCCTTGCTAATGCGATCTAATTCTCCCTTACCCCTGTTACTGCCGGTAAAAGGATGGGTTGCTTGAAGTCAGACTGTGGAAACCCTGAAAAGACCAGAAGTCCATTTTCTTATTCTGTTTGTTCTGTGGGGTTTTGTGGAGGGTTCCTGGAATCTTCACTAATTCATATCAATAATCATGATAAACCAGTTGATTTCAGCTTAACTAGGTGTGTCATTTCACACTTGCATTTTGTCAGTGAATCTTGCCACAATCTGTTTCTAATTAGATATGTATATATTTTAGTATGGTTTTCAGTATCAGTTACAGTAAGGTACTTTAGTTAAACTGCTACTGGTAACTAAAATTTACCCTTTAGTTGTAGTTTTATTGATCCTTAAACAGTACTTTAACATATGAAATGGATTGCTGATGTATGGAAAATGTCTTACTGTTGTTTTGAGTATGACTATAATACCAGCACAGAAAGATTCAGGACAGCAGTTTGTTGGTTGTTACAAATTATACTGAAAGTGTTGAAAGGAATTTTAAATCTGTAGCATGATTAAAAAATTTAACTATCTGTCAGGTTTTTTGGCATGCTGTAAATAACTCATCTTCAAATTATTTGTCTGAGTAATTAAATTTAGATTGCACATTTCTCATTTCAAATATTTTGACTCTTATCTATTTGGTTTTCCATTGTAGCTTAATTGATGTGGTCTATATAAACGGACAATAAATTTATATACCTTTGTTATAAAGATCAGTCAGTGAATAGAACTTGGTATTCATCCCAGACAGAATTATGATTGAATGTATTTGCAAGATTAAAGCACTGAATTTACTTCTTTCTAATTAAAGGCAATTAAAGATTTGCAGACACAAATAAAAGACAATGAATTGAGGAATAAGTGTAGAAGCAAGTCCATTTGCAGGTGAAAAGAAGTGCCTTTGAAGCAGAACCAGCTGTATTTTCATTGAAAGAATAACAGTTTAGGAAGCTTTTCTGCATGTGCTTGCTTGATAGCATAATGTACTCATAAGCAGCTTACGCAGTACAGTATTCAGAAAATAGCAGTGCATTAATTTTTAAAGTAGCAAATGCAGGCAAAGAGCAATGCTGCCACATGATGATAATGAAGGTGGATATTGTAAAGTCTGCTGAGAGAAAAGAAAGCAGGGAGTTCCTGAAATGTGAACATTTATAAAACAATAACTAGATATTCATATGATAATAAGCTTGGACAGCAGCATCAACAAAGGCCAAAGATGCAGTCCTGTTTCTGCTTAAGCCTGATGAATTGAAAAGCAGAGAGGCAGTCTTTAGTCTGTTATTCAGTTCCAGTAATGAGCTATTGTTAGAATGAAAGAGTAAATATCTAGAAGGGTTGGAAATACATTTTTTTTTCTTGTGAAGTTATTCTGTACATTTTTTTCAGGTTGTGTCTTAAACAGCAGCATCTTTAAACACAATCCTAAACGTAGTCAGTTTTCTGTAATACAGTGCTCAACATCCTGCATTCTTGGTTGCATGTATAAAGAAGCTTGGTATGTATGCAGAAGTACAGTGTTGTGCATACTACCTGGCAGTGTCACAGTATTACTGTAGGCTAAAAAAAATATTATCCAGAACTTAAATGAACTTGCCTAACTTATACATATGATTTCAGTTTTTTGCATTTATCATCATGTCATTGGAGGTTTTAATTAAAAGGAATACTGAATATACAAGATCAGGTCATCTCTAATATGTTATTAAAATTGTTGAATAGAAGATGTATGGGATCTCAATTTCCCTAGTAAGCAGAGTTAAATTTAAAAAAAAAAAACCTTGTAAAATTTATAGTTTTTTTTTCCTAGTTACATGAAAAGAAAGAAACTTACTCTGTATATTATATGAATCCCTAGTATCCACTCTGAAGGAGGCACCCTTTGTCATTTTTCACAATATAGCTGTTTTAGTAGCTAAAATGCTCCCTTATTTTCACCCTGTTCTAATCCTACAGCTACTAAAATAGTCTTCATTTGTACCTGAGGAAAGTTTTCCAAACGGGATCTGTAAACATGGCACAGCTCAGTTCAGGTGTTACCGAGGTCACTTTGCCAACAAAGGAGTGGAAAAGAAGGATGGAAGGAAGGGAGGAGGTGCCAGGCAAGCTCTGTAGAATTTCTGACGGGCAAAGGCTATTTCAAGCACTGGATGGGAAGGTGGATCATCTTTGGAGGGACTGTCAGGAAGCAGGACAAGCAGAGAGCTGTAGTCAGTAAAAATAGTTGCCTTATCATGGAGTATTTTAAGTCTTTGGCCTTAAAAATAGAAAGGAAGTGATGGACTTGAAAAAGGAAAGAGGTACTTTATTTGTTTAAAAATAAATAAATAAATAGTGGTACTTATAAAAAAAGTTTAGGGAAGCTGGCACTAGAGTTTAGAGTTTGAGAGAAGAGATGACAAATTGATAACAATAATGACTAGTCAAAGAGGTAAGGATTATGTTTAAGTAATAAGAAAAGTAAGATTTGGTCTGGAAATCTTCCAGTTGTGTCTTTTTGGCTTCTTCTTGCCTTCATATATTCCATCAGGAAAACTTGGTGTCTCAGATAGGCATTGGATAAAGCAGACAAATGGGGCTTTGTCTGATGAGTCTGTCTCAGCTGGCTTTGATGGTCACTTCCTAAGAAGAAGAAATAGCTTAAACTGATGACTCTGACAGATAAATGTACAAGACAGCTTGCAGGATAAGTGAGATAAAACTAGAAGACATTGACAGTGTGAATATACTTATCCCAACTGGTTGAATTAGCAAGCCCAAAAGAAGGGAGGCTGTAAGGAGCCTGTATTACTTTTTTTCTCTTGTTTTCCAGGTGGTAATGATCAGTATTCACGTGATAGGAGCTTTGCATTTCATTGTTCTTTGTAGTCCTGTAGAGCAGATGTCTTTCCCAAGGCCTCAGAAAGTTCACATGTTTTAAGAGTCTTCTAGTACAATTGCTGAATCTGGTTTTCATTACAAAGAAGTCCACAGATGCCCTTTTTAAACTTTTGCACTTGGTGGACTCAGACTCTTTCCCTACTGTATTTTTTTTCCTTTTGGCTATTACTTTTAGCAAGGAGAGTGCTAAATTAATGGCAGGTGCATGGATTTGGAGAACTACCAGTTCTAGAGTCATCACTGAAATAGCCTGGTTGTTATAGGAGGATTAGTTGTTCATATCAGACTTAGTATAAATCTGGAAGTATTCTCTAGATAAGTAGAATCCAGTCTTAGTTGTAGCCATGGTACTGGAATAAAGAGTAGCAGGGTGCCAGAAACCAAGGGAATGAGCACCAGTAAGCTTTCTCATTTGGATGAATAAACATGGTTCTGCCCATACATGTGTTTCACAGACTGTGTCTTCTATGCAGTATTTGCCCCTGCTCGTGTCACCTTCACACTTGAGCTGTGGAGAAGAGGAGGGAGAATGGGCAATGGGAGGAAAGGGAGGTGGGTTTTACTAGCTGACTTGTGTCCCATTCCTAGTGGATCTTACCAGGCTTTCTAGTTTTCATTATCTAATGCTGTTGCATCACTGGAAGGGAAATTTCTGTCTGTCTTGTTTCATTTACTCCTGATGGAAGAACAGCAAACCTGAATTATGAGAACTGAGATTGAACTTAGTGCTTGTCAGTTATATAGTTCTAAATGAAGATATTTTTTATGCTTAAAACATTTCAGATTGATACATTTCTATAGTTTGTTCACAAGTAAGTAAAAACAGCTGTATCAGTTTTGAGAGTTGGTTCCCAACAAACAAACTCAACAAAAAACCAAAAAAAATTCAAGACTAGGGTGTGTCTACGCCAAATTTCAGCCTGGAGTGTATTTTTATGAGTAATAAACTCCTGCCATTTGTAATGGAAATTCTGAAAGATCTTTTAACTATTTCATGGCAAAAGTATGAGTGTGGGACTTTAGGGAGAAGAAACACATTCTCTTTCTGGCTGGCGTCATCTCATGACTTAGCCATTTTTGTGGTTTCTGCAAGTCTTTCTCCAGCTGTTAAAAAAAAATACTGTACTCCTGATGCATCCTATTATCAGATATTACTGACTTCTGAAAAATAATGCTGCAGTCATCCTGTCCTGCTAATAAGATGTATTGACTGGATGAATATATTGGAGCCTCTGACATAAATCATCTTTCTGTCATCCTTTCTTCACTCTGTCTTCTGAGTTTCCTTGGATATATGCTGCCTTTTTTTTTTATTCCTAATACATATGGTTTCAGTTATTTTTCCATTTGTTATTGAGTATTTTTAAGTTATTTTAAGTCTTTTATGAATAATATCTGACCAAAGAATAGTATGGAGACCTTCGCAATATATAATCTGTAGGACTGAGGAGAGATTGTATAATGAAAGCAAATTTGTAATGCGAGTTCAGCATTCACATCATGCTACACAGACAGTCTCTGTAATTGAGTATGTCCAGGGTGATACAAGGAATAGACAAAGTCAGAAGTGGGTTTCTATGAATCCAGTGTATTACTGGAAAGAGACATTTACATTTCATAATTTCATCACAACACGATAATATACCAGTTTTCAAGGTAGCCATAAAATGAGAAGTTTGCATTATTGATTATGAATGTAAAATCACATCTGCTTGGACAAATGGGATCTTTGTATACAAAAGCACTGGACAAAGTTTTAGAGGAAAGGTTGAACTATTTGACTGTAACAGTAATAAAGCTAATGTACAAATAGGTAACTTAGTGTTTTGGAAAAGGCCAGACACTGCTTTAAGAATTATAGTTTAGCTTTGGAATTAGGCATAAAGAAAAAAAAAGATATGTACACATTAGGAGGAAAAAAATGAAAAGGACTTTTTAAAAAAGCCAAAGCAGTTGTACTGAGGCTGTATCACTCCAAGCAGTTCCTTCACAGATTCTTTTTTCTTTTCCTTTTATGACTGTGTCTGTACCTTGACTTCCGTTAACTTAAAGAAGATATGGTTAATAGTTCATAATACAGCACTAACAGGCCATTCAGACAGCAGAAATATCCCTGAGAGACATCAGGTGTTTTATGCTTTGTTATTAAGTTGAGATAAATGATTTATACAACTTCTACCATTTCTGAATGCTTACATGTTCTCCTCTGAACTCAGTTCATATGGACTCACTGTAATCAAGCCCTGGGCTGTTCTCTTTGTGGCTGCAAGAGATAGTCCCTGTAATTTACAGAAAGTTAATCTAGAAGATTTTATGTAATGTTTTTCTACAAGCAGATGTTGTCAAGCAAGGGTTTTATTAGCATTTACATAGACTGATCTCCATATCTTTGAGTTCTGATACCTGCAAATAATGTTCCAGTTAAGAATTACAAACCTTTACTTTCACCAGAATGTCTTGTCTTGCACATCTATATATGCATTAGAGATGACTAACCAAGAAAAATTCTGATGAAAGTTTTTGTTTTGATTTCAATAAGCGGGAAAACATAATCTACCTTTAATCTACTTATTTGCTGACCGATTCCTATGGAGCAATTTATTAAACATTTTACTAGTGGATATCTATCCATAGATGTATTTTGATGTCACTCTGGAGTAACAGGTTCTACACTGATTTGTCAGATCTTGTTTTTGTCACTGTCTGTGTTAAGCATGGTTGTTCCACAGATTGAATCCCTGTGTGTCAGAGTAGCTGTTGTTTAAAATGCTGGACTGTGGGATGTTTTTAATATGTTGAATCTGACTTTTCAACTGAAATAAATGCTCATGTTCTTTATATTATTTTTGCATTGTTTTCATTGAATATGCTTTTTTACTCTAGGGAAACAAGATTATAAGAAAACCAGGCCTATGTTAAGAGCTACAAGATTAAAAGCAGAGGCCAAGAAAACTGCACTAGGCGTAAAGGTAGAGACTTCTTTGATAGCTCAAACCACCTTTGTGTTTGTTTCTTTTCCCCATAGATGTACTGTGTGAATATTGATTTCTGAGAGATATTGTTTATGACACTTCAAAATCTAAGTAGAATGCTAGAATCTAAAATATTTATGATTAAATGCTTTTCCTTAACCCTAAAATGACTTGAATATTTGAAGTGCTGAAAGATTCTGCATAGTCTCTGTCCTTGTTATGATGCATGCTTACTTTAAGGTTTAAAGTACCGTGCTTAGAAAATTAATGGGTTTAGGGAGCCTGTCTACACACAGAACAAATTCTTTAACTATTTCATATAGTTAGACAAATTACAATAAATATTTCCCATGTTCCTCTTCTCATCCTATACCAGTAGTAATTTAAAGACTGGGTTTGTTAAGTGTTGTTAATTCTCAGCATCATTGTCTCAGTCTGCATCCTTGTGTACTGCTTCTGACTTGGAAAAAGAAGGCTTAACTAACAGCAAAGGAAAGCATATGGAAAGGTACTAAACTTTATTTTGAAAATATTCCCTTTTCAGGTAGGTATGAAGTATAACAATTACTTTAGATCACACCTGTGAATATGAGCAAGGAGGACAATTAGAAATATTCTCTGTTATCTACTACCCGATGTGTCATCAAAACGGGATCTATCTGAACACACATTATTTGTGTTGCCTCCAGTATTTTTTCATCAAATTTATTTTTTTAATCTAACTGATACACTATTTAACAGCAAGAGTAAAACCTTAGGAAAATAAAAAAGTAGATCCATTTTCTGGGTATTCTAGTAAAAGAAACTTCAGAAATGTTGAAAGGAGAACATTTTCTTGTTTCTGGCATATGAGAAATCAATTTTTTCAAGTTATAGCTTATAGCAAATGCCAAGGTATTACTACCAAGCTGTAACAGCTGTTAGGCTGCCAGATGATGTATTTGGTTGTCTTCCAGAATTTGCTATTATAATCACGAAACAGTGCTTTCTTTTTGCTCCTGATTGCTGATCTCGATCAAGCATTACCGTGTGATGCAGTATGTTTTCACAACATAATCTCCTCAGTTAGTGCTGTGTGTCAGGTTTTAATGAGAAAAAGTAGATTGCCTTTTTTGTTTAAGGGATAGATTATTAACCTTTTGAATTCCTTTTCCTTCCTTTCTTATTAAATTTTCCTTTTTCTTTTCATTTTTCTTTCAATGGCGTGACCTTTTAAAAGTGATGTTCTACTTGGAGACTTAGTGTACAGCCTAATTCTTGTAAAATGAACACATTTTTTGCATGTCTTTCACAAGTGAGAAGAGTATGAGATTTGGTCCTTCAAAACCTGTTTCATTTCCTTATTTTCTTAAGTAATTCTTTCCTAAAAATGAGGGTGAATGGGAAAGCATATGTGTAATCATATATGTAATGAAGAATTGAGTATTAGTGAATAAAGGACTGTTGCCATCAGGGTGGACATGTGCTCTCCAGGTCCTGAGTGGGTGTGTTTCTGGGGTTCTGCTAGTTGTGTGATGTGTCAGGTTTACAATTCTGCTTCTGCCTTAAAAAAAAAAAAAAAAAAAATCTTTTAAATATTTTCTTCCTGCTGTAATATTTTTTGTGCTTCTGGACCTTAAAAAAAAAAAATCTGGATTGTCCCCAAATAGATCACAGCAGTTTGTTTTGCTTCCAAATTGCTGAAAAAAGCTGACAGAGCTGAAGCAAAAAGGAAGGTAAGTTGGGCACCTTCCCCTTCAGGGATTTGCTTGTAGGGGAATGAAGGCATGGCTTTTGATTGCATCCTTCTCACTGAGCCTGCTCAGTGCCAACAACCTCAGACATAGTAAATATTATAATACTTCTACCAGAACATGGGCAATTTCTGCAAACTCTGTGATTCTGCTGACAGACCCCACAGTGCTCAGCATGGAAGTGAGGTGCATTTAATGTCTTGGGGTAAAGGTGCACCTCTTCCCACCTCGCAGTGGCAGCTCTTCACCCTGCTCAATCCCTCCAGCAGCAGAACTTCACCATGGGCAGTAGATGCTCCTGAAGTGTCTGTGGGGAAATCTCCTTCCTTACCCCTGGAGAGGCTGCTTAGTTGTGAAGCCCCATAATCTATACCCCTCTCTTGAGCACGGCTTGTTTTGCTCAGTCCAGTGTTAAGATCCTCCAGCTGCCAAGTGCCATTTTTTTACATCCGTCCTCCACACCTATCCTAAATACTCCTCTGTTGTTTCTGGATAATTTTTGAAATAATTCTTTACAAGTTATGTGTGGTATGACAGCATCTGGCAGGACAGAAGAGAACACAATTTGTTCTTCAAATCCCTTGACCAGTTGTCTCAATGCCCTGAGTTCCCTCTTGATCATCCTTAATCTTGTTGGGATTTTGTATGTGTCCACCTGGAAAACCAGTGGGCAATAGTCAGTGAGCCATACCAAGCAGAGACGTTTGTTGGTGGTTTCCCCAAGGCTGACACACCTCCCTATGGGCTGGGTCCATTTGGCATATTGGGCCTTCCATTCCTCTCAAAAGGAAGTCACTAATGACTACTACCTTCATTTTTTTTCTTAATTGAGGAGGTTTTGAGGTGCAGGGTGGGTTGCCCTGCCCTAGGCAACCCCTCCAACCTGGATGGATCTTCATCCTCATTCTCATCTCTCTGGGCCTCAGATTCCAGGGCCTCATATGTGTTGTTTAAGGGCAGCTGGAGAGGTGAGGTAGGTCAGGAAGAGATTCACCTGCCACCCCAAGCAGAAACCCAACCCAAGCTCCCCACTGTCTCTTAAGAGCTCCTCCTTTTCCCTGGATGAGTAATGGTAATAAGCAACATGATTCACCTTCCAAAGGCTGGGATTTTAGTCTTTTTTTAATTATGTAGGCCCTAATTCTGTGCTGTAGCAGTTGATTAACGTCAATCTGTGTTGAGGGCAAAAAACTCATATAACTACAATGCAATGTAATAAGTAGGCACTTTAAATAGAAATGTTCAAAGTTCTTGTAAATCTTTGAGAAGAAACCAGACACATACATGTATTTGGAATATTTTTTTAATATATATAGCTATTCAATACATGATGCAGTATGCAGCATTTCAAAATAAAGTAACGTTTTATTATAAAAAGCTACGTTGAAGCTAATAAAAATATTGTAGAGGAAGGATAAATGTAAAAGTATAAACTCTCTGGGAAAGGGGAATGTGTTTGTAGTTCTGTGAAATACATACACACAATAAGCTAACACAATAAGCACCATACAGCCACTTAAAACAATAGGCTTTTTTATGTCATTGATAATTCTAGGGTTGTTTTACATTAGTGCCCTGAAGAAATTACATGCCTGGCTGTAATCTAAGACTTAGTGTAATATTTAGGGGAGAAAAAGATGGACTAGAAAATAGTAAAGGGATTTGAGTCCTTAATTTCTATGAGGATAATGAAATTCAACTGTTGTGTATTTCACCATGAGAGCTGACAACGTTAGCTTAAAAAAAGGCCCTATAAATGACATAAAACTTTTGAGAACCAATCCCCTGGAGATTCTTCACATTTCATCGCTGGCATACTAATTAGCTTGTCTTGTCAAACTTTGATTGCCTTGTCATTTTAATGCAAGGTTTAAACTAACAAAGTTTCTCTCAGTCACTGGCATTTAGTACTTTTTAATTTCCCCAATGAGGGATTTTTATCTGTGTTGATAATGTCAGAGAAGCAGCTGAGCACTAATAGCTATCCAAAGTTAGTTCAAGCAGGGTGACCATGCTAGTGCTTGGTGTGTCATATTTGCTCTTTAAACATGTTTAAAGATTAAATATTGTAGCAGAGCTATTGTACTGGCTCTTGTTTGTCTATGTGACACTAATGTAGACAATGCCAAAATACATTGTGTCTCTTGGAAAAGCAGGACCCTGTCTTGAGAAACAGCTCCAAGAGAAAGCCGTATGCTGTATGTCTCGGTGTTTAGATAAGACAAAATTCTTTGTAGCAGTACCAAAAAGGGAGCCTCTGAACTTTCTCTTGGTCATTTTGTTAGCCCCCCACATGGGGCTTGTGGCTGCTGGAAGCCCAGCTGTTCATCCTTACCAAGTAGAGCAGGAAGGCCTTTCTACCACTGATGCTAGCTCTGCTCTCATTGGGTGAGGAATACATGCAAGCAGGAGGGTGACAAGCAGAAAATGGTTTGAGAGGTGTGGAAGCTTGGCCCCCAGATAGCTGGAGTTTGGTATGCAAAGACTGAAAGTTATGGAAGTTCTTGGGCAGAGATTTTTTTCACAGGCTGCAAGAACAAATCAGTAGTCCATGGGACAAGTGATGAAGTTTTCTCTCTTCTTGAAAGGTAGGCACAAATCTTAGCAGTAGTTTTTGCAAAGTACTTGCAAAGACATTGACTACAAAATATCACTCCAAAGAGAATTATTAGCAACACAGTACATCGATTCAGCTAAGGAAAAAATGTTTCCTAAATGAAGTCAGAGCTTACTGTCTGTCATTCTTTTGCATATCTCCTTAATCTGTTGTGTAGATACCTCGCTATGGAGAGTTTCTCTCATCTGGAACAATTTAAATAGGAACAGATAATAACACATTTCTGGTGTATTTTAGCAAAGGATATTCTCCGATTTCATGCTGTTCATAATCTGCTAAATTAGTGAACTACATTTTTCAAGATACGCTTTCGTAGCTTTGTAGAAATTAAGGCCACAAGAGGCTATTAGATCATGTGATCTGCACTTCTCTATGTTACAGATCATAAAATTTCATCCAAATACTTTCTGCAAAGTCCAGGCACTTTGTAATGGCCAAAATACTGGGTCTTCAAACCAAGTTATGTGTCTCACAAAATGCAAAGCAGCTTAATGTGCCAGCAATGGATAAAGTGTGATATTCCCAGTTATTTCTGTAGTCAGGCTTTGATCCCTGACCTTGAAATGAAAGGGAGGGGAAAAAACACATACAAAGAGAAGAACAAAATCAGATCCTTGCCTGACCTGAACACGTAAGTATTGTAATCATGGTGGTTTGAGATGTGAAAATGCACCAAGCAAAATCTTAGGAGGATTTTCTGTACCAGCTTGGAGCAGTAGCTCCATCTTTCTCAAACCATCTTTCTCAAATCTTCTTATGTCTCTAGTTAGGACCAGTCTGTAACACTTTAAAATAATCAACAACAGCAAAACCTCAAATCCTAGAAATGAAATCAATACAATTGGAGGAAAATGTCAACATCACAGAAGAATGGCATCATCATCAGAAGAAAACTTCTGATGCTATATAAAAAAGTTTGAGCAGCTAAACACAGGGTGCTATTACTTTTAATAATTTGTGGGGTTCAGAATGTAGCACTGACCATGTAAATAATCTGAGTTTTCCTAGGGCCTTGAAGGAGAGGAGCAGCTAGGAGAGCTGAGTTTGCTGACTCCTGGCAGCCAGGTCCGTCTTTTCACACAAGCCAAAGTTGAAGTATTCTTTCCAGTTGATAAGTAAAAATGTACTTTTTTGAGAGAGATCAGATAATAAAGGACTCTCAGGTATGGAAGTCCATATTTTCCTGAAGAATGTTCAGTCATTCTTGCTCGTAGAAAATGGCATCTTAGTTCAAGGCTGAAGTTATCTAACTGCAGCTGGGCCTTGAAAGTTTCTTGTAAACAGGATAAAAGGACTGTGTGAAATGGACACTGTTAAATGCTTTACTTAAATACAGGTGTATATAATTATATGCTGTAACCAAACTACCTCTCATTCTTCTCTATGATAAAATAAATACCAGTCATCTCCCTGCTGGAAATCTCTCCACCTTTATACATCCGGAAATCACACTGAGGGAGTAGTTACCCATGAAATCCAAAGACCTTCTTAGAGTCACAGTTTTTCAAGGCAGAGTACTCCACTTTATAAGTATTGTATGCATCTTTGATACCTGTGTTTTGATACCTTTGATACCTGTATAATATATCTATTATTCTGCACCTAGCTGTTTTAAAATGAATCCTGTTGTTTTTTAGACATATAGCCAGATGTTTTCGATGACTCTCTAATAGTACCATGTTCTCATTATTTGAAACAACAGTGATCTTTCTTCCATCTGAAATTTTCACAGGAAAAATTTGAACCTAAAAAGTGTTGATAAAAGTTCATAAATTACTTTCTTTGCCTTGTCTTAGCTGTAGAATGTCCTACATTAAGGAAGTAAACATTCATTTATAAATATGATTTTCTTGAAACTCTAAGACATGGTTGCAGTGAATATCCACCTAAAGTCTTCAGTTAGAAACTATATGAGATAAAAAGATTCAGTTCCTATATATTTATTTTTACAGGTATCCTTGGTCAGCATGATTTTCTTTTCATCTCTTTTCAGAAAGAACTAGGGAGAGTTTAGTAATTCAAAGAGAGCAATTTGTGGTACTCTTTCACTTAGTTTTAAGCAGGTTTCAGATAAAAACGGTGTGATTCTATTTGAAGGACAATTAAAAAACAAGTAAAACCCCCCTGACATTTCCTGGAAGTATGATATTTCTCTATATGTGTAGGATATGATGCTGCCATACAGTGTCCAGATTTGTGTTATCATAGCTAACATTTTTTCCTCAGCCCCTCTCCTGATTAATCATGTTTAGATCCCAGCTCTGCCACTTGCTCCATCAGGGTGAATTTGAGGACATAATCCAAGTATTTTGGCATGAGAGACATAAAACTGACAAAAAAATGATAGGAGAATTAAATCTACATTATGCTGTAATGGTATGTGTTCCCTTTATGAAAAGTTTCTGGAAAACTTTACCAAACTGAAATCAGTAGGGTTCTACATATGCTATTCTACATGTAAGAGAATAAAATAGAAAATTCTGTTCCTTTTTAAAGGCTTCTATGATTGTACTTTGGGATTTGAGAGTAGAAATGTTGTTTCCTAGTGTTCTGTACCATGATATAAAAGGAAAAAAAAAAGGAGAAAAAGCCCTCTGATCATTTTAAGCTTATTTCTATAGAAGTTTTTTCTCTATTCTTTAATTATTCATGGTAAAATCCTTTGAGTAAATGGATTTTGCAGAGGATGATGGGGATGATCCATAAAGTGCAAGAGAAAGGGAGCTATATATGCCAAGCAGGGAGTATTTTAACATTTCATTTCTATGCATGACTTAAAACACAAATAACAAAGCCTGAAAAGTATAAAACAAATTAAAATGACAATATATATCTGTTGTTGCAAATACAGTACGGTGGTGTAGCATCTCATTTGCTATTTACCTTGCAAAATTTATGTTTATAAAAGTCCATAAACTGGATGCAATTCTTTAGAGACTGCATATCCCTAGCTGAGAGCCAGATGTCCTTTGTAAGGCCATTTATTTTATATTTTTGTTACTCTGCCTTTTTCAGTAACTCAGAACTAAGGTTCTTGCATAATTCTTGAACCTGGAGTTTTAGTTAGACTTTTCCTTACCAGGGATAATAAATACTGATCCACCCACACAGTTCCTAATGGCTGTGCAAGGAAAATAGTATTGTTATCACAGTGTTTCTCATTGTGAAACTTAGGCAGAGGAATTAAAGAACTGCTTCTGTCAAGCAGTTACTGGGCAGCCTGAGCATAAACCTCAAGATTTTCCCTATTCCACTTCCTTTGAAACAACTCTTTCATGCAAAGGTTCCTGAAAAGTTTGCTGCTGCTACTCACAGCATTTCATAAGGGAGACTGGTGAGAAGGGAGGGGAAAGGTAAACCCATTGTAGAGGAGAAAGCGTGGGAAGTGTGGCATCCAAACAAGGGAAAAACATTTTAATACTGGAATGAATTTGCTCTCTGTGTCAAGTGTGAACGGTGCCTGCATTGTACGGTTTTGTTGTCCACTCTCCTGAGCAGATGGAGCCTGCAGTTGTATGTCACTTGTTTATTACATCCTCTTAAGATTAGTAGCTGTGTGGCCAGATGGGTCTGGGAGCACAGCTGTGGATACAAGGAAATAAATGAAACCTGTCTGATGCTGCCATGCCCTTTTGTGAGATACTGACGTGTTGCAACTGCAACAAAGCAAAAATCACTTTCCTTTAATACATGAGTGAATTAGATGTACTTTTTTAAAAATCAAATCATGAAATCAGGAGGATGAAGTTCAGAGGATGGTGCAATTCTAAGAGGAAAATGTAGTTGAAATCTGTAGCCATCAGCCTCAGCAAATTTGCAGGAGCAATTTTAATGTGGTAAAACAAATTTAAAGTACATCTCAATCATCCAGATAAAATATAAAGCAAAGGTTTCTATAGAATAAAGACTATGCTCCTATAGAACATATGCCAACTAGGCAGTAGTATTTCAAAATTTATTAGATGGCATATGTTGAATTATTGATCCAACATTCTGATAAACTATATAATGCATTCATGTAAATGCAAATTAAATGCTGCTCTATAGAAGAATGCCAGATTATGGGCTAGACTTTAAAAAATGAAACGCACAGTTTTAACTCCTCCATGTCAGTGAACACTATGCTGGTCACAAAGCCACCACCAACCTAGAGATGCTGGGTAGGATTAATCCCACAGTGCACACAAGAAGTACCATCTGCACTCCCCTCTAGTCTAAGGGGAGAAATGGTCATTTTTTGGGAAGAATTCACATGGCCTCTCTTAGAGGACACAAGACAGACAGATTCTGTCCTTGGACAGTAAAGGGTGTTTTGTTGTCTTTGTTCAGTGTAGGCATCTCCTTTCAGTCCCACTGACAGAGTAGGTTTGATGTGACATCTTCTGTACCAATTCATATCAGTTGTTATAAAATCAATGAACTTTTTTTCTTCTCTCATTTTAAGTGTACATTCTGATGTAATTGTTTTATAGCTTAACATGAAGCTGACAATTGGAGGGGAAGTTTTGCTTCTTTCCTTAGAGGGAGAGTGGGGTTTGGAGGTACAAAGCTAGCCTTTGGAGCATCTCGAGTGCACAATTTTAAAAATTCATCATGATGATCAGGAGTCAAGCAGTAGATGTTGTTAGCTATAGAGTCATATTTTCTGTGAGCTGAAGGGGCATAAGGATTTTTCTCAGATTTATCTTTCATCTTTCATTGTCTAGCAAAATGAGTCTACACTATAGGAAGTGTGCTGTGCCTTACAGAAAAATAAAATTGAGAAATATGGTGTCTTTGAAAGAAATAAAAAGGAAATAAATACAGGAAATAAAAGAAATATTAAGAGAATGATCGTGCTATAATTACATTTTTACAAAGTCCAGCCTTAGGATGATAGGCAGTCACATAATGAGTATAACGTGTAGTATAAAAACATCTTTCTGCTTCTGAAAGCTGCTATAAATCATGTATACTTTGGAAGTCTCTTTTATGTTAATTAAGGAAGATGCAGCAAGTTGCAATATTTTATGGGAAGAGAGGCAAGTGCAAATTGTTGTGCTTTTTGCCTTATTGCAGAGCTGAAGAAAGAAAAGTTTCATCCAATTCTGAAGGAGTTTGTAGTTCCATGTTGTACTGCATGCCAGGAGGTTGGGAGGTAGAGGTAGCAATTTTCATTGACTTCCACCATACTGTGTTTGCTTCATTAAAAAATTACAAATTTGTTGGCAAAAAGCAGTAACATATTGCTAGAAAACATCAAAATTCACAGTGTAAATTCATAACTTAAATTTGTGTTCAAAACTGTGGTTTGTGAATTCTGTCTTTTCCTTTAAAAAAAAAGGAATTGGATAATAAAAATATATAAAGCTCCTATTTCTAGGTAAGATTAAAGATTTTTAAGCTAAATATCCTCTTTCTGATGGTATATCAGAATCACCAAAATCTTTATTAGGTGAATGGATTCTACAACATTTGGAATGACAACCACAACAGAGAAATCATTAAAGCATCAATGCCTTATGCAATTATATTATGTCCGATGTTCTTTTGATGTGCATTGTAGAAGGGAAATAATATTTATTCCTTATTAATC
Organism: Peucedramus taeniatus; assembly: GCA_013400575.1. Lineage (NCBI taxonomy): Eukaryota > Metazoa > Chordata > Aves > Passeriformes > Fringillidae > Peucedramus > Peucedramus taeniatus. Next base: position 773,638 of record WBNO01019033.1, on the reverse strand, counting down.
TGAAAATATGGTATTATTTCTAACAGGTTTTTGTTTTCTTTTATTTCTACAGGAAGTTGCCCTTGTCCTTGCAGCTATACTGGTATTTTTGTTGGCTTTCTATGCTTTTTTTTATCTTAATGTTTCCAATGAAGTTGACCTTGATCTGGATCCAGATGAAAACTAGCAGATGCAATGAATCTATCATCAAGATTTCTTCAGCTTCAACAAGACTACATAGGAACACACAGTCCCTTCACTGTAACACAGTAAATGATGCCATTTCTTGCAGTCCAAATTCATAAGGAAGTTTTGCAATACGTCAGTCACTTTCCAAAATAAGAACACTTATGCCTGGCCAAGTGTATTTGTCTAACACCAAAGCCAGGAGCAACAGTACAATACATGAAGTTTATTGTTTACATTATGTTTTTCTCAGGCAGAGAACTTTGATGTGAAAAGATAGGTGCTACTATTTTCATGGGTATTGATGCTGACTTCACAGGAGTGTCTGCCTTGACCAAATTTAGGAATCAGAGCTTCCTAATAATGAAGTTAGTTTCCTGTTCCTTTCTGAAAAGAAAGCAGAAATACCAAATAAAAAGTCTTTTCTTCCTTTGTGTTTAAAATATATCAAAATACCCTCATTCTTTCTCTCCCTTTTAATCTTTCTTGTGTATGTGTGCACATACATGAAGATGGAAGAAATTGTAGGAAAAAAATATCTTCTTACAAGCAGTCTGTCACCTTCTATATGGACTTAATTTTCTGTCATTCCAGATTCTGTGTGCCCATATATCTGCAGTAATCTTTTTCATTCTTTTGCCAACTGTTCAGCACACATGTGTTCTGTTAGAAATGGCACCTGGATGACAGAAGCTCTAACATTCGCATATGCTTCTGAAACACAGTTCTTTGCCTCCTGTGCTGTCTGAACTAGTGTAAATAGAAAGTTTAGTCGATGTTGGTTTTAATTAGTGTATTGGTCTACTATTAATATGAAGTCAAAGTTGTGTTTTAATTATGCTCTTCCTGATGGTTTTAGTATCAACTTGCTCTACCTATTAGGGGCATGTTGTATAAAAACATTCCTTTCCAGATATACAATCATTTTAATCATCAAACTAATGTGAGAGGCTGTACGTAATAAGAAAACACTTTTTTTCCTGGCATATTAATAACTGGTAAATCTTGGCTCCATTACATCCTTCAGTTCTTGCAAAGTACGTTTTAAATTATTCACTGTAGGTAGCATTTTTGTTCCTTTTGATAACCAAAAGCCACTTGAAGAATTTGGTGTGTCAGAGCAGCTGCAGGGAGCTTTAAAATTCTGGCTTTATCCTGTTCTGCTTTGAGTTTGGCATGTAACTGAGCTTGTGGATGTAAAGACTCAGTTTTGATCCTCTTAAAAGTGTGATCAGTCTTTCTCTGACTGAGATTCAGTTCTGATTCAGTTTGATATTAAGAATGTGTAGAGCCATTGGTGTTGAATGTTGCAAGGAAATTTAGGCAGACTGACTTTCAGAAAAGTTTTCATAATTCTGAAGCTTGATTGTGCCTTTGACGTAAATTTCAGAGCTGAATGTTAGGTTTAATTGCAGCTGTGAGGTATTTACTGTCCTGTTCCTGTGATACCTGGCTAAGATTTCTTATAGTGATTTTGAAGACAAAGGGATACAAATGACAGCAAATATTATGATGGAAAATGTATTTCTTTTAAATTGACACAGTCCCATTATCACCACTTAAGAAACTTGGATCAATACAGTTAATTTTTAAACTGTACAGTATCTATGACCATATACATTATGAGTCTCTAAGGATCCCCTTCATATGTGTCATAGTGTTCATTCACTTTATGCCATGCAAAACAACAACTCTAGAAATTGAGTACAGCAGTCTTCCGAAAAATATATGAAAGAGAAACATATATATGCAAATATATCTCATTTTCTGCATATGACTCTTACAGACACAAAATCCTAACATTCATGTATGCATGACTTACAGTCTGCTACTAGTCGCACACTTGCAACATGTTGAATTTATGGTGAAGCATTATCTGACACATGGCCCAACTTCCAGTGGAGAGAAAAGCATATCACAAACTGTCTCCTTGGATGTGACATGCCTTTCACTTCACCAGCACCCAGCCACATGTCACAGAAACTGCAGACCTCTCCTGTTACTTTACATTAGCAGTTTGCGTGTTCTATAACATGCTCAAAGCACTGCTTCCTTAATGTCAGCATATAGCTCTCTGGGTCATGTATGGTCTGAGAAAGATGTGTAGTTACTCCCTTCATGCAGGCCATCTCATAACCTGCTGTCTCAATTGGTTGCATTAAAAAACAAACAATTCTTACTGTCAAATTTATGAACATGAAGTTCCTAGAACAGGAATATTCCATTTCCCATGACTGTGAATCAGACCAAATCTGAAGTGTGTATATATGTGATTCTATCAGGTTCCCCGATGTGTGGCTTATGAGTCCATATTGCCCACAGTTTGCAGTTTGTCTATTGGCTTTGTTTGGATTAGGTCTTTTCATTTGCATGAAAGATCATAGAATAACAAAATCACTGAATGATTTGGATTAGAACGGGTGCAAAAGATCTTCTATTTCCAATACCTCTGCCATGGGCAGAGACACCTTCTACTAGAGCATGTTGCTCAAAGCTCTGTCCTGGTGTCAAACACCTCCAGGGATGGGGCATCCACAGCTTCCCTGGGCAACCTGTTCCAGTGCCTCACCACCCTCAGAATAAAGAATGTTTTCTTAATGTCTAATCTAAACTTAATCCCTTTTAGTATGAATCAGCTCTCTTTTGTGCTGCCAATACCTGCTTTTGTAAAAAGTCCATCTCTTTTTGTTGGCTCCCTTCAGGTACTAGAAGGATATTCTCATGTAACAGGAAAATTTCTTTTTGCTTAGACTGGGTAGACTTCTGTTCAGTGCATGTGGAAATACATGGTAAATATTGCAGCAAATACACTTCTTCTCTTATCAGTACAATAATTCCTAATGGGACATGTGGCTTATTTTGCCCTTAATTATATCTGAGATTGAAATATGCCTTTTGGATTTTGGACCATCTATCTTTGTATGAGTTGCTTGGTGTCTATTTTATTAATAAATGATTTTTTTCTATTTTGGTTCTCTTATTAATGTTGAACACACTGAATTATGTATACATTTGAAAGAACATTAAAGCAATCTAAACAGCACAATGTTCAAAAGTAAGAACTGATGTCAGTTTTAGAATATCTGGATTACTTTAGGCAGTTCTAGCCACTAAATTCGTATAAAACGAAATGTGGCCTATGAATACTTAAAAGACGATGAAGAGAACTTCCTTTGGCATCCTACCCAATGCTAATAGATCAGATCCCTTTCTGGAGTTGATCCATGCAGCTCTGTCACTACAGTTGTACAAGACTTTTTTTATTATAAAATTAGTAATTTTATATATGATTGTTTCAAAGAAGGATTGCTGATCAAATAATTTACACAGCAAACCTGGCTTAATGGGTTTTTTCAAAGATATTCATGTGAAGGAAAAGGTAGACATCAGCAGTTGTCCTCTACTCCTGGAGTAAACTGAATTTCTTTCTAGCAGAGGTTGTAGAGGAGATGCCTATACTGAGTCCTTGTGCTGTGGGTGGGAGCAGATGTCCTGTCTGGAAGAATCTCTGGCTCGGGAGGCATAACAGTCTTCCAGAAGTGATTTTGCTCAGTAAATCTTCCTAGGTGGTTTTCCTTTTCTCTTTGATTCTTCAAAAGCAGAACCAGGATGTAGGCCATCTCAGGACAGAAGCCTCAGTCTAGTATTTTACTAGTGCTTTTAGTGAACATTACTAAGGAAAGGCTCTAGCTCTACTATCTAGAGTCCGTAAACATATTTTACTGGAAGCATAGGAGGCATGTTAAGTATTTCCCTAATTGACCCTAGAGATGCATTTAAACTTTTCATGAAGATTGCTGAAGTTAAATTCACTGTTGCATATCATATAGGCACCATGTGATTCAGAATCAGCTCCTTCCATGCATCAGACCAGCTGTAGCAGATCTGTAGCAGGACATGTAGACTGGGAGATTGTGCTGCAACTCATAAGTGCAAGTAGCTATAACATGAGCAAACTCATCTGTTTACTTAGGTGTCCTCTAGAGCAGCTGACCTAAAAGGTTTTTTTTTTTGAAAACATAGGTTTTGAACAACTCTACTAAAGGAAGGCACAGTGAAAGCACTACAAAACTGTTCATGCCTCTTCCGTGAAAGTTGCTACCATGGAAGAGGCTCATCTGCTGACTTAGGGCCAAGTTTTGAATGCTGCTGTTTTCAGAAGGAAAATGCTGTTAGGAGCTCCCAGCAGAGTGATGACTGATAAGGGATTGTCCCTGTAAGGCACAACTGAGCCAGTTGGTGAAGGTCAAATGCATTCAGGACAATTCTCTGTAGAGAACTGTACTTGAAAAGCAGAGTAGGCAAGTTAGAGTGCCAACAAAAGAGATACTACAGATCTTGATCGCATTTCAAGTTCTACTTACAGTAGCATAGTAGTTAGTGGTGCTTATGACTAAGAAAATAACAGTATGGCACATCAATAAGACAGCAGAAATGTGATGTTGGAACTGCATCCTAAAAGATTTTACAGTGGATTATGCCTGCACTTTGGGAAGTGAAGCCATGAGATGAATAAATTGGTAAAGATTATCTGTGATCTTATGCTTACAGTATTTTTTCCTGAAAGACCCAGTGGAGATTTTTTGCAGTACTTTTCTCCATCCTCTTAGTTTGCTGTAATGCATTTTTGTAGATGTATTTCTTTCTACACATTTCCAAGAGTGAAAAAATAAATTTTTTGCAGTTCATCAATTCATTTAATTGACAGAATCCTCTACTCATCCTTTTATCCCCCCTTAATCACAATCAAATTAGTGGGGAGACAGCCAAAATGTTAGGTACCAGTGTCTCTCAAGCAGATGTCACACCACTATTTTTTAGCTCGTTTAAATGAATAAACATGTTAAACTGTGAAGTATTACATTTTAGATTTTTTCATTAAAAAAAATGGGACAATCTGTTTACTGTCCTTAATTGAGACAACAATCCTGGTGGTTGCCAGTTTTGGCAGTTGTAATGATGAACTATAAATATTGGGACAGACTAACTGATGATTGTGGAGGATAGTTCAAGTACAATACTCATTCTGCATGAATACTTTTTTCAGTGCTACATTTTTTCTAGCTTCTGTGATTGTTGTACTGGTTTTGCATGTTAAAAACAAATAAATACCTGACTAGTCAATCAATAGGCTTGATTCTGTTGTCTTATTTTCCATAGCTACATACAGCATAGAAAAGCTGTCCACCCTGGACCACAGTTCATGCCTTGCCCAAACTCTCCCTAAAAGATGTATGTCCACATGCAAACATGAGCTACAAAGAACTTTGTTTTGCTGGACCGTGGAAAAACTGAGCAACATAAAGATCTTTAGTACTCTTTTTGCCATTTCACAAAGATATTGTAGAAATTTAAAATAGTGCAGCCACAGGAGGTGAGTATGGAGTTTGGTGACAAACAGATATCATTGTTCTATTGCACTTCCTCCAGAAACAAGACTGGAAGAAAATTGAAGCAAAATGGCCAGTTCTTCAAGGAGCCAACCACTTCACAACTCCCCGTGTTGCTAAAGAAGGGCTAAGTCTGATATCAAGTCAGAGCTACCACAACAACTTCATTTTCATAGGATGATAGAAGGTCCACAAGGAGATAAACGTGTCTGGAGCAAAGCAGCTTCTTCTTGGACCAATCAGTCATTTATTTAAAGTAAGAAAGAAACGGGGTTTGGGGATTTACACAAAGCATAGGTCAGAGTAGTTGCTGCTGCCTTCATGTGTAAAAAAGTTGCATTATGCTAAGATAGAGTATCTTTGTGTGTCTGTTACAGAGTTAAATGTAATCTGATACTGACAATGTCCACATTTCTCTAGAGGCACCGTCTCCTGTGAGACTGTTAGCAGGGAGGAGGGATGTGGAGGGAAATGGCAGGGGAGCCCTTTTGCTGATTCTGCACTCCTCAAGCATCTCTGCTGCTCAGTGGGGAGCTGCTGGTGTTTAGAGTAGGACTGCAGTCCTGGGTTGCTTTGGACAGGCTACAAAAAGAATAGATCAGAGCTTAACCTACAGGGTGAGTCTCCTACCATTACTGGTGCCTGATTTGTTATCGCTGAGACATACAGCCTTTTCACTTTTATTTATTAGGTTCTGAGGAAAGTGCCAGAAAAATTGTCTTCTGTGGTCCTTTTGAAACTGTTCTGTGTAGTCGTTTCGCTTACTGTCTGTGGGACTCCTATACAATCAAAGAATGCCACACTCATGCCTACTGCTCTTTGGTAGTATGAGGCCTTATCCTTTTGCAAGAAGGGGCTGGGGAGTGACCTGCAATCTCCCCTGCTCTCACCTGGCTGAAGCTGAAGAGGCCTCAAGTCACTATTACTGTGTAATGTAGTAAAACATTTTATGTTTTGGTGAGGACAGCAAATTGTGAATTCAGGGTAGCTTTATTTAGCCTTTCCGCCTGAGGAACCTTTAGAGCCGCAAGCATGGTGAAACTCAGGTTTTTCCCTGCTTCCCTTTTGATGACTCCCTTCAGCTTAAGATGAGGTAAGGTACTATTCTTGTCTACTTAAGGCAGGGCTGTTTTTACAACAGTATCATGGGTTTTTGCTGCCCGAAAGAGCTCATGACTGCAGGTGACCATGTTTATGTTTATCTGTTCATTAATCATAGCCTTTCTTGAACTGCTCTTCTCAGGAAGTACTCTGCCTTTGTTCCACTCAATCTCTGCTGCTCCAGTAATAGCAGGATGCACTAAACAGAAAAGAGAGTAGAGTGGCTTTTTTAGATCATTACCAAAGCCACAAATTAATTTAAAGTTAGGCAATATATGTAGAGGCATTCTCCCAGTACACTGTATAGATGTTTATTTTGAAGAGCAGCCTGTTCTTGTGAATTATATTTGACAGTCCTTGCACTAATACATGGGGGCTTCTGAGTTCACATTAAAATAAGTTATAAATATGACTGTTATTCATGAGAATACATCTGAATTTTTTATTTTCTCAAAAACTGATAATCAGCTGCCTTTAATTAATAGAAGACTGGCCTTTATTTTCCAGTGATACAGTTCAGTCAAATATAGCTTCTCATCTGAAGTGTTACAGAATGGTAAAGACATCCCTTTCATTAAGGGTTACCTCAAAATAAGAATTACTTGCAATATGCACGACTTCTTCTGAAGATTCTGATGATGAAATTTGGTAAATTCTCCACAGAAATATCAGATGTATGACTCCAACAAAAACAATGGTTTTGAAATTTTTCTTTCAGTGGGTTTTACCTTCTGTCTTAGGAAATTTTCAAGTTAATATTAAGTTGGAGTGAGAAATGCCTGAAGGCCAAATGAAAGGACTAAAATAAATGCTCACGAGGCTGTTCCCATGCATTATTCAACCTCTCATGTACACACGGCTGTGACTGGGCTTATGTCAGTGTTATGGGGTGATGGAGATGCAGCACATCTGAGACTGCCCACTTTGCTTGTGAATGTAGCACCCTCAAACCCACAGTGGCAAGTGTTTCTTCTACACTGTATTATGCTCCTGTACACAGCAGAGATGTCTTTTACTAAATTAATTCCTATCTACAGAAAAAAGATAGATTGTGTTTTATATGTCTTTACAGATAGAAAAAATAAAAAATGTTCCCCCATGAGCAAGGGCATTTGGAAATAAGAATCATTCCTGTGGCATGGTAGTTGTGTGTAGGCATCAAACGTGTTCAATTTAAAAAATAATATGAATGCAGAAAGGAAGATTTCATTGATCCACCATTCCTTACAGTACAGATCTCTAGAATAATTTCCACAAAGCTATTATTCCCCCTATTCCACCAGTAGTTTAAGGATTGTCATTGCCAACTCAGAATGAAAAATGATCTTGTAATTCCCAGAACTTACACAAGAAAATTAATGTATCTTTGTTAAACATTGAGTTACTCAATTGCTTTGAAAGGGTCTACCAGAGGGTATTTACAATAATGTGTAACTCAAAGTGATGTAGAACAACAGAAAAAAAATATAACTGGATTTCAACCAAAGAGCTACAGAGCTGGCATGGGGACCTGCAGCACTTCTTTGCTGCTTCCTTGCAAAGCCTTGAGGAACAAATCGGTCACATCCACTCATTGACATCTTAGTTTTCCTGTCATTTGTGAAAAATTAAAACTCCTTGGTCATTGGTCTGGAGAAGGCTAGATTTGATCTTTGTACCTAAATCAGGCTTTCCAGCTTGCTTAGATCAAGGTTCTTCATCAGGTTCTTTCGAGAGAGCCTAAGCAGTTTGAAAAGAGTCTGAGTAGTCTTCCATCAGGTGAGGAATGAGGTAACACAGGATGAACACACTGAAAAACTGACACAGCCTCCTTAAGAGAGAGAAATATTTGCTGAGGTTGTCTGGCAGTGGGGTACACAATGTGTCAAGTTCTGTATCAAGGGAGAAGTGAGCCTGGGCAGACAGATCTCGGAATGTCAGCAGGGACTTGATGCAGATGTTCTGCCAGATGCTGCTGCTTATGGACTCCCTCCTCCAATGGCAGAAACCCAAGAAAACTTACGAGAGGACCCCAATGCAATCTTTTCATGAGTAAGATCATGAGAAGTGTTTCTCATGCTAAAGAGGAGGAAAAGTTGTTCCATTCATTAACAACTCAGGATTATAGGAACTGCAGGTGCTACAATAAACCATTTTTAGCCTAACAGCAAAGGTTCCTTTGTAAAGCTTCACAGAAGTCTATGCACGTTACAGATGACTAAACAATTTAATTTTTGTAATCAGGAAATTGATGCAGCTGGATGTGAGAAAAAAAACCCTCACACCACGAAAAAAAAAAAAAACCCAAAACCAAAACCAAAACAAATAAACAAACAAACAAACAAACAAAACCAAAACAAAACCCACCAAAAAAAAACCAACAAACAAACAAAACAAAAAAAAAACAAAAACAACAAAAACCCCCAAAACATTTCAATAAGAATTATACTAATTCTCTTCCAGAGGAACTACAGAGACCTGAGCTCTGATGGAGTCTGAGAAAGGAGTCATGTACACTCCTGATGTCTCCTTTCATCGTGTGTATTCACACATAACACATCTTTCCACTCAGACAACAGGAATACTTTAATTAAGTAAAACAGGATTATAAAACACCAGGCTACCTAACTACCCTGGTTTAGAGACCTGCAGAAACAAAGCTCTCAGTTCATTAAATTATAGCTTATATAGATACCTCTCACAGCCAAATATCAAGAACAGATCCACCAGCAACATATTCACACAAAGTTCTCCCATGTCTCAGAAGTCTTGAGGAATACAGAGACTCTGTGAGAGATTTTGTATTATGCTGGTCCTCTCACAAAGTGTTTCTTGACCTTAGCATGGGCTGAGAGATTAAGTTGGGAAGCTAATGAGGAAAAAGAGGATAGTCTGTAAAAAACCTCTACTTTATGCTAGTCTTAATTATTTGGAGGCAGATATCACAGCTGTCCTTGGAGGTGGAACTGGAATAAAGTATTTCAGGAAAGACACTTGTTCCTCTTTGGAAACTCCAGTGGAAAAAGGTTTGGGCCATCCATGTCCCAGTGGAGGAATAATCAGTGATGTGGAAGGCTGAATAGATGATACTGAAATGAAGAAAGCAACCAGCAAGCAGAGGAGGCTCTTCTTCCAGAGCCTCAAATCCACAGCAGTGCCATGACCTGGAGGAGCAGCACTTCCTCTCCATCTGAATCCCAAGCCTTTGGCCAGTTCACTCTGCCTGGGAGCTCGGGAAAAACAAACCTTGTGTGACCTTCCACAGCAATTATGCAGGAGGTCTCTGCATAAATGAAAATTTGCTCACACTGAAGAAAATAGCTTGGAAAACTGCGTAATACTCCCACCCACTGACACTCCCTACTTGTGAACTGTATCACTGCTTTTCATCCCTCTGAAAAACAAAGTTGATTTGACTAATACTGCTATGTTCCTAATGACTTGTTTTTTGGATATATGGCAGCTGCATTAAAGGGGAAAAAAGCCCACGCAGATAGAGATGGGTGCAGTGTCTCTGGCAGGGCTGCTTGTTTTGGGGAATGCAAGAGTCTGTTCATGGTTACACATCATGACACATTTCTCCCAGTGGCATTGCCTGCTCTGGGAGTTCAGAGTCCCTGCAGGGCCAGTGCAGCTGATGTGTTCCCTGCTGCTGCATCAGCCTTCCAGGCAGTTTTAGTATTGGCAGGGCTGGTCTCTGCAGTGGACCTGAGCAAGCAATATCCTGGAGACAAAACCAAGTCAGGAATGCTCATGGCAGGATGAGCAGAAGCCTCAGGGGACACAGAACCTAGACTTGCTGAGTTGTCAGGAAGCTGGTGTCTAAATCAAACTCTGGTCAGAAATGAAGGGAATTTAGAGGTTGGTTTGGTTAGGGGCTGATTCTCAACTGATCCCGAATGTACTGTGAACAACTGGGCACACCAGAAGTCTCTGTAGAGCAGAAGGCAGTCTGGAGTTGCAGATGTGTGAATGTGCCACCAAAGAGCCACCATCTGCCAGGATGTCTGCTCCCAGTCCTCAGTGGAACCACGGGTGACTTTTGCAACAGCCTGTCTGACCCACTTCATGCCACGGCAGTATTAAATTTACTTGTGGGCATGTGGTCTCTGAAGGGCTGGCTGCTCCAGGCTAGCCCATGTTTGTTGCCTGTATGAGGGATGAATACATGATGCATGTTATGCATGATATTGTGCTGAGCAAGACTCTGGGCACATGCATAGAAGCACAGGATGATTTGGGCTGGAAGGAACCTTAAAGATCATCTAGATCACACCCCCCTGCCATAAGCAGGATCACCTTCCACTAGACCAGGTTGCTCAGAGCCCCATCCAACCTGGCCTGGAGCACCTCCAGGGATGGGACATTTCAACTTTTCTGGGAAACCTGTTCCAATGTTTCAGAGTGCCACCCTTACAGTAAAGAATTTTTTCCTAATATCAAAACTATCCATTTCCAATTTAATGCCATTACATCTTGTCCTATCTCTAGTGGTATAAAAGTTGTAAATTTTCTCTGGCATAACATAACCTTTTTGTTTATGACTTGTGATTTGTTTTTTTCCAGTGTTTTTCACACCACTGTATCTAATCACCACTGAGATTTTAGCAGAGCTCTAGTAGACTGTGTTATATTCTTTCTCCCACATGTATGTGTGTTTTCTTGGGCTGCATTAAATAAGATATTTTGTGCTCACTATATTTTGCAACAAGCCCGTATAACAGAGTTGCAACTTCTGAACAGTGCTGAATTGAAAATACAGAGAAATGAATAAACCTAGTCCATTATTTGCAAAAAAATAATTTAATAATATACATTATTCAATCACTGATTAAAATACTTATTTCTAATTATTAAATCATTAATAATTTAAATACTTTAAATATCTTTAATTAAATCCATTGTGGAATAATACCAAATTCATTAAGATGAAAGTGATAGGTTGGGATGAAAAGAGTCATCTTAAAAAGCAGTTCGCTTCATTCAGTGCATGGTGCCAACAGGCTTCCTCCTGAAACCTCCTCAGGATATATTTTACAGCCAGGGAAGTTACAGTGCTGGTATGTCACAGCCACTTTTTCCTTCCTCCAGTATGGTGTAGGGATCACTGCACAGCTTAAGATTTTGCCACTAGGTTGAAGCAAAACTCAAAAACATAATAATTACTAAACACCAAGTAGGAGTTTTCTCTGAAGCAAAGGGGTTTTAACAGCTGTTTTCTTACAAACCTGAAATCAAATACTTTCCCTTTCATTATTACATAATAGCACTTATTTCTTCTCCTGATCCTAATCTGTCATACAGAATTGACCTTACCCATATTTGAGCAGATGTCGTGATTCAATCCAGAGGTGGCTGCATTTCAGTAACTGAGTAAAGTGGTCCCACTGCATCATTTTGCAAAGTTTGTAGAATTATTTAATGGAAACATTTTATTTAAATGTAAATTATTTCACTATTATCATCATGATTATCATCATTATTATTACTGTCATTGTTATCAGCTACTAGGGGTGAATACTAAGAATTTTTCTATCCACATTAGGAGTTGAAAGAAGCACACAGGAATACAGCAGAGGTAATTTTCTACCTATTCCTTAGTGTGGAGGGACTCATAGTTTACTATCAGCTTTGTATTTTTTTACTTAACTCAGGTAGTAGTAAATGTAATGAAAGCAGTTGAGGTATTTGTCTGAGTTCAGGAGACAAGTTGTTTTAAACATATTAAACAAGAATTATGTATTAATTCTCCTGGCACTTTATTATTCCTTTGTAGGACATCATTACACTGGGTCTGCGAAGCCCTCAAAGAAATGTTTTACAGGTGCATCTCACCTGTTGTTCATTGTGATGAAATTCATACCATTAAAGAATGGCTGTAAAATGTTCTACATGGAAGTGCATTACCTCGTTATCTAAACATAGTGCATAAAATTGATTCCTAATAAAATCTGTTAGTCATTATAATCATAGTCTGTTCTGCAACAGTTGGGAAAAGTTTGTCCTTTGTACTTTTGAAGCTGGCAGAAAAATATTTGGAGTTTCCCAAATACAAATCCCAGGATTTAAGGCGATTCAGAACCATTGCAGGTTTTACACATCACAATACCCTACCACTGATATATGCAATTTCTCAATCCCTGATCCTTGATTGGGTGTCCAGGGTCCATGAACAGCACATGGAGGTGCTGGAGAGTGGAGCATACTTGATGACAGGACATGGAGATGTGGAAGTCAGGAGCCTGTCTGAAATCCCATGCCCTTTTCTACTTTGGAATGGCTTTTTACAGGCTTTTTAATTTCAAAGCCATCAAGAGGACATACCCATTTCCCCACCATCTGAATGCTCTCTTGATGGTGGTAGGCTCCAGCTCTGTCAAAAGTGGAGCACTTGTTGGATCTCTTAATCATGGTCCTGATGGAAATTACCTTTCCTTTTCTATGAGAAGGGATGAGAAAATCTCACAATGACTTCCAGGGAGACGAAATCTTCTGACTAGAGTATATCACAAGAGGAATATGATACTCTGGGAGTCCTGGTCAGTGAAAAGTTGAATCTGAGTCAGCAGTGCCCTGGCAGCTAGGAGAGCCAACCTTGCATCAGGCACAGCATCACCAGCCAGGCAAGGGAGGGGATTGTCCCACTCTGCCCTGCACTGGGGTGGCCTTAACTCAAGTCCTAGGGGCAGTTTGGGGTGCAACAAAAGAACAAAGATAATAAACTATTAGAGAGTGTCCAAGAAGGGCAAAAAGGCTAGTGCAGGGTCTTGAGGGGAAGCTGCATGAGGAGCAGCTGAGGTCCCCTGGTCTGTTCAGCCTGGAGAAGAGGAGACTGAGGGGAGACCTCATTGCAGTCTGAAACTCCTTCATGAGGGGAAGAGCAGGGGCAGACACTGATCTCCTCTCTGGTGACCAGCGATAGGACCTGAGAGAATGGCCTGAATTTGTGTCAGGGGAGGTTTAGGTTGGATATTAGGAAAAAGTTCTTCACCCAGAGGGTGGCTGGGCATTGGAACAGGCTCCCTGGGGAAGTGGTCTTCAGCACCAAGCCTGACAGAGTTTAAGAATTGTTTGGACAGTGCTGTCAAGCAGATAGTGTGACTCTTGGAGGTGGATCTGTGCAGGGTCAGGAGTTGTACTTGATGATCCTTGTGGGTCACCTTCAACTCAGGACCCCCTGTGGTTCTTTGAGCTCTGACTGGGCACAGTAAGGCATTAAGCTGCATCTCTCATATTCCATTCAAATATTACAGTAGCTTTGACCAGGGGAGGACTCCAGCAACCATATTTCAAAAGAAATCAATAGCTGCCATTGTGTTTTATGAAAAATCCAATTTCAGAGCTGTTGGTAGAAATTCTTGGCATGCTCAAACCAGCCCTGAGGGAAGATAAACAGAGGAACATATTTTTGTGTCTGAACTAAGGTGGTGTCTGAAGTGGATGCTGGGCAACTTGATCTTTTTAACACCGAAGAACTGTTGGGTATGACCCAAATTCAAGATGCCTGGGAAGCTTTTGTACTGGCAGCTAAGCTTAGAGTTTGAAAACCTCCCGAAGCAGACAGCAGAATCTCTCTTTTGGATGTAAGCACATAAATTCCAACTCTGCCAGGTTTTAAGCACCTGAGTCCTCTTCGGAGTATAAAGCCATGACAGATATATCCACACCCTTCCATCTGAACTCCAAGATTTCCTTCTCATTGCACAACTCAGGAAAATTTTAAACCTTAATTTATGCTGAATGTATTTTGAAGAGTGTGCTGGGTTTGGCTGGGGTAATTTTCTTCACAATGGCTGGTATGGGGCTGTGTTTTGGGTTTGGGCTGAACACAGGGCTGATCATATAGAGATGTTTTAGTTATTGTTGAGCAGAGCTCACCCAGAACCAAAACCTTTTCTGCTTCTTGTACTGCCATGATGGCGAAGAAGTTGGGGGTACGTGGGAGGTTGGGAGGAGACACAGCCAGGACAGGTGACCCCAAATGACCAAAGGGATATTCCAGACCATGTGACATCATGCTCAGTACATAAAGTAGTCAGAAGAAGGAGGAAGGGGGGATGTTCAGATTGGTGGCATTTGTCTTCCTGAGTAACTATTATGTGTGATGGGCCCCAGCTCTCTTGGAGATGGCTGAACACCTGCCTGCCCCTGGGAAGCAGTGAATTAATTCCTTGCTTTACTTCACTTGTGTTCATGGCTTTTGCTTTCCCTGTCTTTATCTCAACCCATGGGTTTTCTACCTTTTGTCCTTGGATTCTCTCCCTGATCCTGCTGGTGGGGGATTGAGCTAGCAGCTGTGTGGGACTTGACTGCTGGCTGGGGTTAGACCACAACAAATAGCATTTTCATCCTGAGTTCTCCTTTCCCCATTTCTTGCTAAACTAGCATACAGCAGACATGAAAACACATGAGAGGTTTCTATAACAACACTGCGAAGTAATAAATTCCACAAAGCAACTCTGGAATCTACAAATGATGTAAATGTTTTTTTTTCATTTAATTACTATCCACATTTGTGTCCAGCTTCAAAATAATACAGCTGCAAAAGTAATTAATGAATATAGGAATGCAGTTTAATAGCAACGCGAGGGTTCTGTGTTCACCGGTTGGTTCTGGGCACTAGCTAGCATGTTGATAACAGGTTGTTGCCATTGGTGCCACCTCATTAGAAAATTAGCATTTAATTAACTTAGGAAGATATGGAACAATTTTGGTATGGGAAATATTTGTACACATTGTCTATTGGAATTAAAAGCTCCCATCCAGCAAAAAGCACAGCAGCCTCTACAGCTGGTGGCTGTTGGCCCACAGAAACTAAACAGACTCGCTGGTCTGTGCAGCTGCAGCCGCTGCCTTTGATTTGGAGGGGAAAG
This sequence comes from Peucedramus taeniatus, assembly GCA_013400575.1. Lineage (NCBI taxonomy): Eukaryota > Metazoa > Chordata > Aves > Passeriformes > Fringillidae > Peucedramus > Peucedramus taeniatus. The sequence continues at coordinate 758,130 of WBNO01019033.1, read as the reverse complement.
GGAAGCTGTGAGACTCTTATCCGAGGCACCAGCTGAAGGGAACGATCCAGCTGTGACGTCAGTGCTGGCCTTGCAGGCACCGTAGCAAGTCCCCAAAAGTATTAATGCGGAGACATTGCGGGCTCAGAACTGTCGAGCAAAAGTTTTGAAGGAAAGATGGCTCTGCTTTAAGCTGGGCTCGCTGCAGCCTCCCCTGAAGCCAGTGGGAGTATTTCCACTGACTTCAATGGGCTTTGGATGGCCCCGCTGGGCTTTCCTGGCCCGAGCATCGGTGCTGATTTGAGCCAGGTGCGGGGAGAGGCAGGTCAAGCTGCTCAAAGGTTAACCACTGCCGGTTTGGAGTGGCGGAGGGTGGGGAAGAGAAGGGGACAGCTAGAAAGGGAATGGACAGCTGAAAGCAGCTGGATTTTCTTGCTGTTGCTTTGTTCCTGTTAACATTGGCTGAATGGTCTGAGGTTTTGTATGTTCTTGTGGATGAAAAGATCCTCTTTAAACTTCAATGTTGAAAAATAGCTCTAAACCTCCTGCTGTCAAACACAAAACAGAAAAAAAGCTCCTGGTTCCTAGGGTGAATTATTTTTCTGACCAGCCTCTTTTATTTAGTTAGATGCAAAACCAGAGGAACAGTCAGATGACATTGAGCCTCGCTCCTGCGGGGTGAGGAATTCACACCTACGTGTGCCAGCTCTGCCATGGGCATCTGTGGGGGATTCCTCCAGGCGGGGGTAAATGGTTATATCACCTCTGTCATCCCTTGGGCTCAGGAGCACATACTGCAAACCCTCTGCACGTGTTTAATGTTGCACATGCAAAGCCATGGAGTCGTGCCAGCATCCCACAAGTTTCTCCCACTGACGTCCCCTCAGCTGCAGCTGCAGCAGCAGCAGGATCTATCCTAACCCCAGGCTGAACCAGCGCTCGGCAGCAGCCAGCCTGCCTCAGCTGCTCTGGCAGCCCTGCTCCAGCGTCTCCAGGTACTTCTGAGAGAGATGTCACGGCCCTTGCCAGCAAAAGCTGCGCTCCCAGCTCTTCGTTTGCCCTTCCCCCGTCCTGCCAAGCAGATTGCCACCTGCCAGGAGCGCTGCAGGGACATCAGGGCCTCGCTGAGCAGGACGGGCGGGCTGTACTGTGTAAGGCTGCCTCCCCTGGGGGATCTCGCTCCTGTCAGTGCAACGAGCTGACAGGTAGGGACCGACAACACCCATCAATCACACCCTTAAGAGCCTGAAATGCTGCCATTTCTCTTGTGGAGAGCAGCAGCCAAGCCGACAGGCTGCGTGGGGCTGTCAATGAGGCAAATGTCCTCGTTGACAGAGCTGCTCCTGAGAGGATCTCCCACAGTCATCCGTGTTTATCCCAAGCAACTGCCCCCTATTCTTCCTCCCGGTGTGAGGTGAACAAATGCCAGAGCTGGAGGGATTAAGAATAATTGTGTTGTGATTGGCGCAGATGCTTTTTAAGGCAGACGCTGAGGTGTGTGACACCGCTCTGCGCTGTGTCAGGCCGTGAGGGAGGCGGATCGAATGCAGTGGAATTCCTTGACACAAGGACAGACAGACCGAGCACCGTGGGGGGTGAGGGGTGCGTGCCGGCACTGCACGCCTTTAATTGGGGGCAGCAATTAAAGTCACTTTGTGCGTGTGAAGGAAGGGATGTAGATGAACATAAGTACCAAAGCTTCACCGTTTCTTCGACGGGAAAATTATTTGGGCTTGAAAACTGCAGCGGCATTTTATCACCCCAAAATCATCTGGCTCATTCACAGTAAGATTAGTGCTGAAGGTCAAAGGTGCACATAATGTAGCTCAAAGTCCTTTTGCTGCCCAGCAGCAATGGTTAAATACGAGAAGAGAGGGACAAATAAATTAGGAAGCACTGCAAAAACCAGCAAACAAAACATCTCATTAAAATCTCCTTCTGTGTCAGGGTTATTTTTCCCACCACTAATTCAGAAGCACTGGCTGCTTCTGCCTTACAAGTATTCCCACAGGTTTATTGTACGGAGCACGTGTTGGGCCCTCACGGACGAGTGACTGTGCTGTGTGTGCTGCTGTGTGTGGCTCTGTGGGAAGGCAGAAGGACACATCCCTATCTAGCAGGGCCTGATGAGCCACTGTGTGATGTGGGCAGGGACCTTCAGAAGAAAACATCACAAAGTCGCACGCTTTTACGCTGACTTTTCCATTTCATTTTCTGTTTATGCATTGCTCTCACAACCAGACATTTATCTTTGTTGTGATTTTGACCACCTACTGTGGCACTAAAGTTCAAGAATATGATTTTAAAACCTACAGACCACTGTAATTTAAGCCTAGAGGCACCCACATCCATTTTAGTAGACCCCAGAACTCCCAGGAGCAGATGCTTCCTATTCTTGGAAACATTTGGGCATTTGAAGGAGTAAAAATTGGAACACAGAGGCATCACCTTGTTGCATCCCTGCTCCATGTACTCCATTCCCCCCACTCTGACTACCTGTGGGACACATCCATATAAGCAAACCATGCCAGACCAGAACACGGTTGTGCCTCCCGCAGTTGTCCAAAATGTTTCTTCGGCATGTTTCTCCCCAGCAAGGTTCCTGCTTCAGCCCACCTGCTATTGCCAGGCAAGGTCTGGTGACAATCTGGGACACTATGTCCATCTCTGCTCATCCTTTATCTAACAGCCACCTCTGCCACCCCTGGGTGCAGACATGCAGTGGCCAAATCCTTGTAGCCCATCCAGTCCCTGCTCTCAGAAAATGTACAGAGAGTTATGCTGCTGAGCACTGACAAAATTTCAGGTAGTGCTAAATCTCCTCACTACACACTACCTACATTCTGGCATTTCACTAATTTGAATTGCTGATCTATTTAAAATGTAAATTGCTGATCTATTTAAAAGGCTACAGCAGGAGCACAGTTTAGGTGGAGATCCAGCTGGGATGGAGGGTCAACATTTAAGTTCAGTGTTTTCTTTCTAAACAACTTGGCTGCTGGAACAACACCTTGAGGATTTGAATTTAGTAGATCAAATTTTCTTCACAGTACATTCCCACTGACACCACTTAGGTCAATGGACCAGCTTGTGAACTTAGTTAAATCAGCATGTATTGGGAGTAACATTACAGAGAGTAATGGAACTATTCCAGATTTAAATTGGTGATAATGAGACCAAAATTTGGTCCAATGTACTTGCTGGGATCTGAGAGCAAAGCATTCATTTCAATCCTCAAGTAAAATATACCACCCTGCAGACTTTTTTAAATCCTTGAGCACAAGTCTCTGTGCAACAGTAAGCATAAACAGAGTGAACACTAAGAGAATAAAAGATTAAAAGTTATCCACTAGCTTATACCAAAACTAGTAAAACATGGGAATGTTCCTGGTAGATGCAAAATTTAAAAAAATCAAATAAGCTACATTAATTTTCAGATTATGAGTTTGCAAATATTTTTAAATGTTCTAGTTTAACACAATATTTTGAGATGAGAACTATAATTCAAGGTTTCACCCTTGCAATAACTAGGTACTTCACTTTTGTTAGTGCACCAGCATCCCATTTTACCTATGTTATTTTATTATGTCATTGTATCTAGTTCATTTTATCCATGTTTTATTAATCACCCATGATTCTTTGTACTTGTGGACTTTAGACTTCTGACTAAATACCAGCCAATTCCTTTCCTTTTACTCTTCTCACCTTATCTGTTTTGTGATTTACCAGTGTTTATTTCAGAAAGTGATTTTTTTTTTACTATATGCATGAAAATTTTTTTGTTGATTAGTTCAAGTTCTTGAATACTTATTCATAGAAGCGACCTCCCCCTCTTTAGCTTATTGGAAACATCTTCCTGTTTGGACAATGAAAAGTGATAACTACCACTCTGACAGCTGAGCTCCCAGAGTCAATAGATGCGTGATGCAGTCGTAGAAAACAATATGCCATTCAAAAATAAAAGTATGAACTGGAGAACAACCATAACAGCTCCAGCATTACTAGAGCTCAATGGCCCTGCCTATTTCAGCAGAGGAACAAAAATATCTATATTGCTTTCCACCAAATCAGTTACTTTTTCCAGGTGTGCAAAATGATAGCCTGGAAAGGTGGGACCAAAAAAAACCAAAAAACAAAAAACAAAACAAACAAAAAAACAAACAAACAAACAAAAAAAAAAACACCAAAAAAAAAGCAAACAAAAAACCAAACCTAAAATAAACCACAAAAAAACCCCCAAAAAAACCCAACAAACAAACAAACAAACAAAACAAAAAAAAAACCAAACCAGCAGGAAAGTTTTTATTGTGATTTGAAAAACAGACAGAGAGATATAGCAAACATATATATCTAAGCTTTCCTGTCCCTTTCCTTTTCAATTAAATGAGAACACAGAAGTGGGTGGTAGGAGAGGGAAATAGGGGAAAACTGAGGAAAAGCTTTAATTCCTTTTATTCAGAGATACCTCTGAAGGAGGATGCTTCGTATCGTCCTGTTCTGGGAGTCCTATTTCTTGAGGCTTGCCTTTTTTTTTTTTTTTTTTTTCCTCCTTTCTTTTACAGTTATATCTACATGGACTGGAATTCAATATAGAAGAATATATATACATATATACACACGGGGGAGGCTCAGCTGTGTAAACCACTACAGTTTTTATGGGAATCAGTGGAGCTGTGCTGATTTACATGACAAGAGAATCACACCTTTGTACCTGGTATTTAAACTGAAATAGCAAACTACTGTTGGCCTAATTTGGACTAGATTTGTATTTCTGTTTTATTCAGTTTCTGATATGGACTAGGGGGAAAAGCAGAAAGCTTTATTATCATCTCTAATAAAAATCTGAGCTCCAAACTTGATAGTATGTGACGGTGCATAAAATTAACTAGATGTGTCAGTTAGCAGATCTGGCTGAAGTTGTGCTGATTATATTCCGCGTGCATATTTGTTTTCAGTCATATTTACAGGGGTGCCTCTATCCTGATGCTTCAGTTAACTGTTACTTTGAGGAAATAAACAGAGGTGAGGGTCCAGTCACCTTCAGCTGTTGGAAGTTAATAAGGTGTTAATGAAACGTTGGCAAATAGCAGCAGTTTAGCACTTGGTTGACACTTGATTTTTAAAAGAGACAGAGTGTAAATAAGCTGTGTTTGCAGTGAAAATTAGAAAAAGTGGGAGGTGGGGGAACAAATAACACTCTCACAGCTTATTAGTTTTAAGCAGGAAATACTCGATAGACCACATCAGGGAGAGTAACTCTGATGCTGCTATGACTGGCAGCAAACAATGCCCGAGGCAAAGGGATCTGTTTTCATACAGGCTTTTTAAGACAGTCTTCTAATATAAGACCAGCCAATGCACATAACGAGTGTAAGGGGACCCTTGGCACCGCTGCCCCTGACCTCTGGAAGTGCTCTGAGGGAGCATCTGGCCCGTTTCAGACCACAAATCCTATGAACCCTTGTGGCTGTTTATGAGGGATGGGCAGTCTCTTTCTGCAGGACACTGAAGGCTGTCAAGGAACATGAACTCTGTTATTCCTGCTGCGTTAAGGACAACAAACTGCACCTTGAGAAATGGTAGCACTCTGAAGATTTATTAACTACTGTGTGCTGTAGCAGGGTTGTGGGAGTGATCTCTGGGATTCAGGGAGCAATTTAGGCTTGATATATATTAGGCAATTCTAAATAAGATAGTACAGCATCATCCTGAGTGAACCTTGCCTTTTTACACCTCTTGCAGTATATGAGTGTACACAGGAGATGGTACAGCCAAGCTTTCTTTATAGGGTCCCTGGCTCCTGGCTCTGAAGAAAGTGGAGGATAGTGATGGACCAGAGCTTCCCTGGTGTGGGAGTAGAATTAAATTAAAGTGGTAGTTTAGCGGGCTAGCATTTCAGTTGCTAATGGTCTGGGAAGATCCTTAGCAACTTTGTTTCAGAATGGTTTCTTTGATTAGGGATCATTGACACGGACAACTAACATAGATCTAGGCTAAGTAGGAATATGAATAACTAGTACACTGAGAATTTTCTGTTCATGCAATGTAATCAGAAAGATTTCTTGATAAAACGTTCATAGACAGAAGAGTCAACACCAATGCCCTTCAGAAAGGAAGATACCCTGGGAACATTACTTTTTCTGCATAGTTGCACAGACATGGTTTGTTTTTGCAGGTGAGTAGTGTATGAGCGATGTTTCTTTGCCAGGCTGGAGAGAATGGTGGGTTCTGGAAGATTATCAGCCACATCTAAAATTACTTTAGCAGTGTGGAGTTGTTATAGTCAGAAGCTGGAGCTACTTGATGTATCTTTTCCCTCATTCTCATGTGTCACATTCATTCATGGCAGTCCTTACCATGGTGTACCTTACTAGCATAAGGTAGCTCCTTTGGCACATGTACAGTATAATAATCTCTTATAGTGCATTTCGATTGCAAATTAGAGCTACCTTTAATTTAGAACGTAAAATTTCATTTTCTTGAGGTAAGCATTGTCAGAGGAATAAACCTGTGGGTGTAATATACCCATGTGTATTAGCAATTCTAAAGTGTTGAATAAATTAAAAGCACAAAGCCTATATTTTTGTGTAGGGTAAATAATGCCATACATAAATATTGAAGTATTGAACATAAAATACTCTATGCAGAAACATAGACTTTGTTTGCTTGATTCTCCTGATGTGTTAGAAAAACTTTAATCCAAGGGGGACTGCAAGTGCAGTATTTAAGATTAATTCAAGTGTCACATGTTGTCTATAAATTTCTGTATTGAATTACTGTCTTATTTTAGTTTGAGGCAATATACTGTTTTGCTTATGAAGACTACAGTGTAGCAGGGATCTTTTTGGTATCAGCAGACTCTGAGATAAACATCTTGCAATTTTTTTGGAAGAATCTGCATATCCACGCCTCTCAAATGAGGCAGAATCTCAAATTCTGTAATATACTTCCCAGTAGCACTGGAGTTCGGCCACAGTCAGAATTAGGATTTTGGGCAAGGCACAGGGGGTGTCCCAAGTTGATTGTGAAGCAGTTTGGGTACCTGGCTGTCCAATCACTGAGGACTTGAGGTCAGGATTTCCCTTGACAGGCTGGCAAAGAACACTGAGAGTAATTTCTCTGCCTTTGTAGTATATGGCAAATTTCCTAGGATAATCCATTTTTTCACTAGCAGCTATTATGAGGACATAAGACACCAGGAGGTGCACTTTGACCTCTCCTGTTCTCTTCTGTCATACTCAGAGTATTTGAAGCTTTTGGCCTTTTGTACCAAAGGTCCAGTTTTGTTGTAGGATGTCAAGGCTCCTTTTGTAAGGGGCACAGAGCATAATTCCTATGATGCTTTTGTCACAACAGTGTATTTGTTTTAATGACAACTAAGCCACCTTTAGCTAAAGCAATTGACCCTTGGTGATGGATTGACTTGCTTGCCATCAGAGCGTGGAACATTTGTTTTGACATTAATGCAATAATACCAGTACTGCTACTTTCTTTAAGTATCCAAAATTTTTGAATGCAAAACCCTCAGTACATACCATATAGGATCTGAGTGAAAAATCTTTCACCAATGGAACTTTCATTCTATTTCTCCTTGTTTAGCATTTCAAATAGGGAATACAAGGCCTGTTTTCTTCAGATCCAGGTCAGTGCAGCTGAAGATTCTGTAACCACTTATTAAAAGAATCATTTGAGGCCATGAAACAAAAAGAGAGAGAAGATGAAGCAAAAATGCTATCATTTATGGTGTAGCATAAAGAGGGGACCGAGATGAATAGAAGGAAAGAAGCACTAATATTACTTGAATGAAACTATTTCCTCTAGAATATTTTAAAGGCAAAACAAAAAGTAATAAGGGATTAATACCTGATGAAGAACTGCTCTATGATTTTGCTGTGTGTTGCTCTTTGTTTATAAGGTTGAAAGTCTAAAAATGACCCATTTGGATTAGTCAGGAGCCAAAAAACTACTGCACAGACTTCTGCTTGATTGCTGTTCTTGGGGAAGTTTATTGCAGATGTACCTTTTCCTCTACCCATAAAGACAATATTTTCCTAGGCTAGGCCAGAAGTTCAGGGCAGTGTTCAGTCTGATATTAAGACATGCATACTTGAGTACCTAAATGCAAGTGTCTTAATCTAAAACAAGTCTAAACCATCTGACCCTCCATGGCTATTCTGGACTAATTAAACATTAGTTTAATTTCCATTTATGCTCATTGAACATGAACAGTCCTCTCCAGAGGAACTGACATCCAACCAGTGGTCAGGATTTCAAACTAAGTGGGAACAAATTCCTGGATATGCTCAGGTGGCTAATTTGTATTGGACACCTAAGTAAATGTCATTGAGAGGACTTCTCCATCTAGCCTTTAAAATCAACTTTTCAGCTATTCCAGATTCCTGTCAGTCCTTGAGCATCTTTGAAAAACACATTGTCCTGTATTGGCATACACGTTTGTCATACCACAAGGACACTGGTGTTTTACAGACACTTCTGATGGGCAGGGTGGCACATGCTGCTGGGGACAGATGTCAGCCTGTGAACAATAGTGTGCTGGACGTGCCAAAATTTCAGCTTCTGCTCTGGGCAGCTCTGGAGGAACTAATGGCTTCTCCTGGTGGAATTGCCACTAGTTTTCTTGCAGTGTGCAGTGGAGAGTGGATGTTTCCCATTCTCTGATCAGGACTTTTATTTAGCAGTATCTAGAATGTACTGCTTATTTTGCTGCCCTTCTACACTATTTGTGAAATTAGCTTTTGAGCACTCTTGGTGTTTGTTAGCTGTTTTCCCCTGTTAGCTGTGGCACATGGACTACATACATAGCTTGCATTCAGGCTGCTACCCTGCTTGGGTAACAGCAGGGCTCATGAATATGCTGCACAAGCCCAGTCCCCCAGTGCATAAGTCACCATTGCAAATGAGAGGAAGAGAGGCAGACCTGAACAAATGGGCCAAGTTCCAAAACTAGCAGTGATGCAAAGGATGTTGAGACCTTTCTTCTTCTATATGAAACCTTGTGGTTTCTCTTACTGTGGCTAGTTTGAAGTTTACACAGGTGATTTTCTGAAGAATACCTGTTAGGGTGCTCTGACGCCAAGCAGCTGGACCACTAAAGTTGGAAGGTCTGTTTAACTGCATTCTCCATGTCCAGATCAGTAGTCATCCTGTTATGAAGCAACAAGCATGACTGTGCACAAAGGGTTTTCCTTTTTAATTAGGTGCTCCCATGATGATTATTTTTCTGACATACAAAAAAAGGAAAATTAACCTATGTGTAGTTTGCCTCCAAGCACTCTTCAAGAGTTTCATTTATTTTGTCACTGATACAGAAAGAGGACTAATTTCTTAGATATTTATCTGGAGGGAAGAAGGTGGTAAATAGTTACCCATGCCTGTGAAGTGCAGGTGTTCATTAAGTGTACCCTGACATAACTATCTTCCTTTTTTCTTTCTTCTCTTCTGTTTGTTTGCTCTCTGCTGTTTTATTCAGGAGCAGCCAAGTGTTACCCAGCAGGGATATCCACCTGTGGTCACTGTGGTAGATATGTCATAAATGTTCCTGGAAGCTCATTAAAATTAATCTAACTCCCAGGCAACTTTTGTTTGCTTTTGAGCATTCTCTGAAGAAACTCTGTAGCCAACATTTTTCTTACATCAAAATATGACTCCTTTCTTTTACATAAACTTGTCTTTTATATCACTTCAAAAAGAACTGGCTGTGCTCTTTCTTCGAAGTGAGAGTTAAAATTTCATTTGTAATTACAGCAAGACCACACTCCCTTAATAGGCTTGAACAAGAGCCTTAAAAGAAATTCAATAAGAAATAAAAAAAAAGCCCCCACAACCAAAAGCCAAAACTTCAGAAAGCTTTAAACTTTATTCTGCAGTTTGCATTACTACCTTTTTGTTTGTTCAAAAACTGGCCAGATAAAGTCCCTTTTTCACTCTTTCACATTTTTCTCAGTTTGACTGTCTGTGTTTTTCTGGTACAAATATTTTACAGTTATACCTCTTAAATTATTGGGAAGCATTTACAGCAAAAGCAGGTTTAAGTCAAAAGGACCTTGAATATGGTCACATTCCAAAATAGTTGCACTTTGCATTTTTCTAAACTATTTCTACTAGTTAGTTTCACAGCTTCCACCTTTTCAAATAGTCTACTTCCAAATTTCAATAGCCTTTGTTATAGTTGCAACCATTTACAGTAAACTGTAGCACATGGAGTTGCAGCTACTTTGGTGGTGTCTGAGCTGAAAGCAGCTATTAATATGGCAATGACTTTACCTGTTATCTTCTTTGAGAATTAGAACCAAGGCACTGACCTCATGCAGTTAGACTGGGAATTAGATATGAATTTGGAGCACACAGAGACCCCAGACTTTTATTGCCTTTCTCTTTTGTTAAAACTATAATTCCCATGTTTCTATGCAATTTCAAGCATATCTTAGGATTTCTGTTAGATGCCTGAAGCTTTACCAAAAATAATTTAATTTGTTAATAAACAAAGTTATTATATAATAAAATATTGTTTTCCTGGTTCATTAGGATTGTTAGCATGTGTATCACAGTGATAAAATCCAAATATTTAAACCAGAAAATGCAGAGTGTTTCTTTCCCGTATTCGAGTTTGCACAAAGGTGTTATTAGGGGATTGAAGGCCATTAATTTTAAAGTTTTTTGGCACTTGGTCAAAAAAAAGAAGATGGTTTTGTTTGAATGCATATGACTGTATCTATATTTCCCTAGAAAATAGTCCTAAAGAGAAGAATAAAAGCAGTAGGCATCAAAACTCAGTTGTGATCAGCTCTGAGAGAAATTTCTGAAGCTGAGTCTGAAAGGCAAGGAAAGAAGACCACAGAGACAGAGAGGGTGTCAGCAGTTCAGGTCTGGGCATGATGAACTTGAATCAAACACAACTTGAAGAATGGATTCTGCAAGGCCTGGGGACCCAGGTGTGGTCTACTGGTGGACTTTGTCCTTCCAGCTGGAGAACCCTCAGCAATGATGTCAAGTGTAAATCAGCTACAGATGGCACTTGGTCGTCCAAAGTGTGCCTATGCTCAAGGCATTTACAGCACACAATGCATAGAGCATACCTGCTGGGATGACACTGCACTTTTCTGCCTAAAACAGGCAACTTCTTTAGTCTTGCCTAATTGATAAGGAAAATTTGGCCAGCAAACAGATATTGGAAAAGAATATTTGCCATTTAGATATTCATATAATTATTATTCAGCATATGTTATATTCCAGTGGGGAATAACGGGCTGGGGTGTTTGGGGATGAATGCATAAACCATTCAGGAACTGTTTGATAATAATTAAGGAAACAAGATGCCTAGTGTATATAAAGTGGGCTTTTAATTATAATAGAAAAGAAATTCTTCAGGAATAATTTGTGAGATAACTTATTTCTCAAGTATGTTTTGGCAGGGTTTCAAATAATGTATCAGATAGTGATCACTTATTCTGTGAATGGATTGCAACTAACCCAACACATTTTACAGGCCCAGCTACTGAAGCCCAGCTCCCATACAAATCGAATGGCATTCCGGGAAGATATCAAAGAATCTCAACCTGTGTGCAAGATTTTCTGAAACTGAGACAGAAGTGGAGAAGTGTACTGTTTGCTTTCACACACAAAATCATGAAAGCATGTTGATAGGATGGTCTTTGCTGGGAATGTGAGAAGCACTTACTCCCCTTTGCAGGAAGGTGGTGGCTGCACAGTACAGTATTGGGTCTGTTAAGTCCACATTTGTACTGGATCAAAAACGAGTATGTGAGCATCCCTGATAAATTAGCCAAACCATGCACTAGGGTTCAGACCTCATGTTTTTATGTCATTCTTTGTCAGGACAAAGAATAGGACAAAGGCATTAAGGCTGTCAGAAAGTTTTGTCAGAACTTTTGCATGAATTTGTACTGGGAAAGTGAAAGTTTGATTAGCTCTTTTTATCATATGACTACTGCAGGTTTTGCCCCATCAGGATTTATAGGAGGAGGCTTGTGCATGTTCTGCTTAGTGAACTTTGATCTGATGGAAAAGCTCATGCTGACCTGTGCTTATGCTTGTAAAGAGAGTTGGTGTTGCTGTGTTCTTTACTCAGTGTCAGGAGTTGGAGAATAACTGCAAGGGAAGATTGTCTAAGGTTTAGCTTCCTCTTTGTTCATTTGCAGGGATATAACACTCTACCAGCAAACTCCCAGGAGACAGCTGCAAGTGTCTGAGGACCTTATGGGATCTGGAGGCGAGCTGTTGGCAGTTCCTGGGACAAAAAAACCAAGGAAGTTTAGTGGTTCTGGCATCATCCAGGAAAGAAATACTAAATTTCCTGAGTTCCAAAACATGTTGCAGTGCATATTTTGGTGTTTCATATGATAACATGAGTGTAGCAAAGCTGCAGCTAATCCTTTTGTGTTTGGGCTTTCTGCTGAGCACAGGAAGCCCAAGCTTGCTGCGTCTGTTCATGTACCATTAATACTGTAGTAACACCTGCAGAGAAGATAGGAGAAATTCAGAAAATGCCACCTTAGATTACAAGCTGCTGATTAAGGTGTTTTCTCAGGAAGATGAAGGTGAAAAGGGAGATACCTTGGATTTGATATGTGAGCAGCCATTCACGTGGCTGTGAGAGGGCACAAGGCTGTGTAGCATAGCTGGTTGTATATCACAGTTGCATGCCCACCACCTGGAAGGGTAATTATTAGAGAATCATAGAACAGCTGAGGTTGGAAGGTGTCTCTGGAGGTTACCTAGCCCACCCTTCCCCCACTCCATTTTGGGAATATTTCTACAGAACAGGGAGTGAGTCCTACTTAGCTTTATGCTTTTGAAACCTCTAAACCTGTGATACTCTTGACAATATGACCTTTGCATATAATACCTTGAAAGTAATTATAATAAGATCTCCCTCTTGAAATACATATAATTCTTTTTAATTCTCTGTCTTGGCTTAGAAACCAGTGTAATATTTGCAGTTGTTGTAAACTGCCCTTGGCAAATGGTTTCTTCTCTTCAGCTGTGAATCACAGGCTGTATACAAAGCCGAGGGTATAGCCCACAGTTTGCATTAAGTAGCATTTGATTAGGTGGTAATAACATTAATTGGCACCCAGAATCAGTTGGCTGTAGGTGATCTGAAGTGATAATGCACTAGAGCTTCTAACATTCTAAGTCAAAATGCTCCCTTAGCCTGGGGAAAGATGCAGGTGTTTGGGATAAAAGAGCATTTTGTAAATGAAGGACTTGAACACTGTGATTCCACTTCATTACTCCTCTCCTGATGCTTAATGTAAAATGATTACTTTATTGCCACCTCTCTTCCGTGTTTTAAAAGTATTAGAAAATTAAATAGCAAACTTTAAAGGTAAAATATGTCCCAAATTATTTAAAAAAAATAAAGCAAAGAAGCAAAAAAGATATTGAATATCTAAAAAATAATTTAGAAACATTCCAGATTCAAGCCAGCATATCTATTACTAAAAGATACAATTATAAATGATCAGTTCTTGATTATCTTGCTTGCCTTTGTAACAATGAACCCCTCAAAACAATTGCCGTTCCTGAAAGACTGTTTCAGTTTTGTGGATTAGGGGTCTTCATGGAGATAGAATATATGTATGCAGCTGGCAAAGCAAGTGTCTTAGTGAATGGTAATTGCTCCCCAATTCCCACAAATCCTTTCATAAACCATAGGCCTTGTTCTTTTTTTAAATGTTCTTTCTTATATTTCATTAACAGCTGAGCCATTGCTGAATTATACTTGATATAATCAGGAGGTAGCTTTAGCAAAAATAGCATTGCCAACTGAGGTAGTGTGAGTATTCCAGTAATTTTGCACTCCTCATAAAAGGAAAAAATATAAGCAAAAAATTATGAAAGCCCCTCAAATTTCTCTACACTATATACGGTCATATAGTATATTGGCATAAATATTAAATTTGACATTGTTGTGAAATAGCAGACATATATTTCATGTCTTATTGTCTTAATTGAAAGCAATTTTTTCTTATTTTTCCAGGACCAGGACCATGTCTGGGAGAGATGCTCTGTTATCAGTGCATGTGCAGTAACAGAGCCAGAGCAGCCCTGGCAAGACCAGGGTGGTCTTGTCCAAATAGAGAGCACAGCACTTGGTGCCTGTGTCCAGCTTCAGGGAGAGCATGGCATGGGGTGGTCAGCAGTGGGCAGGGGTGTGGCTGTGGTGCCTGTGACAGGTTTGTGCAGGAGTGTCACCTGCAGCTCGTGCTGGACGGGTGGACAGAGCTCTGAGCGCGCGGAGGCCACTTGTGTGATCTGCAGGATTAAACACATTCCTCTTCTCAAACATATGCACTGTGTTTGTCTGTGGTCTAAATTATTCTCATGGATTTTTCCGAGCAAGGTTTTGGTGTCCTCTGTTGTACCCCAGAATAAAATTGGTTTTCTTTATTTTTAAATTACAGGAAAGAACAAGCATAATAGAGAAGAACAAGCAAATAATGAAGACACATGGGGTAAGTAAAGCTGTGCAAAGAGCAAAACAGCATTTAGACATGTAGATCAGTATTTCTTAAATTGTGCTATTGGAATATCGTGGGGTTCTATGGGCAAATCGTGTATAAAACACTGAAGAGAAATGTGTAGTGTAAACACAACAAAGATCTGATTCTTTTCTTAAAGACTGCTATGCAGTTTACATAGCTTGTGATTCCCAAACAAAGACTGGTTTTGTCAGACGGGGAACAATGTGAATTGCTGCAGGCATGAGAAAGGAGAGCTGCATTTGGAAAGTATTACAATTATAATGGGAGTAGATTACCAAGCAGATAATTAATGATAGGGATACAGGATCTTCCCTTCCCACTGGGATTCATTCTCACTCTGTTGGTGTAACTTATAGCCCTGAGGAACACCCTTTTTAGTTTCCAGACTCTCTTTTCTAATCTCTAGGTCTTTTGGTGTTTTATTGCCTTGGTCACAAAGGTTCAAGGAGGTCACTCCAGAAGATATTCTCTGCGAGGGAATAAAGTGACTCAGAGGAACAAAGTAATTTGGAAGTTTTTGCAGAAGCCTTCTTCCACCTTTAAACTAAAAAAAGTATTCTCTTCCACTCCTACAAGACTACTTCTGAAGTGTTTTGCTCTTCTGATTTGTATAATTCTTCCTTCAGAAAGATCAGAAAAGAATATGTAAATTTAAATTGACTTCATAGTTCTAGCTAAACAATGGAAATGTTATATTAAAAAATGTACATGCTTGGAATGATGAATTAGATTATATTATTACTGATAAATATAGCATTGCTCTTTTCAATTGCATTAAATAATTTTCTCCCCCCAAAGTCTCTTTTATTATAAAAAATAAGATTTTTATAAGAAATATTTTAATAAGATGAAGAAAACTAATCGACAGAGGATGATACTTAATAGGGTAGATTAGTTTGTGCGATTTATTCCTGAAAAACTTGGAATAGATATTGAGTATAGTTATTCGCAAGGCTCAAGAAAGCAGCACAAACATTGCAAGCAGAGAAATAATTATTAGATTTTGAATTGTTGACTGGTCAAGTATATAAGCAATGGATAAGAAGCATAGTTTACTATATTCTTTAAATTATCTGATACAGATAGTGTATCTGTATTTTCACTTAATGTCTGGCCTGTAAATAGCAATCTTCCAATTTGCATGCTAAGCACTATATAAGAGCAAGAGAAGACTTGTAAGAGGAACACAGCATCACCTTGAAGTCTTCAAAGTTATTCGGAGTCATCAAAACAGTAACTCAAAGTATCATCAAAGCAGTAAGCAGCATAGCCTCCGTACAGCAAAATGTAAATAATTAGCAGAGAGCCATCTGTAATGCATTATGAGCAAGTGTGTTCTGGGTATTGATCTATTAAGGCATACATGTATTAATGTAGTCAATGTGTTGGGATATGTCATGCTGTACAGACTGCTGAAAAAGAGGAAAACTATTTTAAAAGCTTTCCTTTTCCCGTGCACTCTAGCATTTCTGCATTTTTGTCTTACATAATATTAAATTTAAACTTCATTGATTATATTTGTGTGAACATAACTAAGTCTTTCAGTAGGCCAATTGGTATGGCAAACTGATAAGGGCAAAAAAGTCTTTTATCTGGTCACTCAACCCCCTGTGGTTTAACAAGCATGCATATCATCCATTCAATTAATGTGTTTCAGTGCAGAGTAAAAAAAAAAAAATTAGGCAAGTTTTATAATTGCTGAAGTTGCTGGAAGAAAAGGTATATATATTCATGAAATGGGCCCTGTACTTTGATGTTTTGTTAATATAAGCCCTAGAACCTCACCAAAAGACAGTCCTGCTTAGAGAAAAATGCTGACTATATTAATAAAAAAATGGAAAATTTTATTGATTTTATAGTAAAATTATATATGCAGACTTGTTTAAGATTGAATAATGTTTAATTCATAGCTGATTCTATTTATTTTGCAGAAGGTTTTGTGCAGTTCAATATTGCTGAAAAAATAATATTTCTACAGTCAAGCTTAGGGCTTGTGATATGGTAAGGTTGAATAGTGTTGTAATATCTTAATATGCATAAAATTTGTGTTTTATGAATAGCATATAAATATAGTTTCACTGAGACCTAGCATTTTTCTCTAGCAATTCTAACAGATTTTTTTTTAAACAATCTTACTGTAAATTTTTGCACTTCACAGTCCTTTAACCTAAGCCCCATGGGGTATTTTTTCATGAAAAGAAAAAAGAATTGTAACAGGTACTTAGAAGAGGGTACCTCCCATGTCAGTGTTTCTGTGGGGGAAGGTGAGCAAAGAGGACAGAGAAGCAGGAAGACAAACAGGTGTAGGTATTATCATGTCATATATAAGAAAATGATATGGGAGAGAAATTGGCCAGCACAAAGTTATTTAGGGAAACTTCAACACAACCAAGAAGCTGGTCACTTGTCTGTTCCCAAGTCCTATTACAGGTTCTTAACCACAAGACTGGTTTTCATTCTTCAGTTGCAAATAATTAATAGCAATCTGAAATTATAATTTCACTCAGCCTCGTTTCCTGTTGTGCTGGCTGGTGGTTTTCAGTGTAGCTAATATCTTACCTTTATTTTTCATTAATTGGTTGGCATTTGATTAGCCACCAGCCCCCCAAACCACAGGAAGTTTTGTATTTGAGCAAGCTGAGGTGAGAATTGAGTCCAATATATGTCATTTGAATGCAGCTGAGCTGGAGATTCAAGGTGTTAAGTATTTACTGAAGACTGTTCTTATAAATCAGGTCAGTCTGTGTATATACAACTGTGCAATTTGAATTAATGTGCTTCTGTATGTGCTGTATTTTAATAGAGCTGGACAAAGGAGGTACAGTAAGGAACTGAGCAACTCAGAGAAAGCCTAAGCTGCCTTAATGCCAATGGGACAAAAAAATTGCCATATTTACCTTCAGTGTAACCAGACAAGTTTTTTTTAATTTGCATGTTTGTCTACCCTGAATGTGAAAATGGAGAAGTGAGGAAATATGGGACATGAGGTCTGTTGCTGTGCTTTTCCTTCTCTTTGCAACTATCATCTTGCTTTTCTCCCTCAGCTAATACTGAGTTGGGGACACCTTATAAGAAAAGAGGTTCTACCAATGTCTGCTCTGTTCCCGAAGGAAAAAAAAAATAAAGGTTTTTGCTTTTGTTTTCTTGATACGTGGTAGAGCAAAGGGCTCCAATTCACTTCTGTCTGGTGTTGAAAAGGGCTTCTTACAGTCTGCCTTCCTTTATGTTTTGTACCCTCTGCAGTGCCCTTTTGCTGCCTGAATATTTACTGCATGGCAGAGGAACAGAGATCCCATAAATGTAAAACAGAGTTTGCAATGTTTTGGAATCAAAATACTTTAGCATGAAAGCTTCCTGTTTTTCTAGCATTATAGGAAGAGAGGAGTCCATAAATTTGTAAAGCAAGTCACTAGCTTAAATGTCATACAACCTGTGCTTGTCATGCAAATTTAGAAACTGATTTACAGGCTGAAAATGTTATCAGTTGAGCTAGAGTATTATGTAATACCTGAAGTAACTGCTCACCCTGCATTATTCAGAAGCATATATTTATTAAAGAAAAACAAATTGAGCTCAACTTTGGTTTTTTGTTACATTTCAAATGGGGAGGAAACTGACAACTAATTAGTCAGGTCAGAGCTTGTGAAAATGATTTGTGACTAGAAAAGGGAAGGGGAAAAAAAAAGACAAGGGGTGAGAGGTAAACATTGTACTTTGCAGATTGGTTGTGCTTTATTCTGGAGCAAACTTGTCCAAATGTGTATAAATGTGGTAGCTCAATAATAAATGAGAAGCAGGAGAATGCAAGCAAAAAAATTAGGTGAATTCATAGAGTCGTCTTTATTTTAGTTAAGTGGATGCTGTAATGTGGTAATAGAAATGTGTTACCTACATATCCTGTTTTAATGAACATTGCTTCATTGTACTGCTGTAGTGAATGTTTCTCATTTCCAAGAACATAAGAGTGTATCTTACTGTGGGCAAAAAAATATGCTTATTAAACTGCAAGTTGCCAGCATGCAATTCTTGACAGCCACATACACACACACACACACATATACGTATGTAAAGAAAGCATAAAATACTTAAAATATTCCTGAACCATGCATACAATTTCATTTTTGTAATATTCATTTCATCTGCTGTAGAGAAATGCTGTTTAATTTGAATGAGGCTGTGAATTTTGCAAAATGAGCTGGTAATAGCATTTTACTTAAACTTATGGCATCTCTGTTCATATTGTATGGTTCAGGAATGGTTTCTTTATAATTAAAGTGTCAGAAAGCACATTTGAATCAAGAATGATGAAATTCATTCAGGATGATTTGCTAAAGAATAATAACTTTAAACTTTCTCCCTTTAAACAGAATTGTTTAGGCTGTCTCGTCAGCTGTCCAAAGTTTCCTTATTTCCTTTTCTAGCCACCCTAGGAAATGAACTGGTCTCTTACAATGCTTTCTTTATTTCCATATGCTCTGCATATTACACACATTTTATGGGTCAATTATTGGAGGCTGTTGTACCAATGATTTACATGAGCATTGGTAAATACTTTTAAAACTTCACTGAATAAGTAAGAAGATGCCGCATATTGCACCTCCAGTACAGAGAATATAGTCAGTGAAAGTCCAAAATTTTTTGCAGAAATGTGGAGACTTCCAGGAATCCAAGTTGATAAATGTGAATTTTTCGGCATGTTGAACTTGACTCCACAATATTTGGCTTATTAGTTCACTGCTGAGCACAGGATGGTACCCCTGGCCTTGATTCAGCAGTCTTTAAATAAATGGATAAGTGCTCTGCTGAATGACGGCCAGACTAGTGCAGTGTCAATATAGGGCATTTTGGGTGAAAGAAAATGTTGACCACAGGGGGTTGATTTCTTCTTCCTTGCACGGGAACAAATCTGAAATAAATATACAGAAACAGTAGCAGGAAAGAAGATGGACTGAAAGGTTTTACCTAAAACTAACTTTAGATGTTCAGAGCAACACTGCTTGTTCTGTGAGATGGAAAAGATATGCTTGACTTCAGTATTATTTTTTTAATTACTCAGTGGGGTTGTATATAATAAGGGTGGGATTTGCTGCACCTTAATGGCTATCTGAAAGCTGTCTGGTCTGAGTTTCTATAGGTGGAAAGAGACAGCCTCTCTCTAGGAGCTGATTTATCCTGTTGTAAGCTATGTGTGGTTAATTACCCCCAGAGATGCTGCTGCATGGAAGGAAACCACTGGACTCTAATCAGACAGAAGCTAGGTGAGATAAAGAAGATGCTACCTGACTAAATAGAAAAAAAAAAAGTTTATTACACAGGTGTCTGTCTTGTCTCTTGCCCAGCAGAATTAAGACATGAAACAAAGGGAAGAAATTAGGTTTACAATTTACCCCTGTGCCTGTGTGAAGCAGGTGTCTGAATACGAGCCAAATAGCCAGCCCTTGGATCCAGCTTAATTTCTGGAGAACGACTGCTGTAGCAAAAGCTCCCAGTGTTCCTCACATTGACCTAGTTTTCAGTTATCTAGTGACTCTGTGCTAATGTGACCCAGTATTTCTTTGCAGCTCCCTGTCTGGTGCATTTAGATTTTTTCCTTTTTGTTTACCTTTGGTGTCTATACTCACCAGACACCTAATCCTGCAAAGTGTTAAATCCCACATGGGAGGTAGGGGCTGTACTCTTTTCTCATCTAGCAGGAGTCAGGCTGCCCCATTTCTCCCAAGATTAGTCTGGATAAGAGACAGGTAAGCATAAACAGCATTGTAGCTGGTTTGAGGATTGTACCCCAGCAAAGGTCAAGCATAATGGTGCAGTGAAAATAAAGCATTTTGAGTCATTTATTCCTTTAGAAAGGTTTGTATCATCCATGCAGCTGCAAAGCCATAATGCTTTCATTAAAAGTCACATCTGTACTGAATTAAAACAGGAGCCTTTTCCAGCCAAGGAGTATTTGTCAGCTTGAAAGTTTTTCTCTTAGCTCCTGAAGTTTTTTTCCAAAATCCACGGGCTAAGACAGAGAGCAGGCCTTGTCACGAGCTGGTACCAAGGTTTAAGTACATTCCTGCTCTGTTATTCACCGTCTGGCTCCAATTTAGAGGTACATCTCCCTTGTGTTCACTTTATTAACCTACATATGACTGGCTTTTTTGTTTAATATGGAAATGAAAAAAATAGATGCTGGGCCCAGTAAAAGTAGTCTGAAAACATCTTTTTTCCAGATTTTCTGTTCTTTGTGGCACATTAACCACTTGCATGGAATGTTTGGTGGATAAAATATATTTTAAAAAACGTTTTTTGAGAGTAGGCATTTTTAGCTTTATGTGAAAAGATTTAGGCAATCACAAAATCTTAGTCCTCTCCTCTCCCCTATCTTTTTGAGCCCATTTACCACTTTCTACCAAAACTGACTTCAAAGATATGAATGTACCAAAACAGTGAAAATTTACTAAGTGGATAGAAAAGGATAGCCAAAATTAATTCCTCAACTGAGAATGTGTCTGCAGCATGAGCCCAGCAGCTGTGTGCTGTGTAGCTGCACCAGTGGAGGAACAGATGTGTTTTCCTCACACGCTGCTGGATGCGTGTTCCACAAAAAGCCACCACACAAGCTACTACTGATTTGTCCATCTGATGGAGATTGGACCCAGCAAGTGGGAGGACTTGAAGGAGAAACTGAAAGTATTGTGGGAAGATCTGTGGTGGATGTGAATGTAAGTGTGGGTTGCTGGGAAGTAATGTTTAGGACAAGAGACTTTGCTGATTCCACAGCTCACAGGCCAGATGACTTAGAGGTAGGGTAGAAAGCTTCAAAATTTATCTTTTCAGTGTGATCATTTTAGTTACAAAAGGACAACAAGCAGCTGTCTGTACAACTTTAAACAGAGACCCCAGTTAGGTTGGGTTTCTAAAGCACAGCAAATTGTCTTTATTGGCTTACTAAAATTTTCTTTTCAAATGCAAGAGCAGCAAAGTTTTGAGAAGTAACTAGGAAGAAAAAGATGGGCGTATCTTTATCAACACAAGTGATAGCAAATAATGCAATGGGACAAGAAAGGTAACCTACCTTTTATGCAACTGTGCTGTCCAGGAACCTCTGGTATTATCCAGGATTCCTTGTGCTGATCTTTGTATGACTGAGAAGAAAAATGCCCTACCCTCAAGGATCTGTATCTATTTTTTCTGGGTAAAATAAACAAACTTCCACAATTTGTTAGGCTTTTAATGCCTAACATGCATAATATATTTGTAGAAATCAACTATTTATCTATACATGTGTATACATAAAAAAAATTGAGTGTGTCTTCAGTCCTTTAAAAAAGGCCAACAAGGAAAGAGATCAGATTTTACTTTAGAAACAATAGCATTTTAACTATATTTTCCCTTTCTTAATCTAATACCCCACATTGCTGATGTCAATGTCTTCCCCAGTCACAGAATTATGCTCTTATTTTTCCCAGTAAGGACTGTCATCTCAGAGGAAGAGTTGTACCAAGGCTTCCTCCAGGTTTTTGGCTGCGCTGCTTCACAAGGGAAATATTTTGTTTGAAGAAGATATTTGGATGTAATACAAACAGTGTGAGGAGCTTCCCTCTCTGCAGAGGAGAAGGGGAAACCACCTCCAATTTTTTTTCATGAGACGTGGCAGATTTTCAGGATGTGTTTAACAGCGCTGTGCTGATTCTCATATCCTGGGGAGAAGTTCTGGCTCTGTGGAAGCTCCCATCAGTGCTCCTGCCAGCTCCTGTGAAGTCAAGCAGAGGCAGGACTCCCAGGAGCAGGGAGGAGCTCGTTTCTTCCTCTATACTCTGGAGTGGGTTTGTGGGGGGGTTTCCTCTAGAGCCTGCATCATGCCAGGCCTCTGAGCTCATGCAGCTGCAGCTCTCCTTTCCTCTCTGTTGTGGAATTGATAACTTGTTTCCATTGCATATTTTTATAGAAATAAATTTTAGGAAAATACCCCTGAAGGTAACCTTTGACTTAGGTGTTCCCTCAGGGTTGTTGATTGCTTAACCTTCTCCTTCTGAAATTATTTAAAAGGAGAAGAGGATGGAGATAAATGTGAGGGAAAGCAGTATTTTTCTAAGCAAAACAAAGGGTATCAAAAAATAAAAGTTGATAAAAGAAACTTCTCTGACACAGTCCAAGCTGGTTTTGCAATGATGCAATTTCCTTCACCCTGTAAGGTTTTACTGCCCCACATCTCTTGGGAACAGAGGAGGAGATGGGCAGCCTATGCCCATGTTTCTTCCAATAGATATTCTTGGAGTGGTGGTGGCAATCTATATTGAAACACACTTTGATATTTCTAGGTTCCAGTAATTGAGAGTTTCTGAATTTAACTGTCAGGTGCAAACATTAAAGAGGATGAAAGGATTTCATTATTGCCAAGTTGCAATATTGTTCAGAATCCACTGTCTCTAGAGGCTGACTGGGCTCTTGTTCTTTCCTTGCAAATTAAAGGAAAGAGGGCTTCAACAGAATTCCCCACTACACAGATTTTGCTAGCTAAGAATAGGCATCTAGAAAATTAGAAGTAACAAGAGTTAAACACTGATGTCTGTAAACTCATAGCAGTAGAAATTTGTATGCTGAAAAGCTGTAAATTCAGTGTTTGTTTTATATCACTGTTTATTGGCTCATTTTAATTTCCGATAAATTTAGCCTTTAGAGCCTCCAAACTCAGGAAGAAATAATTATTTGTTTAACAATAAAATAGTTTTCTTTATGTCCATCTTTCTCCTTGTGCCTCATCACACAGGAGGGGTGGGGTGGGGTGGTGGGGCAGGGGTGTCACAGTAACCACTCCTTCGCTGAAGAGGAGATGCAGATGATCTCCTGGAGCTGTTCATTATCACTCATTGCCTTGTTTGGAAATAGTTGCAAGGTGGATGCTGCTGTCTGATGCAACATTGCATGATGGAGTAATGTGTATTGGTGAAGACTTGAGTGAAACATCTTCTTCCCTGACAAGCTTACTGTGAGGAAAGCACTGGGAGAAAAGCTCCATGGGGCTTTCCTTGTGAGTACTCAAAGAACAAGGCATTTCCCTACTTACACCCCTGGAAGGGAAAGGTCTGGAAACCTATAGCACATAAACATGGTGTTAGATAGAGTTATCTTTATGTTTGCAGGACCACAGGTTTGGTGCTTAGAGGATCTAGAAAGTGGAGGTAAGAGATCCTGGCAGCCCCAGGCCACCAGTGCTCAGGACACTTGGCAGTGTTTTGGCTAGTTAGCCAGGAAGTCAAGCAGAAAGGAGAGCCTATGATCTTGAACCCACTTTAGGTAGGGGATGTTGGTTGAGGTGTCTTTCCCCTGTAAGGTCACTGACTTCTGGGTGAAACTTCATATGTTTCAGACCATTGTCAGTTAAAACTGGTTGAAAGTGGTCAAGTTTATTCTTGGCAGCAAAGGTGGACAAGTGCTTCTGGTTAGGAGGTTAGTTGCTTGGGCAGGGTTTGTGGGATTGCTATTTTGAACAACAGCACCTAGACTTATCAAGTGGATAGCTTAGAGGTTTGGATCTGAGTACAAAGCACTTGCTTTTTAAAACTGCAGGTGTTTTCTCTGTATCTCCAGATTCCTCTCCTCAGAAATGCAATGTTGCATCCACTTGCTTTGCAGTTCTCCTTAGCTGTCATTTGCTAGGGATGTCCCTGACTGTTTGCATGTCCTTTGGACACCTGCATTGAGTGATCAGGATTTGCATTTCTGGACATTATTTGGGACCAAGAAAGGTGATGTCTGTACCTTTTCCTGTCTGTAAGCTGCACTTTATCACTGGCTTTCTCAGAAGAATGTTTTTGACCCCCATTTAGCTTTCCTTGCAATGGATTTTTGTCTAAAATTAATGCATACCAAACAAGTAGCCTGCTTAAAAAGGAAAAATAAGGAAAAAAAGAAGGAAAAAAAGAAAAAAAGAAAAAAGCCAACCTAACAGCAAAGTAACAGCAACAGTAATAATAAAATCCTGGTTCTTGCTAGGTTGCAGTCTCAATTCAATCCACTTTGACTGTAGCCGTGGCAAATTGCTGTCTGAAAATGACTGCCCTATTCATCTGTTAATATTGTTAGAAAGAAAGCTACAACTGTACCTATCAGTGTAACTAAATTAGAGCAGGTTCACATAAGGCAGGCACACATAAAAGTGTACTTATGAAACAGATGTATCCCTCAACAGGAAAATGACAACAATTCTGATAAAATGCTTTTATTATTTACTTTCAACAAGTATCTATAACTGCAGCTTGACTATTGTTGAATCATTTCAATAATCTCGTTATAGACCTGGCAATAAAAGGAAAAGCACTTTAGCACAGTGAAATGGCCTGGCTTCTGACATCTTCAGTGGCATGTCAGTGATACAGTGATGGTTTTTTTAGCTGTCAAAACAAACAGCTGCATTATTTAGCCAGGTGATGAACTGCTTCAAAGCAGAGCTTATCCCTTGTGTGGAAGAAGGCAGCGTGCACATGTTGGGCCCTGCTAGTAGGGAGGGAGGGAGGGAGGGAGGGAGGGATGGATGGATGGATGGATGGATGGATGGATGGATGGATGGATGGATGGATGGATGGATGGATGAAGTGTGAGGGAAGCCTCAGTTGTGTTGGGTTCAGGGGTTGTACTCGCGTCTCTTGGAGGTACACACAGCAGTGTGAAAGATTACATCTGAAGAGAAAAAAATTATTTTGGTCTTAAACTGAGCAAGTGTTTGTCTGGTATTTGCAGGCTTCTGCTTCTTATATGCTGTAAAATTTATAGTCCACTTACAAGTTCCTCTAAAACTAGTGCCTAGAGCATGTCCTGTTTCCAGCCTTAAGTTTCTTGGGCATGGATTGTGTGCATTTTGAAAATGGGTGCAAAAGGAGAATTAGCATTTATGCATTCAGTGTCTTTCCAGGTTTTCATGGATTTTGGAAGAACTGTGAGATGATAGCTAAGTATATGCACAAAGCACTGCAGTTGGCAAATATAGAAGTATCTTTTGCTATCTATAGGAGCACAGAGAAATAGACTCAGTGGCTTGAATATAGTCATGTGGTTGTTTGTTGCAAACTAAGTACTATCTTTAGAGTATTTAATTTTAATCTGCTACAAAATAAAATCGATTCCATTTCAAAAATGTGAAATAGCTTATTTTCATTTTTTCTCAAACTTGCAGAAATTTTCAGAGCAGAGAATGAAGTTCAGAGCATTTTGGAGCTGAAAATGTCTAAAAATGGTCAATAGTGGACAGTGTCTATAAGAAGTGATACAAAATGCAAAATCTAATGTCAGAAAACCTGTTCTGATTCTGCTAGTAATTCTGGTGATTGGTCCAGGAGGCTATAAAAACTTACTCTTTATCAGAATATGTTAAATTACAAGCTCTGGTAATGAAAGTGTTAACATTTCTGTTGCAGCATCACGTTACTTTTTGTTGTGTACATTATTGTAAATAGTAGAACCTTTATTTTAAAGTTTCTGAATATTCAGCGTAAGAACATATTGCAACTGAAGTCTTAAGCTTTTTAATCTTTAATATATTTTGAGGATCTTCCAGTGAAATTTGCTATACGAGTTCTGCTTTTTATGATTATTTAAATTTATATTTCCTCTGCAATTTTTATATCTCTGATTTTAGTAACTATTTCTTTTTACATTTTGGTTTAATATCTGTTGATTGAGAGACAAATAAATTTATTTTTTAAATATTTGTTTGGAATGTATAAGTTTTTGAAACTTCCTCCCCTTACTCTGAACACACTGTGATTAGATCCCACCCAAAGGAAAATAATTATTCTGAAAATTAGAAATAAACTCCATAATAATTTCTTTTGTGTTTTCATTTCATTTCAGATAGTGGCAAGTGAAAAAGCACTCCATATGTCAAAAATGTACAGTTTTAATCTTTGCTATTCCAAGAGGCAAGAAAAATGATTGAATTTTGAGCTGCTGTCTTCAGTGAGGACCACATACTTGGACAGTTTGAGCAGAAGATATCACAAACATCTCAGGCAGTTGCCTAAGCTCTTCCCATGCATGCTTAATGAGTATCTGCCAAATTATTTCAGGCAGCAAATAAAATTGCTTCTCCTTTGAGAGCTCCCATTGCCTTGTTTCCTTGCTCAGCCTGAGACCCCCAAAGGAGGGCTTTGAATGGGGAGATTATAAATATCTCAGGAGAACAGACATAGCACCTGCAGTGAAAAGGTAGTGGTAGAAGGAAGGAGGGAGATGGGAAATTTGGGATATTTTTGGGAAAAGTGTTTTTTTTTTCCACAGAGAATTTCCTTTTAGCAGGTGCCCTACTGATCCTGACTCAGATTAACTAAGGTTTATATCTAGATCTCTTTTCTAAACCACATGTAAACTTAATTGTCAGCTTTACCTGACTGATAGTTCCAAATACTTTCAGCTCTAAAAAGATGTTTTCTTTTAGGTGACATGAAAATTGATTTCTGGTCAAACCAAATGTTCTGAAATGCCCATCCAAAGCCTCTAAATGGAGAAGCCAATACTGTATCAGTGAAACCTGGCAAATGCAGGGAAAAAAGGTTTACTCATTCTGCCTACAAGAGCTGTGTAAACAAAAACAAAACGGTCTTTCAGGACAGAACATGAAGAACTGGCAAGCAAACACAAGCGTAATGGAGAAGATTTCTAGGTCACCCAACTGCCTAATTGCTGGCAGCATCTCTGGATTTTTACAGCATGTCTCTCTAACACAGTCCTTAGGGAAAAAAATGCTATATATTGCAAAATAGTTACAAATATAAAGCATTTTCTGTCCTGTAGACTTCAGCTTTTACCTACAGCAGGGTTTTTGAGAGACTTGTTCTGCATGTTGAGCTAAATAGAGCAACCTATCTTTTCATGATATGTTAGAATTTAATGATGAGTGAACTGCAAAACTATTTTCATCTTCCAACTTGATCTGGAGGACAGTGGTGGCATTACTCACTGTTTTCTGGGGACAATAATGAAAACCCTGGATTTTGTACGGCCTTGTACTTGCAGTGTCCATACTGTGCTGCTATGGAATGATTTAGCCATCCCCATGACAATTGGGATCTCATCAGCAATGTTTGATATCTGATTCTTTAACAGTATTATTAACACGTGATAGATGGGATGGAACTAGGATATTTTTAACCTCTGCTAACAAACTATATTGAGATGAAATACCAGAATTAAAAAGCAAAACAACAGGAAAAAATCCCCAAACCTCAAACCTACAGGGACAATAAATAGGTTTTACTCAGTTTCCTGAACATGTGACCCTGCTTGCTTATACACAGAAAAGTCCTTTGGTTGTTCTAATGCTGCCTTCCCAACTGTAAACATCTGTATAAAATAATACAGATGTATGTAATTAAAAAAGTATTTAATGCTTATTTAAGATTTCTTGTTTTTAATCTTTGCAGTCTTTTGGAGTTGAAAGAAAACCATGAAAATCATGTTGAAAGTACCTGTCTTTATTAGGAGAATTTTTTTTTCCAGATTTGAACAAAGAAGTTTAACTCAGTTTGTCCTTTAGTTACTACTCTCCCATGACACATTGCTGATGCTGTTAATACTTTTTCTGTGTATTAAACTTTCTTATCACAGTATTACTGGGGGAGTAATTGCAATCCAGTTAGCAAAAGAAAAAAAAAAATTAGGTGAGTTACTGCTCTCTCCAGTGACTAATGCTAATTAACTCTGGCTTCACCTGCACTATGAAAATGAACACTTTTTAAATGGTTGTGAAATAATCTTGTGACTCAATTATATTTATAAAATGTATTTCCATTCTTTACCAAAGCAACTATCCAGTAGTTTGAACATTTTACAGATCACATCAGTTAAGGAAAAAAAGTCATATTAGTTGGGTGTGTAAATTTACTTCTGCTTACAAGAAAATATCAATATCCTGTTCCATGAACACACGGAAGATCAAATTACTCCAGACTGTTTAGGGGCTTTACTTTGTCTTCTCTTATCTGTATCTTTGAGCCTATCCAAGACCTTTGCTCCAGATGGGCTTTTCCATTGAGGCTCACTGCAATCCTAATTCTGGCACTAACCAAATCTGCCCCGTCTGCCTCCAAGAACATTTCTTTCTCTTTCATCTTCATCCATTCCTACACACAGGGGTCAATAAAGCTTTGCCATCCATGTAAGTTAGGTTCCTGAGGGCATTTGCATACTTCTGTATTTTGGGTTAAAAAGCTGTTTCAGTCATTACCTGTTTGCCCAAATATTCTACTTACTTTTGCCCAAACATCTGAACATTGGCTCAGTAGCTACCTAGGTCAACCTTAACAGTGCTGAATACTAGCTCTGTGAGTTTTAACGCTGTTCATTGGCACTAAGACCACTCTTATAAAAGCATATTTAAATCTTTTTAGTTGTCTAGTTTCTGTGCATAGCATATATAGGTCAGAGTTTGCAAAATGGTTGTCATCTGGTCCCTGTCCAATGTAGCTAAGTTAGTTCAGCACAGGAAATAACCCTCTAATGATGAAGGGAAAAAAAAGCAGTCAAATTAATGCAAAGTGACCTACTACAAGAGTGGATATTGCTTGTGTGAACTGGCTTGTGTGTCATTTTCAGATAGAAAACATAAAATCAGACCATTAGCAATGGACAATCCATGATGAATGCCCCAATATATTGAAAAGCTGAGCTCTGGCAGATTATGTCATCCCCAGGGTATCAGAGAGATTTCAAGGCACAAGCTAAACAAGCAGGAGGAAAGTTTGGTACTTTGGCTGATCATACTCTCTAAGCTTTCCTGTGCCTGATTGCCCAAATACATTATTCACACAAGGTCATGGCATGGTAATCAGTGCATGTTTCAGAGAAGACACTCTGAACTCATTGTCTCAGGAGACTAAAAATGTCATTTCACTCTGCCTGCACATATTGATTATTTATTCTCAACAAGTTCTATTACAAATAGCACTGCTGTGGTGGTTGCCAAATAAACATATCCTAAAGTATCCTCAGCCTTTAGCCTATTCATTCAAGACCTGACTCAGTTCAGATGGGATAGATACAACATGGGTGCCCAGACGTCTCATATGTATGTTCAATTAGATCAAACATGTATCAGTGGATGGTGACATACACCAAACCTATGAACTACATTGCTATGTGTGTTGCTCAGTCCTTTGAGATGCTGTAGTGGTACCCTTCAGTGATTTTAAACTTTTAGAACACAAGGGAGACAAATGCTGGCTTGCAATAAGTACTGTTGGTTTGCTAATTGCTACTGATTGTGCTAAATCTTTGGTATTTGTGTATAGCTTGCATAGAGTGGGTAGCTGTGCTCTGTCTCATTCAAAACAAAAGCCAGAAAATATTACACTGTTGCCCTACATTACTTGTGTTATCTTGGGTTGCTATGGCATTGCCACACATAATACAACATAATGGCAACAGAAAGCAAAAACATATTCTGGCCTGTGAGAGTGTTGATGTAAATAGATAATGAAGCTTTCTGTTGTATACCATGATAATAGCAAAGTAATGGAAACAGAGCTCCATGTCATAGCAGTTTTGATTTATTTACTGGGATTTATATAAGGCATTCTTCTTGATTCTCTCCTCCTGCACAAATAATGGCATACAAATTCCTCATGCCAAGATATCAGAGCTGCCATCTAATGCAAAGTCTTTTTCACTTGTCAAAACCATTTAGCCAGGACAAATCTTCTTTAACTGCGACACTCCTTGTGATCCTAAACCTTCTGAGATGTTGGCTTTTGTACCTTTTTTTTTTTAGTCAGAGAAGGGGATGATTTCATTTGGGCTCTTTACATAGGCTGTTTGCACGTCTTTTCTGTGAAAAATACTGGTGGGCACCCTAGAAGCCACTTGTTGCAGCAGTATGACACCAGGAGAGAGACACTTTCCTTTAGTGCTCAAGTTTGGGTCAATGTGAGAATAATTTTAGCCACACCAGACAACCAGCAACACAGTCACACAGCCAGTGAATGCCAGCTGCAACATCAACCACAAACTGAAGGCTCCATGGATGACATGAACGTGCTGAGAGACAGATGCACTTTTTTCCTGCAGGATGTTGAGAACTGACTTGATTCTCTGGGCTCAGACGTGCAGGAGCAATACCACCAGTCCTCCTTCCTGACTTCTGGCAGCTCTGCATCTGTCGCCTCTCTGCTACCCATAAGTCAGTGACACGCAGACTGATTCCTGTAAGCCTCCCATAGCATGAAAGAACCTGAGTTATACTTCAAGGTTACCTTTGAGAGTTCAGAATTACAACGTGGACAACTTTGCTGAAGGCTATAGGGCATGGTATAGATGGAGTTCTGTGTTAAGGAATCTGTAAGGTTAAAACTATATATTGGAGCAGAAACCATCTAAGTTTGCCATCAGCTGAAGTCAGAGGGGGCTTGATAGCATGTTAAATCTCTGCAGGGAGTAAAAAGGTTGAAATAATTTGAATTGGGAGCCCTCCCCCTCCCTAAAAAGTTACAAACTTAAGTAGTTTAAGGCTCAATAGAGCAATAGGAGTGCTTTGCATTGGACTCCAAAACAAACTGTAAAGTGGTGCAACCTGAGAAGCTGTGCTGTGAGTATATTCCCTGGCTGCTGCAATAAATGATTGTATGGGTATTCTGGTCCCAGAATGGGAGTTTCAAATTCAGTAAGAGTCCTCCCCACACCCACACCACCAAAAATTTGTCAATGTTAAAGTCAAATGAGACAAGAAGAAAAACAGTACAACCCACTCCCACCCCTTTTCTAAAATTATTTTTCCCCTAAACATCCCTTTCTACACTGATTTTGACCACTGGACTGAAAATCTACGATTTGATAAATTCTGTTTAACAGCAACAAGAAAGGTGTCATATCAGCTGTCTTGTGAAAGGGACTCCAGGAGCTCTCTGATACTGGGAGATGGTTTATTTGTGTCTGTTGCAGATGGATGACATCTTTACAGAAACAATTTATATGTTAGACTGAGAAAAGAAACTGATACTTTAAGATGTCTTCTTGATTCATTCAACATAAGTCATCCAAAAAAATAAGGTTACTTAGGAGCATGGTACAAAAAGAGAGAAAGAGAAGACCGTAGCTGGTGATAAAGAGACACAGGAGCCAAAGCTCTTGGAAACATCCATCTGGACCTTGGCAGTGCCCTGGAACTCCCAGGAGCTCTGAACCTCATAGATACCTCTGGTCTCATGTGCCACATAGGAGAAAACTGCATGAGTTCAATGGGAGATGCAATTACAGCTTTATTCCATCACTCTTTGTGAGTCTTTAGATAGGTAACCTAACAAAGAAATGCAGACAGTAAAAGAAATTAGCAAGGATTGTCTCTTTTAAGGTTTAAAATGTTAATATATATGTTTTCAGCCCCCATAAGTAGTCCGTATATTATGCATGTTAATATGTACCTTTGAGTGATATTAAAAATAGAATCCTGGTCATATGACAAACCAGTTGCTATAGTAACTACATTTTTGCTGTAGAACAGCAAAGTACTAATGTGTAAAATGTGTAAATTATCAGTGTGCAAGAGCAACTGATGTGTCTTCGCTCTGCTACTCTGTTTTAAAATGAATCTTTCTATGAATATACATGTCTCATTCATGTATTCTCATGACACTCCTGTAGCTGGCTCCATCTCTTCTGTTGGCCACCCTTCTATGCTTAAGTGAGATGTGACATTTCAGCCAAAAGAGAAAGAAGCAGGAGAAACACAGATAATGGATTTGATCCAAAAGAAAAAGGCTAATACTAATTTCAATAGACTTTGCCTTGGGCCTTATGCAAACAAAGGTGATTTATGAGGGATAGCAGAAAAAGGCAGAGTTCACTCATTTCTGCATGCCTGTTACCACATTCTCCTGCAGAAATTTGAAGAGATATTGCTCTTGACATTGGGGAAAGGTAGGATCAAGCACTAACATGTTGAAGATTCCCATAGCAGGCTCAGCATATCTTAGTGAATGTGGAACAAATTTTTGAGAACTTGTCTTCACCACAGATTCCAAGCTTCTAGATTTACATGCATGTCAGATGTTGTTTTGCCATTTAAATTTCTTAGGATAGATAAGATAAGCTTTACTAAAATTTAACAGTGGGTGAAACACTCGGAATGAAGTCCTGGCTTAGACGAAGTCAATAGCAAAACTCTCATCGACAGTATTTCCCCTTTTCTGTTCAGTATCACACTGAAGAGGGCACTGATCTGCTGCCCTGCAGGAGATTGTAACCCCCCAAAATGCAACAGAGATATTTATTTTGGACTCCAGAG
The DNA here is from genome assembly GCA_013400575.1 of Peucedramus taeniatus. Lineage (NCBI taxonomy): Eukaryota > Metazoa > Chordata > Aves > Passeriformes > Fringillidae > Peucedramus > Peucedramus taeniatus. Next base: position 725,367 of record WBNO01019033.1, on the reverse strand, counting down.
AGAGGAATAATGTTTGTAGCAGTGCTGGCTACAGATCAGATGTATTCCCATCCAGGGGGAATTATACCAGTTAACCAGTAAATCTTTTGCATGACTCGCTTTAATTATACTAGGTGGCTGTGATACTTTATTTTATTGGGCTTTCTAGTTTTGCTGTAGTCCACATTTTAAAGAGAGTTGGTTGAACCTGAAGTCATTCTAATTTTAAGGTTTCAAGGCACTGTGTTTTTTCTTTTTGCAACCACAGCGTAGATGTAATTATAATCTGCCTTGTAACAGCACCTGCCTGAGTGGAACAGTTAGTTATTTACTAACACTCCAGGAGGGACTCCAGATTGAAGGAGATCAGCTGTGTCTCTGAGCTCGTGGGTAGCCCAGTACTAAAATATGGCTCCAGATTTACTGTGTCTGAGCTTCATGACACAGCCCACCCCCTGTTCTCTGTTGCAAGGCAAAGGCTTTTTGCTCAAATGAGACAAACCCCATTTTGTATGCAAATACATGTTCCAAAATGGAAAGTGTTAGTTTAAAATCAGAATTTATTTTTCATCTTAAGTCATCAGCAGGGGCTTCTACCTTTCCCTTTGAACTTTTGACAAGCAGAGCTACTGTCTTAAATTCTGCTGTAAAATTATATTATGAGACTCCAACCAAGAATGCTTGTTTTGTAGCTTTTTGGATCAAAGCTTTTTATAAAGTAGTGTTCTAAAATCTACATATGGAAACCAACAGACTTTCTATCAGATTTGTATTTGTGAAATATTGTTTTTAATAGTTTTATGTGACAGCAAACTAACATTTTTCCCATTTCTTGTGTCATTGTTGCAGTATCAGCTCTATCATTTAGTGTCAGATTTTTGTATCTATATCAACAAATTGTGAAATAACAATTTTGCTGGAGATCTCTTTCCTTTGGATTGGAAAATTTCAACTTTTGGCATACATCAGAACTTGTTAGGTGGAGATGATGTCTTGGTACCTCCATCTGTCCTTGCTCTTGGGGACTTGGTGCTCAGATGGACTCTCACAAAGCACCATAGAGACAGCAGGAACTGAGGTGGCCCAGGCTCCAGAAAGTGTGGGACTCTATCCTGTACATGATAATAAGCTATAAAGCTTAATTAATTCCAGTGTTAAACTCGGTTATTTCTATGCTATCCTACAATATACTCTTGCTTTTTTATCAGTAATGTGGTGGAGACAAACATAGTGATGGAGAGTCCAGCCCAGACAAAAGAATGGCAGCATGAGGTCTCTGACTGCAGTACTTGAAATGTTTTCCAAGGAGAAAACCACTGAATTGTTTTCTTTAAAAAGGCCTCGGGGTAGAGGGTTTGTGTTCAAACATTCACCTGGAATGCTTTTCCTTTGAAACTCGAGATCTCTAGATGGAGATCCAAACTTTTCTAAACAAAGGGAAATCCTTTTTTTTCTCTTTCTTTTTTTTTTCGAACAACCACAAAATTTCATGGGAAGTAATATAAAGAAAATAGGCATCAATTATCAACAAAAGAAATATCTTATTAATTATTTGTGGTAAGAAATAATTAAGAAAAGTAAGTTCTTCCAAATGGCAATCAGGTTCATTATTGTTCATATTGCCACATTATTGTCATTTTTCTATTACTTCTTTTCCACTAACAATAAAAGATTCTGTAACATATTACTTTCCCTTTTTAAGAAGTATGGTAAAGTGTATTCTGCTATATATCTTCCCACACTTCCTTGGTATTGAAGTTATAGCTCTTTTTAACGAGTCACCTTTAACTTGATAAGTTAATTTGTGGAGTCAGAATTGAGTAATTTAAACTTGTCTTTCCAGTAGTACAATCATTATGGAAGGTTGTGAAATAAAGCTCATAATTAGGAACTGCTCAGAAACTCCATTGACAAAATAATTTTTCCAGGAAACAATTAATTGACCTTCAAGTTGTGAAGATATGAAGTGGTTTCTTCAGAACCGATTTCTTGGATTCAGTCTGGGATTGCTGAGCAAAACAAAAACCTTGTTGGATACTCTGAATTCATTTCCTTCCCTCCTGCACTTGTGCCCCCTTTGTATGAGGGATCATGATTTAGCTCAGTGGTTAGGGTATTCCTTATAAATCCCTGGACTATTGTAAGAACAACAGGATTTTTTCTTTTATTCTCCTTTCCCATTTCTTCCTCAAAAACACTGATTTTAAACTATCATGAATTCATGCCAACATGGAAGGGAGGAGATGCCAATGGAGAAAATTTTTCTAAGATTAAAAGAGGAGTCTAAACATTTTGTTTTGATCCCAAGGTTCAACTGCTTCAGCTTTGCAGGTATGAGACACTATTTTTCAAATGGGGAGTAGAAAGCTCACAGATGCACACATTTTGTCATAAAACTCTTCACATGTAGCTTACATATGGTAGCTTAAGTTATGCAAAGCTTTAGAAATCTATAGGAATATTCAGGGAATCATTCAAAACTCAATGGAGATAAAGACAGCAGAATCTAGCATTCAATTTGCCAAATATTCTGAACAGAAGCCAGAAGTCCATTTACATATAAATATATAATTTATAATGTGGAAATGCTTCAAGGCCTTGAATGCAAATGCTTTGGATTTTTCTGGGGAAAAAAAAGAAAAAAATTCTTTTCATCCTCTTGTCTTTTGTTTCAATTAAATCGTGTTCCACTGTTGCATGCATTAAAATAAATTAAGAGGGCAACCTTTTCTCTCTTTGCATACAACTGGCATATAAATGACACTTCCTGCATGACATAAAAACCTCAGATAATTGTTTTATAATTAATTTACCTAAATTAATTTAACAGATAAAAAATTGCATTATTTTATTATAAATGTGTCCAATTCATTTAGAGAAAGTAAACAGAATATAGTTTCTAACTCCAGCCTTTTTCTTCAAAATACCATTCCTCCTGAGTGACTGGATGCTTGGGCTTTTTAGCTACTGATGTGTTTTTTTCTTATTACTCTTTCTGAGTGTCCGTGTGTTCTGGATGTTGGCTGGATCAAAAAGAGATAAATACAAAAAATAACATCTGAGAAAATGCTTTTGTAAATATTTTCAGTATTTTAAATTTTGTAACTAAAACGTTGTTTCTTGTTTATGTTCAGCTGCTGTTTTAATGTATTTAGTTTTCTGGCAATACTAATGACAAATAACTAATTCATCTGAAGAAAAAATTCTGGCTTTGGAGAAAGAACTTCTGATCACGGGAATTTGTTTTTCAGACTATGGAACTGAGTATCAAAAGTGGAGATGTTTTACAATATATTGGGTTGCAGTCATTTATTCAAAACCAAAAGTCATTCAGCAAATACTTTGATGAATCATTACATGAGAAAACCGTTTTGCTGGTGGATGAACCCCAGCTAGGAAAAAAAAATCCCAACAGCTTCCTGCCATTTCTACAGCTTAAAAATAAAAGCTCTTCTCATGTGCATATAGGTCTCTTGAACTCATAGATAAAGAAATAGCAGGTTGTAAAAGAATGGACACTAAGAAGAAAAGGAGCATTTAAGCAAATTAAGTAGCTGGAGGGGTACGGTGTGTTGTCTATTTGACTAGGAAAATGTGTGCTTTTTATAAGAAATAAGCACTTGACCATAAATTGAGAAATATATTTTCCTGATACAGATTGTGAAAACAGACAATCCAGAGATAAGGGAAACCTAGAAGCACAGAATATCCTGAGTTGAAAGGGACCCACAAGGATTATTGAGTACAATTTGTTGGCTCTGTACAGAACACCCCAGGAATCACACCAAGTGCCTGAAGGCATTGTCCAAACACTTCTTGAACTCTGTCAGGCTTGGTGCTGTGACCACTTCCCCAGGGAGCCTGTTCCAGTGCCCAGCCACCCTCTGGGTGAAGAAGTTTTTCCTGATATCCAACCTAAACCTCCCCTGACACAAATTCAGGCCATTCCCTCAGGTCCTGTCACTGGTCATGAGAGAGAAGGGATCAGTGCCTGTCCCTACACTTCCCCTTTGAGGATTTTGAGGACTGCAATGAGGTCTCCTCTCACTCTCCCTTGCCAAGCTGAACAAGCCAAGTCACCTCAGCCACTCTCCACATGGCTTCCCCTCAAGGCCCTTCACCATCTTCACTGCCTTCCTTTGGACACTCTCTAATAGTTTATTATCTTTTTTATGTTGTGGTCACCAAAACTGCCCCTAGGACTCAAGATGAGGCTGCCCTAGTGCAGAGCAGAGTGTGACAATCCCCTCCCTTTCCTGGCTGATGATGCTGTGCCTGATGCCCTCCAGGTTGGCACTCCTAGCACACTTCTTACTCACCTAAAAACCTGAAACTTGAAACTTTTTATGTGAACCCTGGTTAAAGGGAACCTGAGCTTGGAATGTGACAATCCATAGGAGTGGACAGAAAATTGCTCAAAGGAAATGGAAAAAAAGTAAAATAAAGTTAGTGCAAGACTTTAAATGCTAACAGTGTAATAAAGTGTTCAAAAAGAATACAGCACACAAAATAACACATTTGGAATAAATTTGTTTTTGAGAAGGCTAATAAACCCCTTATTTTCCACACGGCAGTAATAGTGGTGATCAGCACACTTAGATTCAGAATGGACAAACAGCTTCTTGAATAGAGGGAGTGTTGCCAGGAGCTGTAAGGCCGTGCCTTTAGAGGAGACTTCAGCCACAGCTGAAGGAGCCAGACTAACATGAGAGATTTGCCTGGTGCAGTTCTTTCTGGACGTGGTGGCTGCCCCATTGACAGGAAATCGCTGGACCAACAAGAATTTATGAATTGGTGTGAGTAGTGAGAGCATTACTAGAATTATGGTCTCAGACAATGACATTTTATTCCGATCAGCAGTGATTTCTTTTTGAATTTAATGAAATCTAAATAAAAATAGGTGCTTAAGTAAGGTTTATTTACTGTTTAAGACATTAAGAACCCAATTAGCAGAGTGTGCTGGATTTAAAAATTCAGTGTCTTGAATATGGATGAGCCCTGGGATATGTTAAAGTCAAAACTGCAAAATCTCTCAAAAAATTTGAAGGAGAAAATGTAGAAAATACATCAGGTACAAATACACTGAAAGTAAAAAAGGCTTAAAACAAGACAGGCTGAGAGAATTGGGTCTGTTCAACCTTGAGAAGAGAAGGCTCTGGGGAGACCTTATTGCAGCCTTCCAGTACTTGAAGGGGTCCATAAGAAACCTGTAAAAGGACCTTTTTCGAGGGCATGTCATGAGAGGACAAGGGGGAATGAAAGAGAGTAAGTTTGACTTAGGTATTAAGAGGAAATTATTTACTATGAGGGTGGTGAGACACTGGAAGAGATTGCCCAGAGAAGCTGTGGGTGCTGCATCTCTGGAAGTGTTTACAGTCAGACTTGGGGCTCTGAGCAACCTGGGGTTGTGGAAGGTGTCCCTGCCCATGGGGGGTTGGAACTGGATGACCTTTCAGGTCCCTTCCAACCCAAACCATTCCATGAGTCTGTGATTCTAATTGCGCAGAGATTCTAGATGGACGCAAAAGGGAAAATATTTCACAATGAGAACAATCAGCCACTGGAATAATCTCCCTAAGAAAATGGTGGGTTCCCCAACACTGGACACCCTTGATATTCAGCTGGACAGGATGCTGGGCCATGTTGTCTAGACCATTTGTTTGCCAAGAAAGTTTGGACCAGATGATAGTGTTCTATGATTCTCTGAAATAGCAGAAAGCTATTGGTAGTAAAGCTAACAAAAGGATGAAAAAGAAAGGTATTCTTCTTTGCAGGGGGTGAGGTTAAGATTCAGCTATGGATCAGACCCAAAATGTTTTGGTTTTTCCTAGTTTTTGCCAAGGACAAAAATGAATAATTATTCAATAATAGCTAATTATTGAATCATTGTTCAGTAATAACAAATATTTCAAGATTCAAGATTCAATAATAATCATGGTACCTACAGGAAAAAGAAGAGAATCTGAAATCACCACAGTTGAAGTAAAATCAGAATCTGGAAAGTTTAGTTTCATCACGCTTCAGGAGTAAACATGAACTTAATTTTCAATGACACATGAAACAATAAGAGTTTGATAGCTGTTATTTTTATAAATTAAAAGGTGAAGAGCATGGATGGCATGTAGGAAGTATAAATCTATATTAAGAAAGCAAAAATTGTGATCTGGGCAATTACAGGTTTGTCAGTTTTCCCTGACTGACTTATCCAAGAAGAAGGGTAGGTCAAATCTGCTTGGACTTCAGTAAGGCATCTCACATAGCGCTCCACTGGAATTTACTAATTGCAATAGGGGGAATGGGGATTAGCAGGGAATTCAGAAAAAAGGCTGAAGAGATGAATGAGGACAACATAATCATGCAACAGCTCTTGCTTGAAGGGGGTCATCAGGCTGGAAGGAGATACTGTGGACTCTTGAGGGATCATTAGGGACTGATTAAGGGTACCTAATCAATTGTCATGACCATCATGGGCAGGAGCATGAGTTTGCAGCTTAAGCACAGTACCTATTTCTCTCAAGACACTTGCTGCTCAATATGCTGTGATAAATAGGAGACAGCTTCTCTGTTTCACTACAAGTAGTTGGATGCATGTGGGCAGTTGCTGCACAGTAAATTATGTGTTCAGGTTTTCCCTCTGGTAACTATTTCCTCTCCTCATACCTTACCTTAATAGCTTTAGTAATGACAAAGGCATAAAAAGTGGCAGTGTGGTAATGAGACAAAATTGGAGGTTTTGTCAATATGGAGAAGATCGAAGCATAATGCAGGAAGATCTGTGTTACCTAGAGGACTGGAATAGCAGAAAAGAGCAAAATGTGCAAGGGCAGTCACTTAGAGGGGGAACTTGGAGGAATTCTCTGATGAGCTCAAAGGCAGGAAATGGCAGAGGAGAGGGAGCAAGATACCCTCATTGGTTTCAGGATATGTCTGAGAAATCCAAGAGACACTTCAAAGAAAGCGGCAGGCTCTGCCCTTAGATAAATCAGCTGAACCTCATGTGTCACCCTAAAGACATATTATGAGCATACAGAGAAGTTTTTGCAGTTTATAGTCACCCATATTAAGACAGCTAAATTCAAAATGGAATAATGGTTATTGGGAGGAATGATGGATTGCTGTTATGAAAAGAGATTAGAAGACCTTGGTGTGTGGTGTGTTTGCCTCATAGGAAAAAGAACTGGGAAGGAACATGTTATTGTCCAGCAGGGGAATAAAAAAACAGGAAGTGGAAAATATATTTGAAGATATGACAAAACTGATTAAAGGCAATAGTTAAAAGCAGACCAGACCATACATGAAGGTAGAACTGGGAATGAAAAGTTGTTAGATTATTTCAGAACAAAGTCTTGAAATTTCACAGAACTTGAATCCTCATGTAAAATATAGGGAAAAAAAGAAACATGTAAAAAGATTTATTTTTAAAAGGTGTAGGTTTTTTAATTGTTTAGAGATGTAAAAATCACTTTATACAATGTGGCTCTCAGTCTCAGCTGTTGGTAAGGCCTGACTAGTGGGTAAGATGCTCTACAGACTTACAGAGGAAGAAGATGAGAGAATGGTTCAGGCTGGTAGTTCCAAAGTCTTGAGCAGAGTGCATATCTGCTGATCCTTTTTTGATGTTCTGGTATAGTGGATCTCAGCCCTGATTCCCAGTTCTGTTACTGACATTCTTGGCAATAATTAGTTGTGTGCTACAGTGCTGTGCTTAGTGTGAAAGGGCTAAAGGACATGCTGAAATAGTTTGCAGAATTAAGAGCATAGAGATTTCTGGGCTGTTATTTTAGTGTTTTTAATTAATTTTTGTGATAATTTTGTTCTGTTCTGTCATTATAAGATGCATAGCAGAATATTTTAATGCTGTATTGTTATATGAGCCATTTGAAATTGTTTTTTGTTGTTGTCTACAGAACTCAGAATAAAAGTTAGGAAGATATAAGTCCATAAGTTCCATTAGAACTTAGTTATTTTCAACTTCTAGTAGCACTAATAAATCTGTTCCTTTAATTATGAGCAGATTAAGTGTGTCAAGACTTTATCTTCAAGACATTATATATATATATATATATATATTCTTGCCCTGTAATTAGTGTAGGTAAACCTTTGTCCACTTTAGGTGTATTACTTAATGGAAATTATTGTTCTGAATTTTTAATGCTTCTAGCATTACAGTTAATGAAAGCCAGATGGAGTCCCAGCCATGACCAGAAGTAAAAATCCCTTTAACTCAAGAGACACAGGAGAAGATCCACAGTCCATTGGAACCTATCAGTAACTTGTAATCTTTAATGTTTGGGAAAACACTTCTTTCATCTCAAGGTTGGTACCAAAAAATCCTTGATGGCTTCATCTGAAACTTGCACAACTCGATGAGAAGTTAAATGTGAGATTTTAAGAAAACAAGAGTGAAACATGTTTTATGGTTACTAGTAATGAAATACCAATGTGATCTCATAGATAATTCAAAATTCCAGCAGGAATCACATGTGGTGAAAGGCAGGTGTAGTGGAGAAGGGTGCATGTAGATAAATAGTTGGAGACTTCAAAGTCTCATTGCACCATAGAACAAAATAATGTATTCAGAAACTGGAACACTGACAAGTAAAGATTTTAAAAAAATAAACCATCCAACACACTGGAAACTACATACAAACAAAAGTTCACATTACATAGGGTTTTGAGAATGTGGCTTTCAGCAGGCAGAAGAAAAAAGATTAAAACATGCAGTGTAAAAGTCTATATTGGCCTTACACATTAATTGGTCTGAAGGTGAAGAGCTGCCTCAACATCTCAGGTATATGTAGTGTAGAACAAGAGGTTGTGGAACAGCAGGAATTGTGGGAGAAGAACAAGAAGTCCTTTGGCAGAATTAAATACTTTTAAGTCATAGTAGGGATTAGGTTTGCTGGTGTAGGAAATTATTTATTTGGAAAAATCCTCTAACTGGAACACATTGCTTTTCAGTGAAAACTAGAGATGTTAAAAATGTGCAGTTGTAAAATTTCAGGGGGTCTGTCTAACTGACCTCCTCTTCAGGTATCTAGATTGGCATCAAGGCTGTTGGAGTCATCAAAATTGTGCCTAGATTTTGTATGTCACATAGAGCACCATTTCTGAAATAAATACCTAAATTACTGCTAAATGATGGCTACTACATTTAGGCAATAAGGATGCAGAGGACATCAGAAAAGACACCAAACAGAGAGAAAGCAGGTGACTTTCAAAGTCACTGGAGAGATCTTCCAGGCCTGTCACCTCAAGAGGGTTAGGAAAATTGGACCCTTGGAGCCTAGCTGAGATGAAGGGCTTTGGGAACAGGAAGAGGTGAGAGGTGACAAACTGCAGATCTTGAATTCGTGTGAAGCTGTTTAGAGCAGGACAGAAATTGCAGTGGGCTTGGTGAAGGGCTCTGGTGCAACACAGGTGCATTGTAAAGATACCAGGCACTGTGGAAGACTGTTTTCACACACCCTTCTACCCAAGACTTCATCTCCCAAGGCCCCTAAATCCCTTGCTCACATTATGCCCTCTCTCCTGTCAGAAATGGGGCAGCTCTGCTGTCATCCATTTGTAAGGAGCACTGCACTGCACAGCCTGTGGAGATGCCTGCCAACTGGAAGTTGGTGAAATACACTGACCCCAAGTTTTCCTGACAAAGGGAGTATTTACATTCATTGCCTTTAACACACAAAACTATTTTAAGCTTCAATGTGAATAAAGCTATTTTTGCTAGATGCACAGAATGCATGCCATTGTTCTATGTACCTCGTCACATCTAGTGTGTAAAAATGCTCTCAGTGGAAATACCTGGATCAAAACCAATGAGGAAGCTGCACACATACTTCAAACACCTGCATATCACAAAAATTTAACAGTGCCAGCACCAAATAGTTCTGGTTTATCTCAGAAGAATGTTTGCAGCTAATCCTCTCCTGTGGACATAGATAAACATACTGCAGCTAATACATACTTATCATAATTCAGTGGAGACATTTCAGAGTGCACCACTTAACTGCTTTTCAATTTTTTTTCCTGTTTTGTCATTATCATTGTTGTGGGGATTTTTTTTTTATTTTGTTTTTTTTTTTTTAGTTTTGGTTTTTGTTTGTTTGTTTGTTCCAAATCATTTACAGGTGATTGTTTGGTCCTTTCTTGGAACTAAACCCACAGTGTACTTGAACTTTCTCTTACTTTCACTGCTGCTTCTCTTAGCATAGAAGTCTGCACAGCTGTGGGAGAGGTACAGATAGAGCACCTAGCTGCATTGTAGATTTTTTAGACCCCATGACAGCACTGCTAGAGTCACTTTGGGCATTGCAATTTAAATTGCAGGCATGTGATCTACATTATTCTTCTGTGGGACTGTTGGTTTTAGTCAGACTTCAATTCTCATTTCCTAAGTATAATATTTTCATTGAAACCAATTAAATGCTATTTATTCTTTGCCTTTCTTTTAAATGTATAAAAACTCTATAATCCAAAATTATTATAGTTCAAGACATCTATATCAATGTAACAGTTTGCATTAGCTGTGCCAGTACTTTCCTGTCCTTGTATTCTTGCTATAACTTCAAACATGCTTTTCTTCAATTCTCCCTCTTAAGATGATATTCTTTGTCATGTCTCTCCTGAATTTCTGTTCCACAGACTTCAGATTGTCTTTAATGGTTTTGAAGTTTTGCTCATGTATCTTGTGTCCCAAACTTTCCTTCTGCTCAGTCATATGGTTGTACTGTCTCTGATATGAATCTTCTGTTGTGAAGAACAGATATTTTGCCTCCTGCATCTTCCTCGTAACCATATTGTCGGAGGGTTAATGCCAACCTCCAGGTAGGTAGCTAGGCCAGAAGGCTGTATTTTAATGTCATTCCTCTAATGAGTCAAGCAGTTCAGTTGCAGAAGTGAATAAAAGAGAGTGTGTTTGCCAACAGGTTTAATCTACCTGAGTTTTCTCATCATCTGGAGACTTCCCTGAGACATTGTTGTCCTCTTTTGATTCCACAGTGTCTCTCTCCCTTGCATTGAACAAGCTGTTACATGCACTACAGAGATATTTTTTTTCTTGTCTGTGTTTTCTTTGAGACTATGCTGAAGCTGCAAAGTTGGGAAAGACAGAAGCCATTAAGAGAAGTACTGCTTGTTCATTGTAGCAAACTTCTGATTTAAGAAAACAAAGAATTATTGATTCCACTTCCATAATGCGGAGCTCTCCATCTCACTGCCATGGGTTATCTCACTGCCATGGGTTATCTCAGTGCCATGCTTCAGGATGGGTGCAGACTGAATGTAATTAATCTTTAATCTATTAATCATTAATCTTTATTAGATTAATGTTATTCATCTAATAATTTTCTATTTTGAACTAAGAGCATATTGGCATCTTAGAGGTGTGGAGGCTGTTAGATCAGGTAGTCCTTGACACCATGCAAGTGTTACTGCCATGCAGCAGAGGTTTGAAGTTGTAGCAGGACAGAGTTTCCTTTCACTTCCTTCACCAAAGGTCATGAGACAGCTTTCAGGAAAAGAAAGTGTTAATTTGCCACAATACTTCAGCCATCTCCAAAAGAACTGCATTTCAGTGTTTTCTCAGCCCAAATCTTTCCCTGTTCATGCATACCTGAAATTGGTAGTTTGCCTCTGTGCAAACTCCTTCTGTGATTGACCTGACCTTTGGATATTTACTCATGTGCCTCCACCTTTAATGTTTCCTGCAGGACCTAACTCAACATGTGCTGCATGTGAGGCCAAGAATTAAATGCAAGGTTTTGTGTATTCTTCTTTGAAACATGTGCACTTGACAGTATGGGAATCTACCTTTGTTGTGCTTTAGGAATGGTGTTCTCCAATTTAGTGTTCCCACTGAAACCACTCTAAACCACTTGCAAGTTTCTTCACTCCCTCCTTCCTCACTCCTCCCCTTCCCCTACATGAGGCTGGAGAGGAGAATTGGAGGCACAAAAGGTAAAAACCTCAAGCTGATATAAGAACAATTTACTGGACACAGCAATTAAATAAGAAAGCTAACACTAACAGCAATGATATTTAATAACAACGATGTCTAAGAGACGTGAGGGATTCACATACAAATGCTCACCACTATCCCACAGGGAGCCACCACCACCACCCTGCCCCTACACAGAGGGGAGCCCTTCCCCATCCCCAGAATGTTAGGTGGTATAGAATAACCTCTGGGTCCTAGCCATGCCTCTCTGCAAAAATTAACCCTGTCCTGGCAAGAACCAGGACAACCTTCTATACAAATTTGTTCAGCCTATGCTTTTCAGTGTTTGTCTATAACAGTTTGGTAGTGCAACTCCATATCAAAAATTCCCTTATTTTNTTTGTTTTTTGTTTTTGTTTTTTTGTTTTGTTTTGTTTTGTTTTGTTTTGTTTTTTTCTTGTGACAGGTATTCCTTACAGCAAATAAATAGTAATATTGTAATATTTTGTTAGCAGGGTGGTTTGATAACCATTATTCTTTTTGGGTGAGGACAGAAGCATAACTATCAACTGAACAAGCAGAGACTGATTTTGCCAACCAGGAAGGACATAACAGGATAATCACACACTCTGACAAGATCAATATATACCTGGCTGTCTGAATCTTGAGAGTGGTTAAGCATCTCAGTGTTCTAGGATGCTGCAGCCTCTCCTGGATTTTTCATACTCTTGCTCATTGACTTGATCTTCCTTTTGCTTTTTGATTTACAATCCTAGTATAAATTCTTTGTGAACAGAGATTATATGTTTCTACAGTGGTTGGCAAGTGATCCCATTCAGAGCTGGAATTCTCCTCAATAAAAATAAAGACTATACTTTAGATGCTGGTGGGTATTCCTTCGCAGATAGGCATAGCATGTAATATCTGAGAGAGGGCATGCATATATGATTTTACATATTAAGTGGGTTTGAATCATTCATAGGTTTTAGGAAGTGCCTTTAAACCTATTTCACCACCATAGCAGCCTTGGAGCAAATGCAATGCTAATACTCCTGCTTAGTGATTTTAAATAGTTCGTAAGCTGCTGTAAAAAATGTGTTGTCAAACTCTGCAACTAATTTACTTCTTCCAGTCTATAAAACAAGGAAAGGAAACATCTGTTTAAATGGGAATGTAATGGCAGTGGGGATTATACTTTTCTTGTGTCTGTTGTTGTTCATTGTGTTTAATCGGTTTAAATATACAAAAATAATGTCACTGATTCATAAGTAGTAGTATTTATTAGAGCTTGAGACCCTGTACAAGCCTATGTAGATGAACATTTTTGTGACACTGCTGGCATTTCTGAAACAAATTAAGCAGATGTGGGAACATTCCAGACATTGCTGAAGACATAGTTCACTGCACATGGATGAAGTTATGGCAGAGTTAGCACAATGACTGGAGCTATCAACACAGCATCTTTGTCCATAAATTCTCTGCAGAAAGGGTTAACATGTTGCAAAAGGCATATCCTGCATGGGAATTTTCATATTCCTCTGTGTGATTCATTTATTTATTTGTGCTCTATGTCTGTCTCTCAGATTATTCAGCCCCTGGAATGCCAGAATAAATGCTTTAGAAAGGTCAGCCCTGCTTGCAGGGAGCCAGCCTTGCTGTCCTCCAAACTTCCAAAACCCAGAGACTGTTTTTTGCGTGTGCTTTTTAACGCCTCTGAAGAAAATGTACTAGAACAGTATTCAGTGGAGTGTGAAAAGCACTAAAGGGTTTTACCCTGACCATTGTTTCCTGTGAAATGCAAGTCTGGTGCTCTAGCAAAATTTGGGCTGAGGGGCTGTGCCTTGTCTGCTCTATTCTACGTAGTTTATTTGTGGATTTTTCATTTAGAAGCTAAGACAAACCAAGGTTAAGCTGTTGCTTACAGATAGGAAATAAATGATTTGATATCAATGTTTTGACGCAAACAAGTGAGATGAACAAAAATACTGGGGGCACATTCTATTGATCATTTCTTACTCTGGAGCATGTGGCTGAGCCTTAAGGACGGTGGAAGAAAACTGGCCAAGGCGTGAGTGTTATTTTATAGGTTTAGATATAGAATGTAGGTGGCATAGAATATGTGGCGGTAAAATAGCATGCAAAGGCTTTTTGTTGATTCAGGCACTTCAGTGGTATTTGTAAGATCATTCAGAAAAAACTTTTGGGAGCAAACCCCATGGAACCAGAACCAGGTAAACCTCTACACTGGAATGCAAGGAAGGAGAGTGACATAGAGTTGGGATCCTCCAGAGACATGGTTGGCTGTGGCTCAGGATAGAGGCTCTCTATCTGTGCAATAGTGCATGTACATTTTATGTGGCAATTTTTAGAAAGACAAGCAAATCCAGATGAATTCACAGTTTTGGTATCCACATAGAAAAGCATGAGTGATCATGGTTCCTTTTAATTTATCTTGGGTAGCTGGAAAGGGCAACTAGAGCTTGGTGAAATTGCATAAATGGATCAAAGTCTGGGTATTTAAATTCTAACTTCCCTAGCAAATTTTTGTCTTTAACATTTTCTCATCATCAAAACAAAACTAAACAAAAAAAAAGAACCAAACCAAGACAAGACAAAATTCTCTTCATCAAACCCTTCCTAAGGCTTCATTTGTGAAGTGTCATTCCTCTTCTATGGTGACTGGTAGAACAAAACCAATGGTGGCGCTCCTCCAGTGAGCTGTGAGGTAAACAAAGAGCATGCTCTAATGACAAACTCTCAGTAACAGGTGAGGACACTATACTTAAGACTTAAATCTGCACAAGGCACCACTGAGGGCCCAATTAATATTTTTATGAAAAATAAAAATTAGTTAAGAGATACTATTGGTTTTTTGCAAACTTCAGCTTTCTGAGGGAGAACTCAGATGTCATTCCATGAGCTTAAAATGAATTTTCTAAGACCAGCATTTATTTTGGCCTAAGCAGGAAAAGGCAGCTTAAGAGCTCTTTCAAACATGGGCTATGTATTTTGGTTTTGTTTTTTAGATTTTTGTATGTATTTACTCTTCTGGAAAGTCTAAGGCAGGTAGTTTGCACCTCATAATGTCCAACGGCTACTCTGGGTCAAAAGGTGAAATTCAAGGGTGAAGATATTTACATCAAAATAAAGTATATTTTTCTAACTCAATGAAGTTACACTGAAGGTGAAGATACTAAGATGAAAAAATCATTCTTTGATGTTTTGTTTTAAACACTCCTTTATTTCCTTGAAGACTTACCAACCAATGCAATTTTAAAATATTGTCTTATCAACTGGGAAAGGAGAAACAAATATGTCCTTTTAAATATGGCCTCTTCACATGAGTAATGAAATGAAATAAGAAGCTCAGCATATGCATTTCCTCAGGATATGAACGAGCCCTTTTTTAATGTCTCTGAAAGACAACTATCACTTTTACAAGATCAAATAATGGAAGGGCTTAAAAATCCTGCATGCAGGCTACTTGCAACACCTGAACAATGTCAATCAGAAAGATTTGAACCAGTGGGAAATGATTCCATTGGTTTTCTAGCTTTGATCACAAGAGGGAGTATTTGCAAGTAATCTTTCCTTGCAAAAACAAAAATGCTGCTTAACAGTGCAAGCAGTGGGTTTGGGCCATTAACTATTTTCTGCAATGCTCTAGCAATATCCAAATCAAACTTGCAACAAGTGCAATTTTTTTGTCTGTTTGTAGAAGTATACATGATGAGACCTTCAGAAACTTCATGCAGGTTGTATACCAGTCATAGTGAACTATTTTAGAGGAAGAAATTATAGTCTTACACTCAGAGCCAGATTATTGTGGCATAAATTCTTTGTCAATGTATCAAAGTAATAATTGAATCTTTCTTCTACTTGTATCTTTCTGCCTAAGAGAGATTGGTCCTTCCATAAAGGAAGTTCAATTTCTATTAGTTATAATCTTTAATTACAATTTTTCAGGAGATAGAATGTCAAGGAAAGGAACATATGGAGTGTAAAAATAAAAAATGGCAGTTTTGGACTAGTGTGATTTAAAGGTCACAGTTTAAAGCTATCTGCAAGTTCATAACAACAACAAAAAAGTCCTCATTCATTACCAATGACATGGCTTGCAGCTGTGTTTGATGCTGATCAGTTATCTTGCACTAAATAAAGGAAAGACAGCCCAACTGATAGAATTCAAAATAGAGTAATACCAGCATAGCTTGTTACATGCTCAATCCAAACATCTTGAAACCAAGCTATGAATTAGTGAAGGTTCATAATTTGCAGGCACATTAAGAATAATTTTTGCCTCCTCTTTGACCTATAAGCAGAATTTGACCCAGAGAGGGAAATACTGACAATGCAATGGGAGTGCAATGACACTTTGGGAAAAGGAGAGAGGAGCCCATATTGTTGTAGGAATAGAGACCTGCTTGAGGTTTCAAAGGACAGTGGTAGCAGGCCTCATAATTTCCCAACTGCTGGATTAACCTTTTCCTTATTTAAAAATATTACAGAACGAACTGTTTGGAAATCAGAGGAACATGGAGCAAGGTAAGAAGGATTTGCTTTAAAGCTACATTGTCAGGTAGAATTATGCTCTATATAAATGTGATTTTTTTGAAGACTGTAGATCGATAGAAAAGTTCCATGAAATCAAATGTGGAAAATTATTCCACTGAAAAAAGTCTTCTATTTGTATTTAACCATTCCACCACAGCATCTGCAATCCGAAGGAAGGGTCTTTGTTCAAACACTTCAGTGCCAATTTTTCTAGCCTTCTGTGAGAGCACTTAATCATTTTGCAGTAAGGAGAGCTGCTCTTTGTGGTCAACACGTGCTTTTCCTGACCGCACAGAGGTGTTTTGATGATGGCTGGCAGAGCAGTGTGTCAGGAACTTGCTTACTGACATAAGTGATAGGTGGGAACATATCAGAGCCAGTGGCAATGTCTGACTGGCCAAATTATGGAGTGGAAAATGCCAAGCCAGTGCTCAGAGATGTGAGCAAGAATGGTGCCTCTCTGCCCTTTCTCTCCAACCACACACACACCTGTTGGCTTTGCAAAGTGCTGGCAAAGCCTGTGGAGCCTCTCGAGGATAGTGTGTGGCAGCAGGAGGGAAGAGCAGAGGGCAGCACAGGAGAGGACAGGCAGAGGCACCAGCTGTCCATGGCCACATACCCCAACCTGCCATCCTTACAGTTGGAAGGAAGCATTGCTGCTCTCTTAAGAAAGAGAAAGTTAAATTGGAGAGCTCAAAATGAGTTTTAAGAGCTCTGGTTTGCTTATCTTTGTGCATAGGCTTATAATTTCATTCCCCACTCTGTGTGAGTACCCATGCTTCTTAATGCCTGGAATAAGCACCAAAGTAGCTGTGCTGGAGCCAGGCTCTACCTACTGTGTCCCTCTGATGGTACCACCTCCTGGAGAAGAGGTGACAGGATGACATCCACTCCTGACAAGTGGAAGTGTTCATGTCTTGGGGTGACTTGGAACTGAACCCATTTAATAGCCCCAAGAGTCAAGATACAGTGGGTTTTTGGCTTTAACTACACTGGGGAAGCTTCCAGGCAATGATTTAAGAGGGTTTCTATAAAATCATCTTCTTTTTTGCCAACTGTTTCTTGATTTTCCCCTGTTCCCAAGCCTGATTTCTATACTGTTTCCTCTTTTAAAGCTACATGTTCTCTTTGTCCCAGGGTTGCCCTTAAAATCAGGAGTGCAGAGGGAGAGAATATCCTTTCAGCTTGATGTGAATTGCAAAGCAGGGCTCTCTCCCTCCATTCTTAAACACGAAGGGTGGTACAAGTAGCAATGCTGACAGTGTACATTTGCAGATGCCACCATATGGGTCTTGAAAAACTAGTTGCACCGATGATTCCCTGCACATGTAGGAGACAGTTTGCATTGTTGGCATCGTCCCTGCACAGAAACAAGCACAGCTTAGCAAAGCTAAGCAGATGGCACTAGATCTGGTGCCAGGGAAGCACTGAATTAAAGGTTATACCCACCAGGTTTGATGCAGTGCCAGTTTGAATTGGTACAGAAGCTTCGGCCCACCTGCTTATTGGCCCCGTGACATCTGGCATCTTTATTTTTTTTTTTTCTTTTTCCCCTTGGACTAAGCTAAATGCAGCAAGGAAAAATGTCATTTTAAAAGCTAGTTACCAATAAATGGGATTAAAATTTTCTGAGAAAAAAGAAAGCCTTGAAAATATATTCTGTTTAACACTGCTACATTAGAGATCTTGGGACAGCTTTGTGAAGATTATATGATGGGAAATATGGGTCTGGGTAAAACCACATTTTACAGAAGGCCTAATGGTCAGGGCGGCATACTAATGAGCTCATGGAGCTGTAAGGAGTTTAGGGCTATCAGCAGCCTGCACACAACAGTTCAGAGTCTCAGACTGTCACCCTACATATGTTGTCACTCAGAGCAGGAGAGATATTTTATGTTATGCCACCTGAGTGTGGCTGGTGGAGGTGCCTAACAAACAGCAATGCACCCTGCTAAACTTACTGCCTGCTCCACTTGGATTTCTCCCTCTCCTTTCTGTTGCCACCCTTCACCTTCTTTTTTTTTCTTTTTTTTTTTTTTTTAACCAGTCTCTCAGTCCTCTCCACACGTTCACATGCTGTATACACAAATATGCTGCCATGGGGACTGTGCTTGTTGCAGAGACTAAACCTGTTTATATGTCTTCTCCATTAGGGATTTAATCCTTGCTCCCTTGGTGTGAAATGAAAGCATGCAGCTGTATGGCACTCTGGAGATGATTACCAATAGAGCTAAACCTGAGTTTATACACACCATGAGCCAGATTAATCAACAATTTATTGACTCAAAATTGAATCCATACAGCAGTGGTTTTGACTTTTTTCTTTCTTTCTTTCCTTTTTTTTTNTTTTTTTTTTTTTTTTTTTTTTAAGAGGGTCTCAGACTGCCTGAATAATTTTGGTAGAGAATTGTCAGAAAATCATTGAGCCAGACTTATTAAATATCTGAAAAATAGTGACAGGCATTGTGTGAATTCTAAGGCTCCATCACAGAATGGCAGGGAGGTCAATGTGCTTATAAACTGTAGACATACATTTTGAAATCATCAGTGCTGGTTTGCAGTCTTCATTAAAAAAGAAAGAAAGAAATGGTCAGCTTTGGACCTTGCCTTGAATTTTCCTGGCTTCTCTATATCCAGTACCAATGTTTAGGGAAAAAAAAAAAAAAAAACAAAAAAAAATGAAAAGCTGATAGGAATGGATAAATAAGGCAATATATATCTGAAAAAATAATTGGACTGGGGAACCAGTTATAATGCAAGTGTATTTCACAATAAAAGATCATTGACTCCTCCATACAACAACAAAAAAATGCTGTACACCTGGAAAGTCTTAGGCTGAGGATATTTTGTTATAAAAAAGAGACTAGTATTAAACATCCAAATTTTCCACTGCTGACCTTTGAATTAGAAAGTATTTGCAAGTATATCCAAATCCCACTGAAGTCAGTGGAAAGACTTTGTTGGCTCACGCCTGTCTTTTCTTGACCTTGTTGCTGGTGTCTCTGCCTCTCACTTTCTCCAGCACAGGCAACTGCTGGTTGCCCTTTGTTGCAGGAGGCTGCCTCAGAAGGCCGTTCCTGGCACAGATACGTGTTGAGTTTCAAGTTGGACGCTGACTTTTTAAACTGTTCTACAGCACAGCTTGGCATCTGCTGGGCTATTGATTTCCAGGGTCAGAATTTCATGGCTTTCAGCTCTAACCTTCTAGATTTGCTTCTTGTAGACAACAGCATTGTTGCACAAAGTGAAATAACAAGAGCCGGATCTCTTCCGGCAAGATTTCAATAAGGATCGAAGTCTTGGAGGTAACTTTCTTCTTCAGCTGTCTCTGAAGCAGCTTGATCTGTGAACTCTCCACATCTTCAGATTTTCAGAGATGAAGATGTGCAATGGCAGCTCTATTGGTTTTGGTCTGAGTGAGGAGAACCAGGCTGGCCTTTTTGTGTCACACTTTACAGGTTGCCAAAGAAATATTTAGGTTATTTCCTTGAGTTTTGATGAATGTCAACACTGAAATAAGAACAATGGACAAGGCTTTGAACTCTTCACAAGAAATCCTCCTCCTTGTCTTCCCCAAACTTGGGGAATTTATCATTCAGTCCAGTAGCAGCTCTAGTTGAAAAATGGTTTGTTTGTTGTTGGCTTTTTTTTTAATAATTTGACAAATGTTCTATTTACATAACAGATCAGTAAATAGTTTGGAGACTAACTGCTTTTGTTAGTTCCTCAGATTTCTTCATCTAATACTGCTTTCTCAGAACATTGTCTATTAAAAGTTTTCCCTAGCATTTTTAAATTATAGACAAAATCTCACGCTACCCAGGGACAATGATGTTGAATTAAAAATAACATCCCTAAATAAAAAGGTTATAAATAAAGTTTATTACATATCTGTAACCAACACACAACAAGGACAGAAATTTCATTAATTATTTGCCTGAATTTAGTCTATTTTCATCTTTAATGGTTTATTACTATTGCAGTTTAAATTTTCCATCTAGCACAATCATTTCCATCACTGTCCTTCTCTTTGCCATCTTCAAATTCTTTCCCACATTTAGTGTCTTGATCACCCTCATCTTCCTCTTTGAACTCAAATCATCATTGGCTCCTCTCATGGAATTTGAAATACAGTCTTTCCTAAAGCATTAAGTGACAACATCTGGATTTATCTGATCCCATGTTGTCTTGATCCAATGACAAAGCTATGCTGTACTAGGACTTCATCTTCCCTGTAGGAGTTACAGCAGGATCCTGTGCCAAGAGCCATAAAGGCTACAAGCGTTCTTTAAAGGGCTTGCTCTCTGCTACATCAGGCACCTACAGCTGTGACATTCCTGCTGGTACAACTAATTGCAAGGGCTGCATTCTTTCCTCCGATGATATTCTTCATTGCTGGTGTTAGATACCCTCTGAATGTACCTAGGACAAGCATTCTCCTTTTGTGCACCAGCACACCTGGTCTTCTATTCCAAACGATGTTCAGCCAATCCTTCATTAAGTCTGTAGACATCCATCCTTGGTTTTGACACCTAACAATTATTCCAGTAGGCAGCTGGTCCTTCAGCATTGTTTTCCGCTTCAAGATCACATACGGTGGCAATTTTATACCATCTGCTAACACTGCCAGCATTATTGTAAAGCACATTTTTTCATTCCCCAAAGTTTTGATGATGACGGATTTTGTGCCTATTTTTTCAATGACGTTATTGGATGGCTCATCAAAGGAAACTGGTGTCTCATCTGCATTTCCCATTTGGCTCAGCAGGTAATCATGACCTTTATGCAATCCAATCACGCACTGCTGGAATGCAATGACTCCTTTGCTGAAGTTGGAAGGTACATGTTGGCAAAACCAAGTCCTTCTCTTTAGGCAAAAACCTTTTTCACACATTATCTTTATGCACCAGTCATTAGTGATTTTGAACTTTTGCCATGTAATTTGTCATGCTTGTGCTATGCCGTGAGATCTTCATGTAATGGTGTCCTGTGCAACAAGGGTTCTTTTTTCCTTTTTTGTTTTTAGGTGCACATGTTCTCCAACTTATCTTTCTACTTGAGCAGGCGGGATGGAATAGATGACCTCCAGAGGTGCCTTCCAACCTCAACCATTCTGTGTTTCTGGCATTCTGTGATAGTTCATGGAAGTGCCCTTTTCAGGCACTGAATAATTTCTGCATTGAGTTATTGCATAACAGTTTCTGTTTTCATTATTTCTGTCTTGTCACATGTGCCTCAGTAACATTATACTTCCTTTTGAATCACAATTGTTAGTTAGTACCCAGAGATCCACCATGACTTTTAAATCTGTGTTGCAACTCCTACTTGCTTTTTGGTATGTTCCCTCTTGTACTTGTCCCTCTGACCTCCAGATGTTTTGCTATTTCCCAATTTACCTAAAACTATTTTTAAAATATCCCACCTCACATCTATTCTCTAGTTGCTGAAAAATCAAATAGTAAATCATTGTATTCAGTCATTGTATTCAAACTTCTTCAAACTTTGGGCTTATTTGGGTAAGTTTGTGGACATAACTAAGGAACCTTCTGCAGTGCATAGTCATGGTATCATTATAACACAAAGGAAAGACAATCTCCAATTTTTAAGTTAACTTTCTGGACAAAACCCTCTAATCCTACTTCTGTGTAAAGCAAGTATTGGGGTTTTTTTCATGGAGCTGTGGTCAGATTTAGTCAGAAGTTTTTTTAACTCAGGAAACCATCAACACAATCTGTGTATCCACTCCAGAACAGCTATTTTTTTTATTAAATGAGTTAAATGAGATCTGCATTGCACATGACCTGTGAAATCATCTTTTTTGGCCAACTAGTCCTGCAGCATGTGAGCTCTGGCACGTGCAGAGCTTGGCTGAGCAATGACCCTCAGCCATGGGCAGGCCCGAGGCCCCATGGGCGCAGACATTTCTCTGGGGGGCTGGCCAGTCACCCAGTTGGTGTTCGTGCAACCAGAGAGACACACCAGCTCTCTAGAACAGGATTTCCTTGCTGTACATTATGAGACAATTATACTGGCCTTATACATAGACTTTTAATCTGATTAATATACAATAAACACTACACACACGAGTCGTGTAATGCCAAGTGACGAGCAGAATACTGCTCATAACAACCCAAAATACAGGGTAATTTAAATGCCCAAATGAACATATTCATAAACATTTTAAAAATTAAAGCATGCTTACTTGAAACTTTTAACCATATTTTTATATTTTGAAATAATAGAAGTACAATTTAATTATCTTAATGAACAAAAGGAATCCAAGAATCAATTCCTTGTCTTTGCTTATAATTTCTTGAAATTAATTGCTGGCGTGGTATAAAAATAAAAACAAAATAAATTGGTAGCATCCTACATTTCTACTACCTTAATCTAAAACAGCAAGCATTTAACTTCTTTTTTTTTTTCACCCAGTGACTAATTCCAGATAATAAATTGTGTATTGCTGTGAAGTGCCTCATAGCAATGGAATGTATTTAACTTTAATTAAGCTACAACCGGATCTATATTTAAAAGAAGGTTGTTCCTTCATTATTTTGGTGAGTTGTATTTAACTTCATGAGTTACAGAGTAGAACTATTTTATAGACTTTCTTTATTATTTGAATGGTAGACAAATAAAAGTGGACATAAAAAAGGTCGTTTGTATTTGAAAGTTTTATTGCTTCAGTTACAGATAGTACATAGGAGTGTAAAAAGACTGTAGCCCATATTAGTTCCGCTATATATTTCTGGGTTTGCTCTTTAAATTAAAAAAGTGTGGAGACATGAAAAACAGATGCTTTCAACCAATTTTCCTCCAAAGTGAGAAAAAATATATGTTTGTTTTGAGGTGCTAGGAAAATTGTATATAGGAATGGAGTATTCTGAAAAGATTGTCTACTTCCTAAGCAATTCCTTTGAAGCTGGCATAGACCACATTTCAGT
This sequence comes from Peucedramus taeniatus, assembly GCA_013400575.1. NCBI lineage: Eukaryota > Metazoa > Chordata > Aves > Passeriformes > Fringillidae > Peucedramus > Peucedramus taeniatus. The sequence continues at coordinate 701,952 of WBNO01019033.1, read as the reverse complement.
TCATGGGCTGAGGTCTGAATTTTGGAAGTGAGCTCTTGATGCCTAAAAAAACATAGGGTTTTTTAGTGCTAAATCTGCCCCACCATGTAAAGCTTCAAAACAAGACCACATGTACATCTGTTGCATGTTGATTTCTGGTAGAAATCTTGAAGCTGGAGGCCACTGAACGGCTGCAGATCTGCTCCATGTGAGCATGTCTGCAGTGTAAGAATGCAATGTGCTGTGAGGAGGGAAATGACTAGAAACCTTCACTTGGCAGGTTGGCATAATGTGGCTGATTATGATTTTATTCATATGGCAATACAAGTAGGGTTTAATTTTTTGTGTTCATTTGTCATCAGATATTATCTCTATAATCATAAGAATAAAATAAATGTAGGAAAGCTTGCAAACTCCTTTGTGGGTGTTCAGGTTCCTCTTCTTGATTATCTTTTTTTTCTTTTGTATTAATATAATCTCTTTTTTGTGGCTCTTTTTTTGTGGGATAATTTTCTCATTTTCCCCTGGTTATTTCTTAAAATGTTAATACTTATTTCTTTTTTTCTAATTTGACTTTGCACTAAGATTATTTAATTTTCAATTTTATTTCAGGAAACTAAGTCATGCAGTGCTAAAAATGAATATAAGTGTTAAGGGTATCAACTAGAGTAAATGTTAGATCATCATCAGAACATCAGGCTTCTTGTTTAATGTGGTTTTGCATTGGCACACCATGTACCTATGTCATTTAGAAGCATTGGCACAAGTAGACAGTCTATAAAGTATCCAGATACAAAGCCTGTATGGTTTCTGTTGGATTTTCTTGTAAAAATGTCCTAGTTTTCAAACAACTGGCGTTGTCATACTCAAGTTTGAACCCTGTCAAAGGGCAAAAGGATTGTAATTTTAAAATTTGGGCTTCAAGATCCATATTGCCACCACTGGTATCAGTGAGAGTCCTCAAGGACAGCCTTTGTCTTTGAATTTTATAAAACTTTGATGCAAATTGTAGTATGCTGTTCATTTTGTGAACAAGAACATTTGAAAACAAGACATATGGGGAAAGAACTTGGAGGCACATCTCAAACAGACCAGCTGAAGAGTTAGAGGATAATGCCACAATGCAACATACAGGAAAACAAATCAGTGTATCAGCCTGTATTAAAAGTCAGTCCCCCTTCCAGAATGGGTATGCTGTGGTATGATATACACCATAGTGAGCTGCTTCTTTGAGTATATAGAAAGAACTCCTAAGAGGACCAGCACACCTCTTTGAGATAATTTAAAGCAAAAAAATAGCTTTTTGGGAAATTAAGGGGGGAAAAATAGCAAAAAATTTACAAAATTTAAATAAAATGGAAGCCATGATTTATAAGAAAATAATTAAAACAAAGATCGAAAATTCTTTTTTCCTCACATTTTACAATTAAAAAATAAACATAATATTGTCTTCATCAGACATTGCCTACAACTAAGAAAAAATTATTCTGCTATATCCAACTCAATGCTTGAAGGGAAGCAGCAACTCCTGTGATGTGTAGGATCTGTAATGATGTCCAACCATAGGGCTGGGAACATGGGACAAAGGCCAGTCTTCAAATGATAAGTCCCAAGGTTATTTGGACAGGATATTTGGACACTTACTTATGGAATCAATAATTCATTACAGTATCAAATGCAGACAAAGATAATAACTTGGAGGGTATTTTTATTATTATTATTATTTCTTCTGTGCTGGGTAGTTATATGTAACTAGAGGAGGGTCTGAGGTTAAAAAAACGTCAAGCTGATGAGTTTTGGTGATGAATTGAACTTGGACAAAATTTCCTTGCTGGTATGTTGTGATGGAGATTTAGGGAAAAGAAGATTTTGTAATATTCAGATAAGTATACGGGAATGGCAATACTGCAAAATCTCCATTGACAGAAATGGAGAATTTAAACTCTCCCACCTAGACCATATACTGCTTCTTTACCTCTCTAAATATTCTTGTGATATAATAGCTGGAAAAGATTACTTTTCAAAGACACATGGAAGAATGTCTCTTAAAGTCTGTTTCAGTTTCCTGTGTAGCATTTTGTTCAAAAAACCTGAAGGAACACTAGCAGCAGTGATGGCTTCTCCTTGGAATCCTCAGTCAATGAGTGAGCAGGGTTATGCCATTTGAACAGTATTGACACTCAACTCACATGCTGCTTATTAAATACATGCAACAGAATGGCGACAAAGTTGAAAAGAGAAATTGATGATGATGAATGCTTTGGAAAAAAGATGGTTCCTTTTTTTTTGTGAAAACTTGCAAACAGAATTATATGGTTAATTATTCATATAGCTTTAATAAGGGCAGCAATTCAAAATTCAGAGGAAATGCCTACAGTGTTTCAACAGTAAGATTAAGCAGCATCTATCAAATATAAAACTGGCTGTAAAGATAATTAGCTCCAATGTAATTTTACATTGAAGTGGTTCTAAGGACCCAGGACTTGGTCTGTAGTCAGCAATGGCAACTTTTCCATGGTTCTTTGTGTGACAGTCAAAGCACCAAGAAGAAATGACCATCACAAAATGTTCTGGACATAACTACAAGTAAGAGATAACTAAGCAGTGACTGTCATTATCAGAGTTTTCCATGCAAAAGATTCAGCATGCTCTTGAAAAGTATCTGCCGTGTGACTACAATGTCGCTAAGTTATGACAAGGAAATATCTGTGATATGACAGTGGCATCGTACAACTGTCAATATAGAGTAAGTGCGATGGGATTGCTCTGTGCTCTAAAGCAACTGTCATGTAATGGGGCTGTGACTAGGCTGTAATAGCAGTGTGACTGCAACGTGCCAGCAGAGTGACTGATAGGTAACTCCTGCAAGAGACGGTTCCCAAGTAAAATTGGCTCTAATCGTTTTGAAGTGCTGCGGACCCCATTTGTAGTGACAGCACTGCCCATCAACTTTGGCGAGCTTTTAGTCAGTACCTCATGAGAGACCAAGGCAGTTTATTGCTGTGCTTCTGGCAGCCTTAGAGTTATTCTGAATAAAATATTTTGATATATGTTCAGAGTTGCACTGTGCCAAGGGAGCTGACTCTAAGTACAGTCTTTGCAAATGCCCCTAAGCCAAAGATGGGCAACACTGGCCTGTGACCAAAACAAGGGGTCAGAATGGGCTCCCTGGATGTCACGGCAAGAAGTCTTACCCCTGGACTCCATAGAACAGTGTTATCCTCTAGTAAGCAAAAAAAAAAATCTGCCTCTTGGGGAGGCCCCCACCATCTCAGAGTGCTTTGGACCAGAACTGGAGTTCTCGACCTCTCTGCTGGTCAGCCCCTCTCGCTCCCCAGAATTAAACCTGCACAATGAATGTTATGGGCACTTGGCAAGTAAGGAGAGAAAATATGGCAAATTAATTAAGAAAAAGGGAAGAATTATTATATTCATTTCACAGATGGAGATATTGATGTTCAGATTAATTGATTTGCCCTGAAGCCATGCAGCATGTCATTAGCAGCCTTGTGAATATAGTAGTGTTAGTTGAAAAATGGTTACTCTAGATAGTGTTCAATTTTCCATTTTATCAATGGAGATACCGATTTCTCTAAAAAAGAAATATATTTTTTGCAAAAAGCGAGCTGTTAGAAACTTTTCATTATTTTTACTTTTTGAAATTCTTTGTCTCCTCCCCTCCGTCAGATCTCCTTATCCCTTAGTTTGCCTTAAATAAAATTTGGAACATTACAGCTAAAATGAGGAAAAAAACCAAAAAAAAAACCAAAAAAACCCCCAAACAAACAAACAAACAAAAAAACCCAACAAAACAAAAAAAAACCAACAAAACACAACCAAAAAATAATAAAAAAAAGACACAGAAGAAAGGTTTAAGAGTGCTGATGTGCAACTTACACTGAAATTCAAAAAAATAATGCAGTCAGGTTGCTGTCCCCTTGCATTACCAATTTCAAGAATCCCAAATATGTTAGTTCATGTAATGGATCATTGGTATGTATGTCATTGTGTTCAGGTCACAAATCAAACCAACTGTGTTGGAAAGGAATGCAAACATCACTCAAATGGAGAATAATATTTCATACTAAACAAAGGAGGACAGGAATAGAAGTTTATCCTATCTGAAAATGGTTCTGTTTCTGCATACCAATGCCTTCTATCAGCAGAAACACCTGCAGCCACCATAAGGTCCACCTTTCAAAGGGAACATTTTCATCTTTTCCCCTTTTCTTTCATATAAAGGAGCAAAATAAGTATACTGATGTGCAATTAATTGTAAAGGCTCACTGCTGAAAAGATTTACTTGTGGTTCAGCAGTGTAATCATCTGTTGGGCATTTGCTATAAATCATGGGTGTCTGCTGTTGTCTCCACTAATTAGTGCACTAACTTATTATTAAGTCCCTTAAACATTATACAAGATCTGGGCCGTGCACAGAATTACTGAGGGAATGAGAACACTTGAAGTTTTATTGCACAGCTACAAAGCATACAGTAAATATCTGGGTGGTGGACAGTTGTAAGGCACAAGACAAGATGGAATATATATCCCTTAGTAAGTGCTCTACCCATCCATAATTATAAAAGCCCTTTATTTTTCAGCCTTCAGTGTGTCTGTTCAGTCACTCAGGCACCAAATAAAGGTCTCAAACACAATAATTCAAAGCAACTGGTACAGTAGTAAGTGAAGTTTTAAACAACAGTAGACAAGTTGATTAGAGCCTTTGGAGATGCATGCCCTGAATAAAGGTTAACCTTTGTGAACTTTGAATACAAAGCTTTCAGATGAATTTTATATGAAATCTGGTGACAAAGAAAAGCACTATTCAGCAAGGGCTGATTAATTGAGTTACACTTCATTGTAAACCCCTGACAATGATGGAAAATAAATTTAGCAATGTGCTTTGTAGCCATACATGTTGACGGGATCTCACTAAAAAGCAAGAATCAGACCACATAAAGGCCCTGTTGAATACCTCTGAAGATAGTCTGGTGAGTGAAATGTAAAGCCAGGATTTACAAATATTACATAAGTGAACACTGTTACTGCACTCAGGCTGAAAAATCCTGTTCAAATCCAATAAGTGGTTTAAGATGTGTAAATAGAGGTTTCTGCAGGGAGTCAGGCATTAGAAGCCACCTGGAGCATGTGGTAAAGATTGTATCCATCAATACAGCAGCTGGGCTGAAATTATAAAGAGAGCTGCTTTCCATCACGCTTGTTTTAATGCATACATTTCTCCTGTCACTAGCACCCCAGGAAAACTACTAACTACAAAAATGAATGGTACCCATTACCTGATATTCATACTTGTGACAACAGAGACAACAATCACAACACAACAGTAAGCAAAAAAACTGATATCCAAATTATTTTTAAGTTGTTGCAGTGGATAGATCTTGAGAAGCAGTTGGTAATATTTTAATAACACTGTAGGTTAGAGGAATGAAGCAAGCATCTGGCATTCAATCCAAAGTTTCCTTCTGCTCCACACATTCCATCAAATCATGCACCAAAGCAGTTTAAACAAATCAAGATTAGTAAAAAATTGTTCCAAGAAGGGGAACCCTATGTAAAGTTCAGTTGTATGCCAGCACCAGAGAAAATTTGACATTGGTTTTCATTGTGATTATTTAAAAATAGCACAGATTTACTATCAGTGTGTTCCCAAAGCATAAAGAGTGCTTTTTAACCCTACATTAGTGTTGGACTGTCTGAAGAGGCAAAGTAGGCAGCTGCTTGCCTGAGGTAGTAGCTCAGGGCATCAAAAACTCCTCAGCAGCTCCTTCCAAACTGGCAGGAGTCATGGGTGAGAGAAACACGGTCTTCAAATTACAAAAAGCTACAATGAAAGCAACGTGCTAGTGTCACTCCAAAGCAGGCAAGGAAACTGTTAAATTGCTCATTGTAAAGTCAGTGTTAAAAAATAATAAAAAACAGGCAAGCCATATTGCATGTGTAGGGACAGACTGTGCCACTAAGCCACAGGCCCAAGCCGTGGGTGGTGTGGAGTAGCATTGTTCCCCAGCAATTAAAATGAACATGCTTGCCACACAAAACTGCAATGTGTTCCTTCCTCTGTGAGTTGTGCCCTCCTTCTGCCCTCCTTCTGCTCCCTGACACAACCAGCCACAGAGTGAGCCGAAACTCTCTTGTGTTCCAGGGTATTCAGGGGACTGCAAGCCTCACTGACATCTCACTGCAAATTAGAAGGTAAACAGTGTTCCCTGAATGATTTCTGTCCTTCTTCCTGTGCATCAGTTCAAGCATTAGAACTGCCAGTCCTGTATTTAGGTTATTATCTTATTCCCTGTGGATTTTGAAGGAATACATTAATACTGATTCTGGATGTACAGCAAGAAGCAGGTTTGCAGCTGGATGGATGAGATGTAGGTTGTGGCTCCTATGCAGACCTGATACACAAAGTCAGGCAGTTGGACATCAGTCCCCCGTCCCAGATCTCACAGGTGAGCAGCAGCCCCCTTAGGAGACAGGACCACATCTATTCCTTACCTTTTTTCTTGCCTTACTTCTGGGTAAGTCTGTTTCTTCTTGAAGGGAACAGCAAATCTGTTTTTAAACTTTAGCAGAGTGTAGTTTTTCCATCAATTAATTCTTCTTTGCATATGAGAAGAGCTGATAACAGCCCAAATTCTTTCACTGTTTACTTTTCTGTGCAGCTTATTTTCTCAGTAGCCAGCTTGGTTTAAATGTGTTAATGAGGGTGCCACAACCTTGCTCTGAATGATTAGTGGGCCAAACCAGTTGAGATGTTTTAGGTGTTCTCCAACATACCTGAGCTAACATCAGAGATAGGGATCACAGGCACTAAGTTGCTACATGAATAATCTCCAGCCACATCCTGCATGTGTGCATAGACACACTGATTAACCTCCCTTGGGCTCCCTCCAAGCCTCATGACTTTTGTTAGATGGCTCTCATTCACCCCAACTGCAATGATAAAGATTCCCCCCCACACCGTTATTTTCTAGAACTTCTTTCTGAAGTGTTGATGGAGGAAGGGAGGGAAGAGGGTATTTTTCCCTGTGTCCTTGCCTCCGATCTGTAGATCTTTTTACTCAGTAGAACTCTGTCTCTCTTTCTGCTGCCATGGTGATTCAATGAGTTTCATATTATTCTGCTAAATCTGCCTCTCCCAAGAGACAGTGGTTTGATCCTCGGTATTCTTAGATAGGTCAAGAATCGCATTAGCTCAGGGCAAAATTGCTCACTGTACAAGGAGGTGAGTTTCAAAATCTTGGCAAAGCAGCAAAAAGGACTTGCTCTTGACTCTTGTGATAGATGTCATGATGCTGCCAAACAACAGCAGTTCTGCTGAAAGAAAACTCAGAGTGATATTGCTGCAGCCAGGGACGAACCAGCAGTGGTGCAAAGAGTCCACCCACAGTGGAAGAATACAGCATGATGGCATCAGGCACAATAAAGGAAGAGATGGCAGGTGACTGACATGCTTATTTTACGTCTTTGGAGCCATTTAATTTGAGACTAATTGTTGTGCGATAACTACTCAGTAGACCAAAGGCAGCAGCACGTTTATGCTTTGCATTTCTGTGACTTGTGTTGCACAAACAGCAGAATGAAAGGCCACTGTTCCTGGTTTGCATGTGCACACGATTAGGTCCATTCACAAATCCACTTTATCCTGCCCTGCTATTTATGTATACACCAGTCAGCTACACAATGCAGCACATGGCTCTTTCTGAGCAGGCAGTCTGAAAGTCTTAGTCTTCCTATTTTGGAGCACAACTGGGTAAAAAGCAGAATTCTTAACCACATGACAAAGAAGATTCAAAAGTAAGTATTCTAATTTGAAATCCAAATTATTAGAAAACTACCATAAATTGAATTATTTTCCTAAAAAATATTACAGGGGGCTGTGGTAGTTATGCCATAGTTATGTCTAATACTGGAAATATTCTATTAATATTTTCAAGATCATGATTTATTGCTGTTAGGGAAGATATACTAAGTTGAAGATTTAGAAGAGTCAGAACTGATTCTTTTGGACCTTTGTTTCTCACCATTAAAAGTTCAGTAAAAATTGTTTGACCCATACCTAACTTGAAATGCTCTCAATATGAAACTTCATGTTGTGGCTTATTTATGTTTTAATATCTTTCAGATCAAGCTTTTCCTAAAAACTTCAAAGCACTTTGCAAGCAACAGATAATGCTACAGTCCAATGGAACTTATTATTTTATCAATTTTATGAAGAGTTTTGACTCTGAAATCAACTGATTTCTAAACTGTTTATCAAATTGAAGCTCATTTGGGTGGTTTTATTCATGGCAGTGGTTTTCTACAGTTTCATCAGTATCTTTAAATTCTGCCACCAGTCCTGCATAAATCCAGGAAACACCTTACAACAATCAGGGTGTGTAAAAAGTGGTGACCTGATCAGCTGCTCATCTTTACTTTTATTGCCATACTGTCATAGTACTATGAAAAGCATATTTTGGAGTAGGCTGCATTTCAATTTATAGTAATAGTTAGTCTACCATATCAGGATTCGTGCAAGCTTTTTCTTCTGTGACCATGAACTTTGACTTCTTCTTTATGAGTGCAGAATATTGCAAGGAATTTTATTTCTTAATGTTTGTGTGGTGCCCTGACTTGTTCCACATGACTTCTTTCCTCATGTGTTATTTTTAGCTGCCAGCCTTGTAAATGTAGGCTTACCAGTAAGTAGAGCTCAAGTTCAATCTCAAAAAAGCAAGGCTTTTAAAAAATAAATATGTTGTCTAAATATGAATTTCAGAAAAGAAAACATTCTCAGATGAAGCAATGTCAGAGTTTTTGATTTCTGCGATTTAGAAAAATATGATAAGGAAATAAATTGGTACCATTTTTTTCATGGAAGTTTGCAATTTTATTAAAACAGTTAAAGTCATTAATTCGTGAGTCATTCAGAGTTGCAAACCAGATTTACCTACATATGAGAATACATACCTGAACTCTCCAAGGTAATGGTGCTGTGGGTTGTTTGTCTTGGAAAGACATTTTTTGGTCATAATTTTTACTATGTACATATGTTTTTACAGGAAATTTTGTCTGTTTCTGCTATTCTCAAGGAATGCTAACAGAGAAAAACTGACCCTGCTGTCTAGCCCTGGGAAAGTTATTAAGGGATTAGATTTCCTTGTCTAGGAGCATGAACCAGCTTTCACATTGCAGATGGGACTGTGGTGGTGTGTCCTGCTGTAGAGAGGGGACATCATGAGTCCATTCTCCTGTAAATCCTCTGCTGCCCAGCATCAACTGCGGTTGATACCCACTGTGACACAGCTTGACAAGGTGAAAACCACAAATGCATTTCACAGTGGAAAAGACAGTTCAGAGATCCATAAAAAGTTCTTGATGGCTCCAGCTTACATACAGGGAGGAACCCAAGCAACCAAGTCCAGATTAGATTCACAGTCCCAAAATACAGAAAACTTGCCAAAGAAGGGGGAGGTGTTGTGTGTAAAATATGAGAAGGTAAAACTTTAGACTAAACCTGGAGATTTGACACTGGAATATTTACCTAAAAGTCAGCTTCTATCATACAAATTATGATCATTTTTCATACCTAACTGTATGGGGGAAAGATTATCAGAGAGATCTTCCATCATATGAATAGCCTTTTGCCTGAATATTGAATACAACAAACCATTTCTTCTTCTCATCCACTTTCCTCCCTCACTTGCTTAAGTGCCTAAATTAGGCTACATGTGAGCAATTGATGGATGGCTCGGAATCTTGACCAGAAATAACTCTTTCCTATACCTGCTTGTCATCTTTTCCCTGGGTCTCTACTTTAGAAAGCTGTCTGGAGAGGAGAGAACAAAAAAAATATACTTCCTCAGCCTGTAGACTTACCTCTTAGAAAAGCCCTCTTTTCCTGCTTTGCTGCAATGAGATTGATCTGAATTTTTATCATTCTTTGATAAAAAGTTGAAGATGGATAAACGTAGCCTTTTCTATCATGAGGGAATTTGTGTAAAATTTCCTGTTCCTGGATCAGTTCCAAAGCTGCTATCTCTAGATGAATGTTTCTACCTGAGCTGAAAACAGTGCTTCCAGTGCCAGTAACACAGGAGCTGAATCAGTATGAACTGTAGCATCAATAGTCCACCATCACCACATTTGCAAGTAGCACTAGACACCTTAATACTTGTGCCTTTGCCTTGTCATGAAAATGCTCTTCAAGAATGTGAATCATCAGCTTGATGTACGTTTTAAATCAGGAGGCATTTTATAACCAAAGGTATGATTCTACTCAGAAAGAAAAAACTGTGAGCCTTCTTACTAACAGCTGGATTTTTTTTCCAGTTTTTGTTTGCAAATCATTTTAGTGGGAGTATAGCCAATGTGGATTCGTGCCTTCTAAAATCTGTAGTAGATAGGAGGATGGCTATTTTTATGTGTTAGGGATTTTGTTCACTGGGGGAATTTGCCAGCCAAGCATGTTAACTGCCATCAAAAAGCTCAAATTCAGCTTAGACACTGGTGTTGAAAGTCAACAGATGTATCTGAACTGTGCTTAGATTGATGGAATTCTGATTTTTCAAAACTGATATTTTTTTTACTCTGTGTTGCCATGCCAGAAAGAGCCACCAAGAGTGGACTTTGTATGAGAATCACTCTGATGTGAAAAGGTCCATTTGTCGGATCATGCTTTGTCTATTGCATGATTTTACACAAGTTTTTACATGTTGAACTCACTAGAAATGTAATTTTGCATGCTTTTATGTGTATGTTTTAACTGAATAAACACCCTCTATCTCAAAGCTCAAGATATTTCTAAGGTATGTGGTTTGCTTTGTAAGTGCAAACTTTCCCTTCTGCCTGGACTCCCTAGTCACTCATAAATAATACAGACCATAGTACATTCCGATTTTTCCAACAATATCTCCTTTTTTAATTTATCCATTTTTATTTTTAGAATTCACAGTGAACTGGCAAAAATTAAAGCTAAGATACATACATTCTTTAGCGAGGAAGACAATTTTTTGGGAAAAGGTACAACTAGGACTGACTAATTTCAATTAAAGTTGTGTATCTGATCCATACGTTTGGTTCTATATTTAAGTGACAGCTTAATTGGCAGTTGTGGCTGGATCTAATTAAGTTTAATAAGGACGATGAGCTTTTTTAGGTTGGCATGTAGATACCAATGCAAGTTATATGTGTACATTACTGTGTCATGTTATCTTGCAGCAGTGAAAATATAAACGTCTTTACTGTGCATCCGCTACCCATGTAGGGAAACAATGTCCTAAAACATTACAAATGTGAAGGAAAAATGAACATCTTTTTCATATTTATAAATTATATTTTATTAGCATAAATATCAGCTTCAATTTTCAAATAGGGCTTGTCCAATTTTATGCATTTTGAATAAAAACTAGTCCGAGCAGATGAGGACGATGCGCTTAGAATTCTTTATTTAGAACAATGTTCTCCCATTGAGGAAGATTCCGTCAGTGTTGCTCCCAGAAAAAGTACATTTTCTGTCTGTAACATTAAATTCATTGAGGTTATCCCTGTATTTACATTGTTTTTTTCTTTGCTTATTTATCTGGGAAAGATGTAGACCTTCTTCACAGATGATAAGTACAGCAAAGTGCTTGTTGCTGTGTCTATTGCTGAATTTGTTTCTTCCATCTAATCTGATCCTTTTGTTCACTTAGGTATTCACAGGGTAAAAATGCCTCAAGGAGATCAAAGTCAGCTGAAAAAATATAAGGGATATGTTCCAAGAAAGCGATACCAGTATGTTAAAAGAAGCAAACTAAGAATCAGAGAAAAGCTTTATAATTTAAAATTAGCCCAAAGCAACAGTGTTATGCCAAATACTATGCAGTGTTTAGGTGGTAAATCCTTGCCATCCTTGTTTTCTGTTGTTCAGTACTTATTATCTGTAATAGTGTAATTTACCTCCTTCCTTGGGAAAAAATGAATAAATAAAATTAATGTATATGCACATTTTTGTGTGTGTATATCAATGCACTAATATCTACATACCTATGGAAAGAAGCAGGTTCAGTTCTCATCTCTACAACACATACCCAAGTGATTCTGAGAAGATAAACCAAGCAGAGCTTCTGCATTAAATTGCCTTTTAAGGGTTTTGGTCTGAGACAGATTTTTCATGCATGCTCAAAGCTCATCACTCCAACTGACATCAACAATAGTTTTGTTTTGAATGTACAAAGAGCAAGATAATGCCAACTAATCAAAGGAAGTGGTCTCACAGGTCTTCAGCTGGGTACCCTGCATCAGTAAATACTTTAGGATTACTATCTATGCCTCGTGCCCCCAGCTGAAACATAAAGAGTAGCCACTCCATCACTTCACAAGGCTGTTATGAAGATAAGTGTGATTAAACAAGATTTGGATAACATTGTGATGAGCACTGGAGAAACATTAATCATTCTGATTTTCAAAGGTTGTTTGAATAGTATGCGTCAGGGGGCTGCAAATGGGACAGGAGGAAGAAGAATGGCTAGATGTTCATTAACTGAGGAATGATCTACTTCTGCCCTAAGTGAAATCTGAATGCCATGCAAAAATGGTTTTTGATGAGGTTATCAGAGACTGTATTACTAAACTTACAGAAAATGCATTTTCTAATTTCTAAGTGCTTGACTTTCTAAGCAATATTGTGATTTCAACTTATTTTTTAAAATATTTTGCTTGTATTAGAAACAGATAATTAAATTGCATTTTCACTTTTTCAAATTTGTGATTTGCATAAGTCATCAAACATTGTTATAAGTATCTTGCCCCCTGTACTTCATAGGTTTGCTCAGTGTCTGCTAAGATATCCCAGTCAAGCATTTCTTGCTTCATGTATTAGCACAGGTTATCACCAAGGCAATTTTTCTCGATCCATTCTTGAAATTTACTCCCTTTTGAAGTGGAAAGAAAAGTTGGTTTCCTGAAGTTTGTGTTTCTTCCCTAAGTATCAGCAAGGTTATTAACAGAGACTCAGTCTCCCTGCAAAGCTTTCCTTACTGCCCCAGGCCACCACCACGATGGCACGGCCTCTCCTCTGCCATCGCCTTTCTTGATGCGCCTGCTGCACCCCGGCTGCTCTGGGGAGTGGCTCCACATGCACACCATCTCTTTCCTGGCTTATGGAGGCTTTGAGAAACTCATAGGATGGCCTGGTGAAACTGCTTTGCTTTCTTTCTTTCTGATCCAATCTGGGCTCAAATAAAGGGCCATCTAGCTTGTACATTAAAGCACACAGAGAGCAAGTGTTTTTTCTTGGCAGAACATTTCATGCAAATGAGCTAAGGAAAACAAGACCCTTACAGCTTTATCATTAGATGGAAACTCATGCAATATGACTACAGCCCTATTCCAGCCTGAGATGTTTTCCCTGGCCCTGTTTTATCAGCTCTGTACTTGGAATTCTGACGGACAGCAACTGGTACATGCTACAGACTGCAGTTCTGTGAGCATGTTTAGTAATGAGTACACCACCACAGGAGAAAATTGGGCCTCCAGAAATCATAGTCTGGAGGCAAAGAGATTTTCCTTTCATTAAACTAACAGCAGAAGCTCTACTGAGCTTTTCCCCGCAAGCTGTCATTCTTGGATGTTTCTATAGACTTTCCAAACTGCTAAGTTGCAGTAAATAGCAAATAAAATAATTTGGCCCAGTCATCATTTGGATCTATGAAGTTTTTACATCTCAGAAAGCTCCTAACAATCAGACAAGCTCAACAGATTTTTAAGGAAGTGTAATCAAAAGCCTGGAGGATGTGTTAGAAGTATGAGCTCTGCCTGACTCTGCTAGTGCAGATGAAGCCAACTGACAGTGCATTATAAAGAATATACGTCTCTGTAGCACTGCCTTTCATGGGAGAGCACTTGATACTTTCTGATGATGAGCAAAGGGATTGAACAGTGTGGTTTTAGTACAGCAGTCATGCACTCCCAGCTATGTGAACTGAACTCAGAGATGTAAGAGACAGATGAAATTTTTGACTGATATTTGATAGTTGCTGCTACCAAAAGATCAGTAATTTTTGGACGTTCCTAGCTAATTTTTGGTGGGGTTTTTTTCTGTAGCAGGACACTCATTAGAACAGGTGAATCATTTGCTAATAAGTTGTGTTCTCTAGAGATGAACATTTGTCACTGCATATTTGTATTTTTTTATGTTTCATTCTTATTAAGCATGATATAAAACAGTAATTGTGGACTTCTACTGTACAGGATGGGTTCATTCCAGGGATGATTCTGCATGAGTCAATGCTGATCCTGTAGAGCATGTTTCAAAACTGCTCAGTTGGACTTACCATCAGAGAAGACACAGTTGCTGTATGGCAAGGGTGCCTTTGCTGTGTCACATGTATAGTTCCAAAATCACAGCTTGCTCTTTGGATCATCCAGAAAGACAGAGGGAGAGAAACTGCTGGGTATATAGACTGTGATTGCTTATTTTAACTCAATATAAAACATAAGAATACAAGACTTCTGACAGCTTTAAAGCTCAGCAATCTCCAATATGTTGATTCTGCTATTCTATACATTTAATTTTCTTTTTAAAATGTATCATATTTCTCCAAGCAGTGATTTGCTTTTCAAATTATCGTTGCCTAGCTAAGACTTGTGTACCAGGTGCCATGTAAAAGCATGTTAAAAGTAGATAAAAGCAATTTATCCTGCCCTCTAATTAGAGATGTCTTGTCTTTACCACTGACAATAGCAGCATGCAGCTGTGGCAGAGAAGAGATAATAGCACCAGAGCAGAGAGAAATTAAAGATAGGTTATCATATGCTGGCTGATGTAGAGTGTCATCTCTCCATTGCATTGCTAAGATGGTCCTTAGGAAGAATACTAACTTAGCTCTTGGCCTGACTCAAGCAGATTTATTTTAGTTATTAAATCCAAGGTAAGATTTTATTATAATGAGGCAAAGGGGGCAGAATAATAATGTCTCCATTAAATACACAGAAAGAGAATGTGACTCGCTGTGATTACTGTATCAATAAATACATGCACACCACGTCCCTGTATGTGAGGGATCTTTACGAGGGTGGGACTAAGATCCATTTTGCCCTGCACAGAGTTCCTCTTCAGATGAAGTGAATGAGTGCCAGGGGGGTCGTATAGTGGGATAGATGACTCGGTGGCATGTCTGCTGGATGATATAAAGGGCACCTTTTAGTTCAGCAAGAGGCTCAAAATGAATGGGGAAAGGGTGGCATAAGCCTCTACAGATATTCTCATTTTTATATCCTGATGCCTCAATATGCTATGTACAGGGAGTCTGCACTGGAAAAATGATGCGGAGAAAGGAATTTCCATCAGGATTAGGACTGAGCAGTGCCTCAAGAACTGCAAAGGGGCTTGATGTGGGGGACCCAGCAGGGAGAAATTCAGTGAGAGTGGAGGATCTGAATATAGGATCTGGTTTGGTTTTAGAAAGAAAATTTCCTCATACTGTTACAATAATACTGGGGTAAGACTTCTAAGTCCTTACCACAAAACTGTAGTCTCCAAATTATGGAAGAGTAAAAGAACTTGTTCTTTGTCTCCAGTAAGATGCTAACAGGGTAGTCATCAAGTCTGCACTTTGTCCAGGTGAGAAAAGATCTAATACCAAGGCTAGAACTCACTTCTGGGGTAAAGAGTAGTGATGGGGAGAGGCTGTGTTCAAGGCTGTGGTGGAGAATTAGATCATGAATAGGAAATGGGCTAAATCATGCCTCAAACATCTGCACTCATGCCATCACTAACACATGTCTGCACTTCAGAGTTAACTCACAGTCACATCTCATGGACTGAATGACACGGAACATCGTAGTGAGGAAGCGTTTCCCATCCTAAGTCCTGACTGCAAGAGATGGATATTATTCATCTTTCCAATGTTCTAGATATATGTGCAGACATAATAAAACTGAAAGAATGCACTTTACCTCCAGTAAGTTCACAGAAAGCACCAAGGTGGGCAGGAGGGTTGGTCTGCTGCAGGGTAGGAAGGCTCTGCAGGGTGGAGGGATTTGGACCGGGTGGATCAGTGGGCTGAGGCCAATGGTGTGAGGTTCAACAAGGCAAAGTGCTGAGTCCTGCACTTGGGTCACAAGAACGTCTTACAATGCTACAGGTTTGGGAATAAGAGGACAAAGAGCTGCCTGGCAGAAGAGGCCTTTGGGGTGCTGGTCGACAGCCAGCTGAACATGAGCCAGCATGTGCCCAGGTGGCCAAGAAGGCCAATGGCACCCTGGCCTGTGTCAGCAATAGTGTGGCCAGCAGGGCCAGGGCAGGGATTGTCCCCCTGGACTCGGCAATGGTGAGACCACACCTCAAGTGCTGTGTCCAGTTCTGGGCCCCTCAGTACAAGAAGGACATTGAGGGGCTGGAGCATGGCCAGAGAAGGGCAATGGAGATGGGCAAGGGTCTGGAGCACAAGTCCTGTGAGGAGCAGCTGAGGGAGCTGGGGGTGTTTAGCCTGGAGAAAAGGAGGCTCAGGGTGACCTCTTCAACTACCTGAAAGGAGGTTGTAGCCAGGCATGGGCCAGCCTTTTCTGCCAGGTAAAAAGCAATAGGATGAGATCAAATGACCTCAAGTTGCACCAAAAAATGTTTAGATTAGGAAAAACTTCTTCATTGAAAGGATGGTTGGATATTGAAACAGGCTGCCCAAGGAAGTAGTGTGAATCCATTCACCACCCTTTTGAAGTGTTCAAAAGGCATGTGGATTTGGCACTTGAAGACATGCTTAACTGGTGAACACAGAGGTGTTAACAACTGGACTTGATGATCTTAGAGGTCTTTTCTAGCCCTAAAGAGTCTACAGTTCTATATCAAGGCACAAAAAGAAAATCAATTTTAGTGTACAGAATTCAGAATCAAGAATGACTTCTGCAAATCTAAGCATATTTCCAGAGTGAGTAAAGCTGGCATTGACATTAAGTAAGTTTGGGAAAAAATGTTTATTTAGAACACAACATGTATAAAATCATGGATTTCTCTCTATTGCTCTTGCAGTCTGATACCCGAGAGCAGGGCTTATAACTTGCCTCATGGTATTGCATGTACTCTGCACAGAAGTTTTTTTCCCCTCTGACCTGTCTAGCTTTTGATTTAAGGGAAAAGAAATCAAGATATACCCTTCTACTTCTCTTGATATATCAGATACAGACATTCACTAAGGTTGGTTGACTTGTTTCGTTTTTTTAACGTTAGTAATGCCACTTGCAGTACCTGAAATTTTCTCCAAAGATCTAACAAATAATATTTTAGTGCTAGTGGGCAGAGCTGGAGGGGAAATTGCTGCCAAAAATCAGTTTAACTGATTTGATATACACTGGTGCCTTTCTCCAAATCTTTCACCTGACTAGATCCTATCAGGGATTGACAGAGATCAGATTCATTCTATATTAATTAAAATGTTGAGGTTACTGCTGAGTGTAAGTAATTCCTTTATACGGAAATTGCCTCTGAAGGGGACTGGAGATAAATCTGGTATACATTCTATCAACTGTGGTACATACAGCTACAGAGAATGATCTCCTTGGATTAAATCTGAGCTCTATTTTCTGTTTTGAGAGAACATGAATTTAAGCACTGAAATCAATGAGTTCATCCATTCCTACACCAATAGCACAATGCAGAGTACAGGTTCAAAGGTCTTAAAATTATATTTACATATTATCTGAAGTGTTGCAAAATTTTATCCTATAGTTTTATATTTATATTCTGTGGTTCTGAGCTTTTCAAATTCATTCCTAACTTTATAAAAATAGTTTTACATGATGCCTAGTGGGATTAAAATGTGTACTGCAGAACCTTGGCTAGGCTTTCAATTAGTGGCCTCATGCTGCTGCTTGTTCTTATTAGGGAATTGTTTCATTTCTCCAGGACCACAGAATCTTCATGGTTTAAACAGCAGCTCGGGCACTGATGCTGATATACCTGTAAGGTTACATTGCTTAATAGACATAATTTTTTTTAGGCTGCTGTTATTTCCTTTTTTTTTGCCTAGTAAATTTGTGTTTGTAAAGGTTTATGATGCTGGCAGCATTGGGAATAGGACCCTCACAAGTCTCTAAGTCACTAACACTGTGAATTGCTGTGACCCTCTGAGATATCATGCTTTTCATAGGATCTCTGCCTCCTAAAATCTGCTGAGCATATGAGGTAACTGCAGTTCATCCTCTCACCCAACCAATTTAATGATTGCTGATGTGACCATGTTTCCTCTTGCAACCAACATGCCTCCATAATGCAGGTCAATTGCTGAAGTAGCAGGGGAAGAAGGAAGAAAGGGGATTTATCCCATGAGCTAAGTGAATGGTAAAGCATACAATTGCCTCCACCATGGAGGGCTGGGAAGCCTTCATGAATCTCAGCTGGGAGGACTGAAATCCCATGAAGCTGATGGAGAGCGGATGAGTGAGTTCACAGGACAGTGGGGGACAGTGACCAGAGGTAGGGAGCTTACATAGAGGTCCATCTGCAGAGCAAATAAGTCAAGTTGGAGAAGACAGGAAAATAGACCTGTGATGGAGTGGAGACACAATGGTAAAACAAAGGCAAAAAATGAGAGGCAGGGAAGAAAGGGAGAAAAGCATTCAGTCAACTCAGTAGCTGAGAAAGGGAAAGGAAACTAAGTCCATATTCTTAGGCTGGGACAAATAAAGCTTGGTACACAACAAGGACAGCGATGGTTTTCTGCCACCTCAACAAATTTTTAAAGCATAGTGTTACTCAAATGTGAACTGGCTTCCAAAGATGTCAGCAGATGTTTGACTGAGGCCGTATCCACCTTCTGTTCACTTCAAACTTGCCAAAGAAACACAGTAGGCAACTGCCTAGAGTAAATGATTGCTGAAGCAGTAAAATAGCCATGACCTTCCTTCACTTCTAGACTTGCCATGGGTGCTGCCAGCAGGAAAGTGCCTGGATGTGTGGGGCTGTGATGAGTACTGAAGGTGAGGGCACTCTCCTGCTAATATCAGTCCATAGCCCAACCTTCCCCTTGTTCATATTAGTGGCAGGAATGGCAAATTTTCTTCCACATTGCCCTCACTCGGCTGCTTCCAGTCCTAGGATCTTTGATTAGTCCAGACCCTTGAGAAGCCTTATGGGAGGAGAGAAGCCAAATTTTCATACATTCTGAAAAGATGTAATCCAGTTTCTGCCCCCTTCCATGCTTCTTACATTGAGTGTGGGAAAATGCTACTCAGTCTGGGAGAGGAACCTTCTGTGAGCAGAGAAGCTGCCTTTGTGATTACTTCATGTCGTTGAAGTGGCACAGACAGAAAGAGCTGAGCTAGTTCAAAGGGGCTATCATCAGCAGGGTCCATGGTTTTGTAATTGCCAGCAATTTCTTTTCTGCTGTCTAGAAGTCAAAAGCAGATAATTTTGGATGTGAGAGAAGATGACACTGCCAGTATCATGTATATATTTATACTTTTAATGTATATATTGGGTCTGGCAATGAGGAGTCCTAACTGGTGACTCCAGCTCCAGCCTTGGTTTGTGCTGTGAGTTTGCACTCATCTTTGAAGTCTGGCCTTTTAGAATGGAGTGTGTGCAAACTGAAGCACCTTTGTGGGGCTAATTTGACATAAAAATAGGGTAACAGCTGACCAGAAATATATGGATCTGGTTGGCTTCATGAACAAGCAGTTAACTTGTACTTACAATTCCATCAGCTGCACTCTTGCCAGGTCTAAGGTTCCATTTTCTGTAAGTGGGAGGAATGACTTTCAAAACAGGATGCTTAGTACTGTGGATTAAAAGTAATGAGAAAATAAGGTAGCAACTAATTTTCTGCAGTGGTGGGCTTTGAGGGTAAAACAGTTCCTATTCATTAAACATTTTAGACTTTTGCACAGAAGTGTAAGCTTTACAGAGCAAAGATGTGTGTGTGTGTATATATCTTTATCTATATCTATATCTATATCTATATCATCTATATCTATATCTATATCTATATCTATCTATATATATTTGTAATTGGTGAAGTGCAGTATTTTTGTACACAGAATATTTTATTGAGCTCTCTAATGGACTAGGTAAATGGATTGCCCCATAAAAAGTTTACCAAGGCAATAAAAAGATCAAAGACATTTTTCACATTGCATCTCCAAACATCTAAACCACTGAAGTTTAAGAGTTGTAATGTGACCTTCCAGCCTTGGAAAACTTGTTACAATGACTAATTGTCCTGCTTTGCACTTTCAAAAGGTGATGACTGTATATAGAAGTTGAGATCTAAAGGAGAATAGGAGTAAAATGTGTGTATGAGAGAGAGGCAGAAAACCAATTCTGTAAACAGCCAAAGGCAGAAAGTTATAGTCACGAGCTATAATTAAGGTCTAATTAAAGAAAAATAGGCATGACATAAACAAAGGGCAGAGGACTTGATTATAACAGGAGGGTGGAGAACTAAAAATGAAAGGCAATGTCCTAATACAAATAGAATACAGAGAACAAATAGAACAAGTGGAATCTTGTAAAGAAAGCCAAATATGTGTGCAACTCATTTACATTGAAGGAACTGAAATCAGAAATCACATATATATTTTTCTCCTTGATGATGAAGATTTTGTCATCTATGAGATAAACAAATGTGCCAATTGCTAGCAAATAGAGTTTTTATCATGTAGATCAAAGCACTACTTTGTCCTCCCAGTTACATGTTCCTGTAGAGTGATTCTATGAGCTGGCATTTCAGGCAGTGAAGGCTCAGCCTGAGGAAATGTACAGAGGAACAGACCTCTAGGCTGGGACAGCTCACACAGACAGCAGCTTTCCTCTGCCACATCTTAGGAGGGAAGACACCAACATCAGGATGTTGTATCACCAGTCCCCCTGCCTGGTCCACAGCATGTTCATGCACAGGACACTGGCAAGGGCTGTGGGGCTCCTCAGAAGCAGCCCACAAGAGAACAAACTGATGGGCTGGGGTTTGCTGGCAGAAAGGAGCAGATCACTGCACAGCACCAGCTGATGACACTGCAGTGGGAGCCCAGAGCACAGAGGGGCTCATGGGGTACTTCTTGTCAGGCTCTGGTTTTCCTCCACAGCAAACAGCCAAGCTGCAGCATGGGCACAGAAGAGTGTTAAAGTTGCTCCCAGTTAGTGAAACACTCCCAGAGAGGGAAAAGTGGAACCATTTTTCTTGAGGCTCCCAGGGAGAGAATGGCATCACCCATTTGGGTGTGGTCCACAGAGCTCTTAAATGTTGAGCATCTTCTGCAATATTCTGTACATCTCCTGCAAGCTCTGAGCCTCCTCAGCTTCCCAGGGTTTCAGTGAGAGCCAAGAATACTCAGCACCTCTTCACACAAAGCACCCTGAAGAGTCAGGCTCCTGGATGAAGCGCGTGCCTCTTGGGCAGTTGTAGGTGTTCCTTCTGTCTGCTCAAGCGTGCTTGTGTGTTCAACAAATCATACATAATAATGTCAAATTATTAATAACTTGTGAAATTTCTGGAGTGCTTTGGGAATATTTTCCTAATGTTTTATGCAAACTACTTTGCTTGTTTCATTGAGAGCCTTTATTTGCTTATTGAGCCACTGATAATTTCCAGGACAAAAATGAGCCTATTTAACATTAAAAAATCTATTAGTCCATGCAGTAGAAGTAGTAATTTTTTTTTTTTAATTGAGAGTATTTCTTTGTACTGGAGGAAAGACCACACAGGCTTTAACCAAGTGAAAACAGCTGTGTACAATCTCTGGTACTTGCTTTGCAGGATCACATCTGTGTGGTCAGCATGTGCTACAATACTGTGAGCAGACTATTTATAGATCAGCTGTTTAGATGTGGTGATCTGTCTGAAAGTGTCAGTAGCTGGTCTGGTTGTCCCCTTGATTTTCATATTACAGTTGGTCAAATTGTTAAAAAGAGTTTGAAATGCAGATACAGCTTTTGTTTATTCTTTGTCTCTCAGTGTTCACTAAATATTCAGCCAGAGTATTTTCTGAATATCCAGTCCTACCCTGGGAATGACATGAAGGGTGCACACTCTGCTTTGCTTGTGAAATTCAGTATACAGAATGTCTGTATATTACCTGTTTCCTACTTTATTTTCATTTAGACTCTGTCAGGCTTTTTGTGTTGTGCAGGGGCAGTGTTCCTGCAGAGGATAATGCTTAGCATGTGTATCCAAGGTGAGTTTCCATTGTAGTCTATCAGATTGCATCAGACTTTCAAACAAATTCAGTCCTGGGACTGAGTATTTCCAGAGCCTTGGCTGCCTCCTCCTATCTAATGAGAATACCTCATGTATTTTATTAGATAACTGCCTTGAGAAATATATAATTTTGCAGGATCTCATTCTTTAATAGGCATTATACTGCTGAGGTTGTGCTATAAAAAGTTTTAAATGGATAATGGATAGCATAGGTTTGCAAAATAGCCCCTGAAAAAGCATTATTTTCTCAGGTCCATTCAGTGAAGAAGTATTGGATATAAAGACATCTGGTTTTCTGTCCTCATATTAAGAAAGACATGAAAAGGCCAAGTAGAAGAGTTGCACCATTACTACAGTTTGCAAATGGCTGTGGTCAATCTGCTGTTTCCCACACTGGAGTTAGAGGGCAAACACACGGAGGAGTGTCACACAAGAAGAGTGAAGGCACAGGTCAAACACATGCATAGAAGTGCTGAGAAGTAACTTGAATGTTTCTTCATTAATTGAAAGACCAGTATAACGTGAAGATGAAATTATGAAGGTATCCTAGCAACTGTATTTTCAGAACAGCCATGGCCTGTAATATTGCAGTGAATGCCAGCCGCATTTTATTAATTCAAGAGGGTGAGAGCAGATAATTTTAATTAATAAAACTTAATGGCAAGCTCCTAATGCAGAAATTTGATAAGCCCCCTATTGTGGGCACCACTGCTACAGTTCTGTAGAGCTTTTAGAGTTTCCTAAATCTGAAATTATGAACCAGCCCTAGACACGTTAAGACAATCCTTATGCTATTCTTATTTTGGAACATAAACATGGTTGTAGACCAGGACCTCCTGCCCTTGCTATAATAACATGGAAAATATGAACAAGAGGGGGAAATGTTTTCTGTTCAAGGGGGCTCTGCAGTGGCACCTGAGTGTCGCCTCCTGAGCGTGGCAGGCGAGGTGCTGGGGCAGGGCACAAGCTGGCCAGGATCGGGCAGGGTGGAGCTGGGGAATTGAGCTGCTGTGCCAGCAGCACACATGGGTGTTGCACAGTGGCAGCCAAGTGTGTTCCTGGGCCAAGCAGCTGTCATTTAAAGAGCAACAAATGGTTTGCTGTAGAGCAGATGGAACAGAGGGTTGACCCTTTAATTTATTCGCATGCATTTGTATATAAAGACAAGATTCATACAAAAACCAAAAGTAAAAAAAACCCAAAACCCAAAACAAGAAAGGCTTAATTACCCAGGTTCCTCCATGTGTACAATGGCAGAAAAAATAAACTAAGACTTTCAGCTGGCGTAATTCAGGTTAATTTTACAAAACTTATGTTGCTACAGTGGATTTCTGCCAACTTCTACCAGCTGATGATCTGGCTGATTATGTCTGGTAATTTGTTTGTAACGTCCATAATGCCTTCTTAGACATTTTAACTCTGGAGATGATTTGTTGAATTCCACATGCTCTGGGATGATTATGAATTTTATGTTCTGAGTGAGCCAGGTCAAACCACTGCTCCTGGCTTTCCCTGTCAGTGTGTTCCATCAAAACGTTTCCATTTGCAGTTCAGCCAGGGTGTACAGGCATGCAAGTGCCAGCCAAATTTGGAGGAGTCACATCCCTCAGGTCTCTGGAAAACATCTTCCTGAGATGGAACCCAGCATTTTGTTCTGGTGTGAGTCCCTTAAATCCATTTATCAGCACAGACAGAAGTAGTAATCTCGTGGGAGAGCAGGAGTGGAGGGCTCCCAGATGCATGCCAAGACCACATCTTTTCCACAAATTGTCCTGCACCCTTACTTACATAAAACAGGACAAAATTGGCATCACTCTGTGGACTAGAGCATTAGATCTGCCTGGCAGTGGACTTTATTTTGGGAACTGCTGTTGTAAACTTATTTATGAACCAGTGGAAAGTTGGGGAATTGCTTACAGGGTTTGGTTTTTTTATTGAACTTTCTCTGAATTTACATGTTTTGTAAATTCTTAGCAAAGGTCATTTAATTGAGGGAGGAATAAATGGTCAGTTTCACTGCATTTGAAACTGCTTTGTGAATGAGGCAGACATATGGAGATATCCCCTATAGTTGTGCTAAGGTTCCACATGGATCATAGGCACATCTCTGAGAGCCTGTAGAAAGCATCACAACACACACACAAGGAACCCTTCCAGTGGTCAGAAATATGTGTCTCAGTCTATGCACAGCTGGCATGGTATTGCCACTGTCACAGGCTAGCCAATTCAAGAGATTTTGGTTGGGATTTTTACAAAACATCCATGATAGCTGTTTCAGTATGCTGCATGAACACTGGAGGCAGCTTTCTCACACGACAAGAGGATTCACAGCACTTCTTGTTTTGTTTTCCACAAATACTTTCTTAACGTAAAACATAGTTCACATAGAAATGCACAAAAGGGAGGATTTGAACCCAACCTAAAGGTGAAGTTCTGCCACATGCAGTAGGTGAGATGGGATTTCACAAAGGTGTGAAACTCTTACAATGCAAGAACAATGCAAGGCACGGAGCTCCTACTTTTTTATTGTGTAAGGCAAGGGCGGTTGATTGGATCAGACTGCACATGGTATCCTGTGAAACTGAACATTCTACAATTGGTGTTAGGGATTTCTGGTTAATTAAAGAAGCCAAAGCAACATTTTCTTGAGTTAAAATAAATATTGTCTGTATGGAAATTACTCATTCTCAATGTAGAATGGCCAACTATGAAAATTTTTACAGACAAGATCAGCAATTTGAAAGTCTTGTAAGCTTAATCATGGAAAAACTTCTACACGTAACAATCTGCCTTTACATCATCGTAATTTGATGTTACCTACTTTTCTGATTTTCTTTTTCTATTTCTTGCTATAATGAAAAAAATATTTATCATATGCATTTTAGGAGTTGAAACACATTTTTGAGAAGTCCTTTATTGCTATATTTCTGTACATTTTAGGACACAGCCTTTGTTTTAGCTGAACAATATTATGCCTTAGAATTTTTACCTCATAAAACATTTTGTCCAACTCTTTTTTTACCTTCTACCACTTCTGTAGGAAAACTGGAGAGTACAACTCTATTTTCTGCACTCTTTTGAGCTTGATGGAATCCAGTCTATAGTGTTTAGACCACTGTCCAAGGCAATGGCTGAGCTGTTGGAGAGGATGGCTGGGAATTTGTGGAGGACTAATGTCTTCCAGGGGATGAAATAAGGCCAGGGCTTACCCTGGAAAATTAGACCCATCAACATAACTTCATATCCCAGGAAAAGCACTCAAGACTACATGAAAGAAAATGCAAGGGATGATTTGCTACATTCATAATTTTTAAAGGCTGCAGTAATTTTATTTGAACCAATTTTCTTGATGTATATTTGATTTTAATTTTTTTTTTTTTACATTTGTTTGTATGTGTGTGTGTGGTGTTTTTGTTCAGTCTTTTCTCAGGAGGAAGGAAAGAACACTGAGGAGAACAGCTAACTTGTCTTTCCTCCTAAAGTAGATTTTTGGAGCCCTTGGCCCCAACCCAGATGTAATTGTTTAAAATTTGCTGTTGTCTAGTAATATTTGTATTTTATTATATAAAAACATTAATACAAACTATCTCTTTTCAAACTGCTCTTCCAATTAAGTAACTCTGCAGCTGATTTTACTGTCAGAAAGTTTTCAGCCCTAATTTTGTGGATAAACCCTGAGCCCTCCTTCTTCTCCTAGTACTTGTGATACGTTATTTTGTTAAGGAATACAATTTTTTTTTTATTATGTACAAACAATGCAATACTTTATTTGGAAATCAATCATAGTAGAAATATGTAACACTTACGCCTAATGTTTACAAGGTTGTGTTTTGTAGCTGTTAAATTGTTTCCTAAACATAATTGTTAATGCTAGATCAACCGACCAAATGTTTTTGTGAGGGTGAGCATCATTATCTCTTAATCTGAAAGATTTTATAAGTCAGTTTTATTTTTTTATTTGCAAAGTAAAAAAAAAAAAAAAGTTTATTAACACTTGAAAAATGTGAATGGAATAATAATGTTGATCTGTTTACAATATATTTAATCACAAAGTGCTAAACAGAGAAAGAAAATAAGTTAGAGAGAAAGTAATATAAGAAATATTGTACATATAATAATATAAGGAAGTATTGTACATATTTTAGCAAGTATAGATTATTCCTTCCTGTTTTATCAAATCTGTTTTTTAAACTTCCACATATTTTGGTACTTATAAACATAATATAAATGTCTAACGAGTCTATTGCCAAAGAACTGTATAGATCTTGGGGTGAAATTGTAGCCAACACCAATTTCTGGTAACATTGTAATCAGCGACGATGCTCTACCTGCCGAGAGACGCTGTCTCACTTAAAACCAGTCTGACAGGAGAAAGAAAAATTCTAGAGATAAGAATAAAAGCATAGAGATTGAAAGATTTACTCACAGCTATGAAGGCACAAGCCGAGTCAAAATGCAAAAGCTGATCTGTCCCCTGCACTTTAGCACAATGCCCTATGGAATTTTTGTCTTTACAGCTCCTTTGGCACCTACTTAGAGATGGTTGAGAAGCTGATGGGTTAATTCCTGCCGCAAAGCTTTGGATTAAGCAGTTTTCCTTCAGAAGTCTTCCTGAATCTGCTGAAGGACTGAGCCATGCAACCCTTTTCAAGCAAAGCCTTGTGTAAATATGAGCTTGTGACTTAGTTAACTATTTCTGTAGGTGGCGGTGGTTTCTCACCTCTGTCTGTCCCCCCTTTGAAGACAGTTTCACTCAACAACGTGGAGAGACAGACAAGAACCCTGGGAGACAGCTGCACCCAGAAACGGGCACTTGCCATAGCAACTATCTTTATTTCCCACTAAATCAGTGGAACATGAAATGAAATTGTGTCACCAGCAAGGAGTGAAGTATTTTGCCCTTGGATAGCTGCCATCCAAGGTAGATGGCCTTCTCCTGGAATGGGTGGCAGACTTCCAGCCCCAGAGAGCACAGGAGAACCTGAGACCCCATTGCTGCCTTGAATCATCACCCTGAGAGGCCACACCAGAGCTGCTCCGACTGCCTAATGCTGGTAAAGGTCCCCGTGAAACAAACAGACATTATTGGTGATAAAGTAATGAAAAACCATGCTTTCTCTGTCTCCCAAATCTCACATGTCTGCCTGGCCTAGGTTTATAAGCATTTTAATAATGCTTATTTCTTTCGAAGAGGCACCTGGATTGCTTGGACACTGTAGCTGTAATAATTATGATGTGAAGCCTTGACATCCCTGTGTAACACAGCTGCTGGTGGATATCTCTTTGCAAATTGTCCAGATCACGAGACCTTGAAATTAATTTATATTTTGAGCTGTAACTACTATGTAACATGACACACTTCAGCTGGCAGATGAAGTAGATGCTGGTGTGGCTCTAAGTAGTATCTGAATATGTAGAGAAAGGCCAAGCTGGATTGTCATAATTTCATTGTTCATGAGTCTCTAGTCCTTTGCTTTTTAGTATTATTTTTAAAAACACAAGCTATATATCTCAGAGGTACACTTCTCCCTCCCTCCTTCCATGATCTTCCTATGTGATCTAGGGATTGTTTCTGGGTGGCTGGGATTATCTTCCCTTCACTTTGTTCTTTGCAATTGCAATGTTTTGCAATGTTTTATGTTGAAAAGGGGAAAGAAAGACACAGCAAAACTGGAAATGTCTGATCAGCTTCCAAAATGATCTGGCAGCTGGTATTTTTTCCCCCTCACACTTTTCTATAGTCTTTGCTTTAGATACAGTGTTAAAAATAAAAATAACAGGGGAAAAAACTCTGGAGCTTTTGATTGTACTCATCTTTTTTCAATGCCCACTGGCCCTATAAACATATTTTGACTTTTGACTTGGGAATAAACTTTCTAGGATATAACATCTTTGCATTCTGTATTTGAATCTACACCATACTATGAAGCCTTTCAGAAGGCACTAAGACATTAAGGTTTTGTGGATTTATTGGTCTTTTTTTCAACTGTGTATGATATTGCAAACTCTTGTGTGCTGTCTGAATGCTCACTGGGAATAAACATTTGAGTAAGTGCCGCTTTTCCAAAATACTAAGACCATTTGCTCCTAATGCAAAGAATACTGACTAAGATTTCCAAACATTTTGGGCACCTAAATCCCATTAAAATTAGTTCACCTTAAAACACTTCTGTCATTCTGTCCCAGCTTGTGGCAGAATTGTGATAGACTAAATTCAAAAAATGCAGATTTCTGAAGCCATCTTGTAAGAATTCTTGGAACTGCAAGCATGTTTAATACTCATGTTTAACTTTCAACAATGTCTTACATGATGCTAAAAAATAGCAGTAGAACCACTTGCTTTAGCCCAAAATACCATCAATGTATTTCTGCTTCCTGTGAATTTTGTTGTAAACCTTATCTGAAACTTTTGTTTCTGAGTCTGTTGCAGAGCTAAAAGAGGCAGGGGTGAGTTTCCTGCAGCAAGGAGATCTCCCTTCTGCCCTGCACCAGGTGAAAATTGGGATTGTAACTTCAGTGAGAACATCATACCTGGGACCCTGTGACTGAATCTGTGGAAATCTGAAATGTGTCTGAAAATAATGGAGTGAAAAGAAATCAAGTCCTAATGTGAAGACCAACCAAGGTGGCTTCTGGAGTGTACTGACAACAATAGAAAAACTCCTGTTTGCTTCAGACTGCTTTTTTCTCCAAGATTTGCAGGGTTTTTTTCTCTTGAGTTTTAAAAGAGTAAGGAACTCAGTGATTTACCCAAAGAAGTGATAATAGATTTTCTTGCATTATAATGGTGTGTAGCATAATGCCAATACTGACAACCAACTCTATATTTGTACAAAGTTTGTTTTCAGAATTTCTTGAGAGGGAATTTAAAAATTCTAATTTCCTTTATTTCCATTTTACAAATACTTAAAAGTATTTCCTTTTTTCGTTTGCAATAGTATTGTTTAAAAGTTGTCCTATTCATATGTTCTGTTCACTATGCATAAATTTTTCCTTCTAATAATTCCTTGACAGGATATATTTACTGTTATACTATCAGCTGTATTCTTTCAACAGTGCTGCTGTAAATCACTCTGTACTTGTGACCATTTCCTACAAAATCGTCAAATACTTACAGTTCAGAGTTATGACACTCTTGAGGGATTTGCAACCATCTCAAGACTGCAGAGAACCAAAAGGAGTCAAAGATGACAGTCCTGCTTAGGTGATGAAGCGTAAAGAAGTTTCTTGATGCTGTAGACTTATTAATCACAAACAACACTTCCTAAATCAGATGTATTTTAAGATAAGAAAAAAATGCTCCTAACAATTTCTTTCTCCTCTCATGGTGCCCAGTGCAGGCAAATAGTAATACTTAATAATAAATAAAGATATTTTGAATGCTCTTTTGTGTACTGTAGTTGAATTCTAAGTCCTGTCCAAAGTAACACAAATAAATCATGTGTAAAGATTTTCATCTGGCAAATACTGTCAGTCTCTATCTTCCAATAGAATAAATATATTTAAAGAACGTGGATGTTAAATGTGTGCTATGTTCTAATTCTACTTAAATAATATATGTACTTTACTTAAATAATATATGTACACACATATTAAATTCTTCCCAGCAGCAACAAAAAAAACTAAATGAAAATATAAATCTTATTTTTACTTCTACATAAAATGCTATAGTACTAAAATCATATGATAAAGTATTGCCAGTTACTGAAATGGAACATCTCATTATAATGATCATTTCAAAAAAGTCCAAAATGCAAATTCATATACCTTGTCTTTATTTAGTATCTTTCTCTGTTTGAGCATTTAGTTTCTTCTATCTGTTTGTCATTTACTGTCAAGAAGGTAAATAGCATGACCTGGAAAATGTTGATCCAGGCAATCCAGCTGAAAAAAAAAAAAAAGTAATTATTAATAACATTCAGCAAGGTTTGCATGAAAAGAGCTCTATCAAAAAGTGGATTGTTAAATTCACAAAATGGATTGATAGGAAAAGTGTGCTGAAATAACAAGTCCCCATAAAGAATCTCGTCTCCCACAATATTTTGGTATAATACAGTATATGTGATACATACAGCAAATATTGTACAGGTTAAGCCTAGTTACCAACAGAATGTAAAAGGCAATTGTAAACTGAAATCATTGTCCAACAGGAGGTTTCTAGTGGGTCCCTCTGGGATTTATTCTCTGTCTACATACACTGTCCTTGGTGATGGTGGAAAAAATAGTACAAAATCATTGCTGGTAACATTAGCAAATGATTAAAAAAAAAAAGGTAAATAGAAAATATCGACAGGGACTGATAAGATATGCTGGGAAAATGAGCTCCTTGTAACACAAGTGAATGTCAGGTCATGCTTCTAGGAACAAAGAAACCAATCTTAAAATAGGATTCCCTCTTGCAAACATGTCCTCTAGGACTGGGAAAGATGGAGGGGATATTAACATTAACAGCCAGATCTGCATGAAATAACAGCATGATGTGAAGCCACATTGGGGGAGATGAACTTAGAGACAATGTCACCATACTGATGACAATACTGTGATTAATGTCTGATATGTCACGGCTCCCAGATGCATGGTACTTCATAAAGGGAACTTGAAGATGCAGAGAATCAGTGCAAAATTAGTCTGGAATAGTTCTGTAGTGCACTGATTCTTAAAAATCCAGAACTCCTTAGCATCGTCAAGGCAATTTTAAGGAATAACTTGGTATTTTAATCTAACGAAAGTAAAAAATGGTGCAACTATTGCAATTCTTTGGACAGTAGCCAAGTCAGAAATACAGCTTTTATGTAAGAAAACTCCTTAAGAAGGGTTTTCTTCACATTTTCATTTACACGCATGTTTTTAAACCCGCTTTAAAAAGTGTGCAGCTCAATGTACCTAAAAAAGGGGAAAAGTCTGACTCAAGACTTCACCAATAGGATTGTTTACCTCCTGCAAGGCTACCTCTGACTGCAGAATCAATAGCTGTTTCCTTGAGAAAAGAGCTCAGAAACAGGACTGTGCTGATGTACTGCTCTGAACTTCTTCCCCCTTCCTGGTCTTGCTGCATTAAAACTTGGCTCCCTGGTTTTCCTCTCCTAGTTCCTTGGAGACTACTCTGGACTGCTGGGTTCAGTGTCTGTCTTCAAGGGGACACCAATTCAAATACATTCCTGTCTTAACATCCTAAAAATGAATTAATTATAAAAGAATGCATTTTGAACATTTTTTTTTAAATCTGTATTTTAAGTCTTTGTTCTTTGATCTGGTTTTGTTGGTTTTTTTTAATATTCAGTGAGATTAACAAAAGCCTAATTTATTTTCATGCTGTATGAAACACAGAGTTCCATAAGAGGTACAGCAAAGTCTTGGGACAGCAGTGATAAGAAAGAAAACTTTTTGACTGGTGAACTGGGTGACTGTACATGAAGTCATGGAAATAAAATCAAGAAACATACATATGCATGCACTTAAATCCCTAAGGTGTTTTCATAACAAGACCATTCTATAAAAGCCTTTTTTAATATGTTTCTTCATGATTCTGTCTTCAAATGCCACCTGACTTTAATAAAAATGCCCTGGCTGCTTTGCAGGGCATAAGGTACTGTTCCTAGTGGTCTCTTGCAAACAGCAGCATTTTTATAGTGTTCTCTGATAATCTTTCTGAGCTGAGCCCAGTTCCTGATAAATTGGTGTTATTCTCCCAGGTTGATTGTGAACAGTTATTAAGCAGGTAACATGGTGTAAAACATAATCAGGGGTTTATGTGTGGAAAATTTTAGACAAAGTGTGAAAATTTATATTTGAGTAAAGAAAAATTATTCTTCAGGTGATTTTTTTTTAATAGGAGCCATTAATCCTAAGGAGTATAAAATGTTGTGTCTATTCTAAATATTCTGCTCTGAAAATGTACAGATTTTAGCAAATATTTGCATTAGTGATGTTTATACATTTTTTGTCACCAATTAAAATATGGTTTTGCACTATTTTTCTCTGATTCCTGGGCTTTTAAAATTATTTACTGTTCTCTGTTCTGTGATGTTTCTTTCAGAAGGTGTTGTGCTTCACATAATAAAAGTCTGTATAAAGTTTTATTGTATTGCTGCATATTTTCCCAAGAAGTTGCATTCAAAATAATATTCAAACTCCACCACCAAATACCAGTTTGATAGTTTCAACTGCAAGGATATTGTTTTAGCCCAATATAGATGCTCAAATAAAAATCAGTAATTAGCTCAACCCATGCTGTGCTAAGTCCACAGAACACACTGCATCTGTGATGTTTTTATTTGTATGCAGCTCAGTATTTTTCTCTTCCATGTTTATTGGTGGTTAAATTCTGCAGTGAAGTAGGGAGGCCATTGTGCAAAAATTTAACCCCAAATTCTTAGTTCCTTCTGCAGACTTCACATTCGTGCTGGTAGAGGGATCTGAGGCAAGGCTTGCATAGGTAGCTGAAAATCTTTCTGCCAAGATGCTGCAGAACCTAATAGTCAGCAAGAGTCAGCAACCTCTGACTTGGTTATACAAAACTCTGCTCACACACTTCACAGATCATCTCCTTTCTCTAAATGTCTTTTTGCTGCCAATTCATATGGAAAAGGTTTACTAATTCCACAGTTGTGAGCTAAGGCCTGTGAAAGCTAACAGCTCATTTAGCTTTTGTTGTTGTTGTTGTCGTCTATTCCTGTGGCAAGTGTGTCTGATATTCTGCTCAGCTTCAGCCCTTACATTATTGGTTTTTTTCCTTCCACTAAATCTCTATTTGGAGTGTTTTCTCACAGGTATATCTTGCATTTTTCCACTTTTAATCTTATTTTCTTGCTCCTCTTCCTAACCGCTGATGTCATATTAAATTTTTTCTCCTCTCTAGCATTAGCAGTTCCTCCCACCTTAGTGTAATCTTTGATTTTTATTTATATGCTACATCATGAATGATAACATCAAATATGCCTAGACCGAGTACCTATCTCTGCAGTACCCCAGATGAAACCTCTCCCTCCCCTGAACTGATACATGGTCATTTATCATTCCCCTTTGTAATTCTCCTGGAAAGGTTAGATCTAATGGGTTTCTAAGCAAACACATAAAACCTTAACTTCCCTATCAGAAGTGAAGTGGTGGAAGACAGAGTTAGGACTGTCTTTCATCAACGTAATATTTATAGCCAAGCAAATGAACACTTCAGCTCCGCAAATCCTAAATTTGTTGCCAGACAGTATCTGGAGATTGTTTTGCATGTTTTGATTAAATGCAGATTCCTTAAACTTTTTTCTTTTTTTTTTTTTTTTTTTTTTTTTTTTTTTTTTTTTTTTTTTTTAAATTCAGGGTTCTTTTTTTTTTTTTTTTTTTTTTTTTTTTTTTTTTTTTTTTTTGACAAAGCCAGGGTCCTGTTTTTGTTCTTGTTCTTTGTTTTCTCTGGTAAGGGTCTGTGATGAATGAGATGTCCAATTAATGACCCACGTCACTGGGTGTAAAAAGTCTCTTTGTTAATGAATATAGCAGTTCACTTAACTTTTTACAACAGTTCTGAGGCAAAATCTAAATCTCTGCTCAATCCAGACACCTGGGGAGACATGAAAAAATAATAATTCTCAAGCTTTAAAACAACTTGGCTTTTTTAGATATGTGGGTTGTTTTTGTTTTTTAATCTTTCAGTCTTCCAGAAGCTGGACACAGAGAAAAGAGGTAATAGTTGAACAAATAAGATTTACCCTTTAATATGTCCAGATTGATTTACTGATGTCTGTTTCCATGCTATTTGAAAAGAACATGCTTGATTCATAACCATGGGAAAAAGAGGGGCATTTGCAATACTTCTGCAATTGTATTATCCAAATTTCAATAGAAAACTAAGTACTCTGTACTGCTCTCAGAAAGAGGTGGATTTCTTCTGGATTTGTGACAAATATAAGGATGAAAAGAAACCTGAGTCAGGAAAAGGGACCAAACTGAAAGAACACTTTTTTCTTTTTGAGCTGAAACTTCTTGCTGAATTGGGATCACCCTTTGGTGCTCCTCAGAGAACCCTTGGGATACACCTGGCTCATGGGAAAGTGCCTTGTGTCCCCTGAAGCAGCTCTTGAACCATGCAAGGAAGCCAGAAATGAAACTTTGAATGAAGCCATAGGTTTCATCAGACATGAAAAGACAAAACAATTTTACAATTCAATAGCTCTCACCACTGTAGCTCGCTGTATTTCCAGAAACCCTCTCATATGATTCTTGCAGTGAAACGTTGAGAATGGACGAAGGTATTTACCCTGAAATCCCGGAGCTTTATGAGCTCCTTCAATGTTTTTTGGTGTGTAGTGTTTAATCAAAAGCACACGACCATAATTTTTTTATTGTGAATTTCTTCAAAAAAGGCCTTATGTTAAAGAAAAAAATATAAATTCTAGGGTTTTTTGGAGACTCCCATGGATCAGATTAGTGCTGGAGAACAAACTGGCTCAGCTTAGCAGTGTTTGTGCCCGTGTCGGTTCTGTTCATCTGTGAAGAGCTTTGCTGTTTTGTGTCTAAATCAGACCCCAATTGTCCCCACCCCAGCACAGCAGGGCACTGTCCCAGTGGCAGGGGGCGGAGCTTAGCATGTGGGCGTGGCTAAGTGTAATTTACACCACCACCTCACCGCTGGGGGCGTGGCCTCAGGAGATAATGAGCCTGCCCCCAGAGCGGGCGCCACTTTGTCCCTTTCTCTCTTTGGCAGTCAGGGTGTTGGGATTTGCCCTTGTGGATCTGGTCCTTCTGCTGCCCTGCAGGTCCCTCTGCATTTTTCTCCACAATGCAATTAAAGGATGTGTGCTGAAAGGAAAGAGGAGAAACGCAAATCAATGGATGTTGGATGGCAGCACCAGCAGGGAATTGTCACCAAAGGGGTATCAGGGGCAGACAAAGGTGATACAGAGATTCCATCATCAGAAGGCATGAAAAGACACTTTTTAATTAGAAATCTGCAGTTCTTATAGAAACAATGGTGGACCTAAGACCTGATTGGCCTTTAGGAATCTTCTTTCACACTATTGGTGAACCATGAATAGCACACTCTGGAGAATCATATCTATAAACAGTGGTTACAGAAAGAGAGATAATAATTGTTTTAATTCTTTCCTCTAAGTTTCCCACAACTTCTCACAGCTTCCCAGGATTTTCCTGGGACAGCTATGTCTCTCTCTGTTCAGAGGATATGTGATTACCCCAAGGAATGGACTGCTGGGGGTGACTCCCAGTCCAGCTGAAGGGAGCCCAGCCCACAGGAGCTGAGCTGAGCCAAACCCAGCCCAGCTGAGCAGCAAGGAGCGCAGTGGAGCTGTAGGAAAGGAGCAGAGGCCTGTGGGACTGACCTCCAGCATGGTGCAGCTATAAAACTGCAGAACAGGCACCTGCTCAAAACTGAGCCCAGCAGAGCAGTGACACGACCCAACGTGGACGATGTAGCTTTTGGGCATTTGTCATTGTTCTTTGCTGTTTTGGGCTGGGAGGGGCAGAACACTAGCTGTGGGAGCCCCCTGGCCCCCTGCCCATCTTGCCTTTGTTCCTGATGGCCATGTGCCAGGGTGCACAGGAGTGGTCCCCAAAGGGCCTTTGTTCTTGGCTGCTACGTGCCACAGAGTGCAGGAGTGGTCACCATCATATCTTTGTTTGGGGAAGCCAACCTGCGACCTACAAGGTGTGTCCATCATCTTGTTTTTGTTCCTGGTGGTGAGCACCTTTTCTGAGGATGAAACATCTTCTCTTTTTATATACTTTTGTAATTAATATTGCTGGTGTTACTGTGAGTTTCTTAATCCATTGCTCTTTGCTTTCAGTAAATTATCTCAACCCATAGCCTTCTGCTTCTGTCCCTTACTGGAAGAGGTGTGGAGAAAGGGAGTGGCTTATTTGGAGTTTAAATTCCTGCTGGTGTTAGACCACCACACCTCCATCCCACTTCCTGCAAGGCTAGTCCTGCACTGCCTTCTGTGCTCCAGACGAGAGGCACTCAGCCCCCAGCCAGCTCCTGCCATCCTCACCGTGGAGGGCACATGATGGGTGCCTTCATCACTCCCAGAGGGTTCAGACAAGGCCAAGTTGAGGCACTGATAATTCTCAAGACAGTTTCTCCTTTGTATGGCAGCAGACTACAGAACAAAATGCATAACATATAACTCCAGAAACAGACTAAAGTCAGGTGTGACACCTGAATTTGAAAGAGTTTAATGATTAATTTGGACACTTAAAGGACAAAATCTGATTCTTTCTTCTGATTGATGATTTCATCTTCCCAAATGCATTCACATGCATGATACCTATTACAAATAATAGGTATTAATTATACTCCCTTATGATAATTCCTTAATAATTACCTAAGATCCATTACACTTTTAACACTAATCAGAGTAGGGATTGTATCACAGTTGTCCTTCTTGTAGCTGAGTGGTGTAATCAGTCTGATGAAGTGACATTTTCATTCTTCCCTCTTCTGTTTGAGAAAAACTGTTCTCTGAACGGTCACTCCTGAAAAAATCCTGGAGTAGCACAACCTTGCTTGTCTGACCACAGTTTTTTAAGGACATCATAGGCTGAACCTTGGTTTCCCACATTCTCTTCCTGTTTTTTTTCTTTCCGGACCAGTTTGAATCCTTTCTACTAGATAGCAAGACAACTGAAAGTCATGTGCTGTCATGCTCAGTGACAGTGCTTAAATAATTTGATCAGTCATGCTTTTTTCCTGCTAAAACTCTTACGAACATTCTGAAAAGCTCTAAATGAATTTATAACCTTGTATTTATCCTGTGTTGTGTATTTTGGTTTTGAAGATGCACTAGAAGGAGATGGGCTGCTGTGAAATATTTGCTATATAATAGCTGTTACTTCTAAGCAAAAGCTGAGAGGCAATATGCAAACCAGCAACAAAAACATAACCATGCATTTTCTCAAACAGCAGTGCAGAGAGAGGGAGATCAAGCTTAGTAAAAGTGTACAAGCTTAGAGTGGGAGATGGTTGGATTGAAGAATAAGTACTTATATTCTGGATATTGGTCTTGCCTTCCACTCTGTTACCATATTACACAACAGGTTGAAGAACAATAGAGGAGCATAAAGGGGAAGTAGATGGGGAATGAAGATACTCCAGAGGAGAATGCTGCAAGTGCTTCTACATAGTGCTGTCACTAGAAGCAGCAATACAAACCATCTTGGTACCTCACCAAGCCATGCTCAGATTCTGAATGGCTGATTGTCTGTGTCTTCCTTCTCAAGACTTTATTTAACTCATTGTCCCAGGCTGCAAGCAACAGAACAGCATTTAAATATGAATCTCACTAGCAAACTGCTGACTGTGGTTTCCTAGTTCATGTAGGCAGGCATGGGCAGTGTTATAAAGCATTCTTGACAAATAATATAATACTTCACTAATAGGCTCTATATTAGCCAGAGGAAAGTTTTTAGTAACTTGAGAATCCTGTTAGCTAGTAGTGCTTGAAATATGATGACGATTGCTCTAAAAGTTGCTTTATTCTGCTTCCCATAAGACATTTCCTGTCCATAGGAGTCACTGGTAGGTTGAAATATCAAAATATTCATGAGAACTTTCATCAAATATCAAAAGCTCCATATTTCCCTTGAGAGGCTATTTTCCCTATCAAAGGATGTGAGAAATTATCCAGAATCAGTGTTGCCAGAGTAGACCCTCCTGCTTCCTCCTCCCTCCCCTCCTCCTCCAGCTCCCTCTGAGGCTGCAGCTCTCAGCAGCTCTTTCTCCATCCAAGTGCAAGAGTCAGAGTGAAAAACAACAGGTCATCATAACCCAGCCAGGTCTGTCTTCCCCTGTCGGCACATTCCACCAGCACCTTTAAAACCTTGCTGCTGTTTTGTTTACTTTGCCCTTTTTCACATTCCTTTCTCTGAGGGTGAAGTTGGAGTAGTTTAACAGCTCACTGCTGCCAAGAGGGAGGTCCTTTTAGCCTGCTCCTCTCTCAGTTAGGCTCTTCCTCTTTCTTTTTTGGGCCATGTCTGGTGCTCATCAGGCCTTTCACTGGTTCAGCTTGTGAAGCCAGCAGGAAAATTGTCACCTTTTTTTGTCACCTTAGCTGTCTTGCCAGGGAACTTACCTAGCCCAGCACTGGGCTGAATTTCAGAGCTTGTGCAAGGAAAAGGATTGAAGATGAGGGAGGGTAAGGGAAGGCAGGAGACTACCATTCAGGACTGATCTTCCACTAACTTGTTTTAGGTGGGGAATGGTGAGATGTAACTTTATCCTAAAATTCGTTATTATCCTGAGTGAAATTCAAAAAAGAGCAAATGTAAAACCCAGCATAAAAGAGCCAATTTGTTGTCCATGCACTGAACACAAGAAAGAAAGAATTCTTCATAAGAAAGAAACAGACTTTTGTGCATTAAGTTCTGTGATTCCTAAGAGACTGGTTTTTCAAGTGGACACCCATGTGTTGAAGCTCTCTTAGGCTCCTGAAAAATCTATTTTTCTCCATTCTATTTAACTTTGCCACTTCCTTTGCCTTAGATGTCTCAGGATTTGGCCTCAAGAAAGAAGTTTCGAACTTTCAGTGCTTATCTGTTAATGATATTAAACCATTGCAGAAGAATAAGAATATAGGCTTTTAGACCTGGAAAATTCTAGTTCTTTTCTTCATTGTTGAAAAAACTTTCTGTTTCCCACCTCCCATCCGTGCCTTCTGAAGCACTCTATGTTGATGTGACTGCATTTATCATCACATTAAAAATAATGTGACTGAGAGATGAGTTTTCCCCTGTAGAAGTGTGTAGCAAGATTAATTTCTCCTGTCTAGAGAAATCTGAGTGCTAAGCTGTGCTGCAGAAGTGCTGGCTTGTGTTACAAGTCATATGGTCATTAATTCCTGAGGAAAAAAGGTAGCCCATCTCAATCAGTCTGCTACATAAAATACATGGGAGACACATCCCTTATGAGAAATGCTCTTGAGAACATTTTTTAATGGTTACATGTCTTGCACCAGTATTTCTATAGAGCCCACTCATTACCTCTAAACTGAAAAAAGTATATACCTGCTCTTTTCCTTCTTTTTAATGATAATAATTGTCTTTGCAAGACTGAAAAGCTTTTCAAGCCATACCATAAAAAGTTCTTATTTTCCCGTTGCTTTACTTGAAGGCCCAACCCTTTCCTTTACAAACTCATCCACAGATCTCTGCTGATCCATCTAGGCTTTTACATTTGCTCATTCCTAGTTTATGTTAGATTTAGATCCTCTGGTTACACCTTCAGCCTCCTGGATCATATCCCAAAACCACAGCTCCTACTGAGAGGTGGGCAAAGGAGAAAGAAAATCAAATGTCCCACTAAACTCAGTTGAAGACAGGCTAAGTTGAACAGAGAGCTTTGTCCCACAGCAGAACCTACCACAGACAAATGATAAGTAGAAGAACATATTTACACATTGATCTGTATATAAAAGCATCCACAGTCCAAAGCCATTCTGGCAGATTAAGTCTCTGTAACTGGTGTCACTGGGGTCTGATCGAGTCTCATGAAGAAAGAGAGGGGGACATTCTCAAAATATTGAACACCATTTCTTGTTTGTTGCTGTTTCTCCCATGAACAAATTACTTCTCAATTTCACAGAACAAAGTCTTCAACTGAAAGTCCTCAGGCAAAAGCTCTAGGATGTTGGATAAAAACCAAAACAGGGCTGTTACTTGGTGGTGACACATCACTCACCATAGCAGACAATTCATCTCCCCTGTCTTTTCCTCCCCTGAACATTTTCCATGCAGGAGAAGTTACTCCAGAAGGTATTGTTTGGGTGCTAGACAGCTTTGGTCATGCCTGAAATGCTATTTAAGACTGTGTGGGCATACAGAGCTCTTCACCAGAGTCCAGAGTTCCTTGCTCTCTGAGTGCCCTTCCCTGGGGCTGTGTGCCACTGCCATGGGTGTCACAAGCCTGGTTTGCTAAACTCCCTTGAAATACTCCTGCAGAGAAAGCATTTAGCCTTCCTCAGAAGGAGGATGGGTCCCTGAAGGGCAGGGCAGCTGGAAGGAGAGGCTGTGTTTCACACTGCAGGAGGGACGTGGAGTCGGGGAAGGAGGTGCTACAGCTGTCCCTGAAGAGGTTTTTAGTGAATGCTAATAACATTTCAGGTGCTAGGTGAAATGAAGGGAAATGCTCAGATTAGGTTGCAGAGCTAGCTTGAATAGAGAGAATAATATTAGCTTTCTGCAGGCCTCCCAGGCCATGGGACAACAATAAATCCACAGTCAGACACCACAGAGAAGATCTTCACTTGTGTTCTCTTTAGCTCTGTTTTAGCGTATCCTCAGATCTGGCTTAGCAGGAATTCGGAATTATGTGGTATTTTTGCTGCTTTACTGTTGTGCTGCTTTGATACAGATATTTTCTTAAGCTGTAAAAATAGCCTGTATTTCACAGTAGTGCTAAAGCAGCAGATAAAGGCAGATACCCATATCTAGATAGGACTGACTATTATTTTTCTGTACCTCATTTCATCCCTAGAGACCAAATATGTCTATAAAACATTAGAAAACTGTGAAAGCAATGTGAGCTCCTAGGGGTGATAATGCTATATAAACTAAACAGGATGAAAGACATCCTAGTAAGTACACAGGCTTGCCTGTATCATTTACAATGGTACAGATATAATTGCTTACAGTTCTAGCCTCAAACATGAAAAAGGCCTGCCATTTGGCCATTCCACATTAAATAAACTAGAGATAATGCTTTGATGTACTGATCTTCTTTTCCTTTGAGGTACCTATTTAAATCTGGTAACACCTTGCCTGTAATGTTGAACAGTGAGGGTCTGAGTCTGCTTTCAGATTGGTGAGCAAGGTCAGATAGTAATCCCAGCACTAATGAAGTTGCAGGAAGCCTTAGTGCTCTTTGCTTCACAGAGGAAAAACACGCAGCTCTGCCTAGCACCAGGTCACAGCTCTTGAAGTCTGCTTAGTTTCACCTGAAGTTATCTCAAAAGCTTCTCCTGCCCAAATGATCCCTTGCTCTGCACCAGATCTCCTCTTAACAACTTTTGTTAATACAGTTGTGTGATCTGGTGGTGTAATTTATTTTTTATGACACTTTTACTGGGACAGATTCCCTAGCATACTCTTAGTTGAACCATCAAATCCTCCTGGCAGCAGGGTTTGTTTCATCCAAGGGACGGGTGAGGCGTTCCTGTCGATAAGCATCGCTTCTGTACCGGAAGGATCTCCAAGGAGA
Organism: Peucedramus taeniatus; assembly: GCA_013400575.1. Classification (NCBI taxonomy): domain Eukaryota; kingdom Metazoa; phylum Chordata; class Aves; order Passeriformes; family Fringillidae; genus Peucedramus; species Peucedramus taeniatus. The sequence goes on along the minus strand of WBNO01019033.1, from coordinate 660,603 downwards.
AGGAACTTCACCAGCAAATCTTTTTATTTCCTAAGAGTGGGGCCTAAGCCAGGTTTACATTTGGCTCTGTCAGGATTCTAGCAAGTCTTGCTGACAGTTCAAGAGATGAAATTTATATCTGCAAAAGTCAGCTTTCAAGTTGGTAAAAATTCTTTATCTGAAAGTGACTGTCCATAAACTGAATGTGTAGGACCTGCTGTTCAGGAGTTTGGGCATTACTCCACCATGGTACTTTAGAAAAATTTACTTGTAAGAGTTTGCTTTAGACAGGGTATTTTCAAGTAAGAATTTCTACATGATGCCTTAAGAATGAAGCCTTCAAATTTGCGAACAATGATTTTCATAGTGTACAATTGTTTTTGAAAAATTGGCCCTTACCGATGAATTACTAGCTAGGGATAAGAAATAATGTTTTGGGGTGTCAAACATTTATTTTTTTGAACTTTCATAATACATTTGAAAATTTAGGAACAGAACTTTGGTTTAGATCAAATCAAAGAAAACCTTAGGCATTTCAGCAAACAAAAATATATCCATAAAACCTGTTAATAATAAAATAATGTTGCCATATATCAAGGGAGGTGAACTGAAAAATCTAGTTATTTCAAAATACTAGCCAAACCCATAAAGTTGGGGGGTTGTTTAAATTTCAATTAATTTTAATTTTTTCATCATATTCTTTTTCAGAATGACATTTAAATAAGAGGTTAGAAATAACTCTAGTATCTTCTTTTGGTGAGTATATTACTTATCAATAAATTTGTTCAGTACAGTCAGCCTGTTCTTGCTTTTTTCATCTGATTTTCAAAACAGAGGTAGAACTAAAGTAAACCCAGAAATATTACTAGAGGTGTTTTACTTGGTGTGTTTTTGTTTGTTGGTTTCTTAAAATGAAGGTTTTTTATGGTGATATGCATCTAATTAACAAAGAGAATGACAATAGCAATGACATTTTCACTCTTTTGACCTTGTAAGGCCTTATAAGGCCTTTTGTTGTCGACCTTCCTTTCAGTAAAGCTCTACAAAGCTTTAGTTGCCATTTTACTCCTCCAGATAAGAGAGCTGCATTATTTGGTCTAGGCTTTAACTTAAATAACAAATAATTTATTTAGAGTAACTATTTGACATAGCAGCAGTATGATTTGCTTCAGCCATATGCCTGGCACTAAGCTGTCCAATACTTTATTCTCAGTACATGCAAGCAGAATATTCCAAGTACATTTGAAAGGCAGAGAGCAGTGAAGTTTTTAAATACTCTGCATTATTTTATTTAACAATCATTGGCATAAGAGACTTGGCGCAGAGTTCAACCCTATTGCATTTAGCCATAGGAAAGGTTGCCTGTCACTGTGAAATAACATTTGAGTATTGATTGAGTATTGATTTCAGTGGGACTGACTTCAGTCCAACTGATTTAAGTGGTGTTTGGGCATTTCTGAAAATCCCACTTGACTCTACCTACAATGTTAAATGCCAAATTGCCTTAGAAAACCCTGTCTCTTGGACAGTAATATCACATTTTTTAAATGCAGTGTAAGTTCCTGTGTGATTTAAGAAGTTTTGAAAGTTCAGTCCATCTGACAGCTCATTTAAGGGAAATACATATATTGCCTACTTTCTTGGACCTTGAACCCATGTAGGGTGGGACAATATTTGATCCATCTTCATTACCAGAAATTATCTAGTATAGATCTTGCTGTTTGATCTATTTTCTCATTTGTATGCATAGTTTAAAAATCAGCTTTGAAAAGCAGAGTTGGTATTCCAGCACCAGTACCTACAGGTCAGGAGAGATGAATAAACTCTATGTGAACAGACTCTATGTACACGGGCCACAAGGAGGGCAAAGTTACAGGGATTATTTTAAGCCTCTTCAAACTGTTTCACATTTGGTGAAGAATGAAAGCACATGTATAACTTGTCTCAGTTGATATGAGTGATTTGGTATCTCAGACTTACCTGAGGATTTCTCAGCTCTTGAGATGCACTCTCAAATTTATATCTGGTTTCCAAATACTTTCAAAAGGTGTGCTGTCAGATCTAGAATCTGATCCAATAATGATTTATGGATATTTGGAAAAGTTTAGAGCAATTTGTGCTTTCCAAAGTCTAACATATTCTAGAATCTGAGAATGTCTTACTTTTTTGTCTTTAATTGTTTGCAGGTTTTCTTTTTAGGCAGCAGTATTTATTTAATTAATTGTGTTGCATAAAGACACAGGTCTGAAGAAAAGTGGATAAGAGTGTGATGGCTGATTACTTTCTACGTTTTTTTATTGGTATGCTAATTAATGTTATAACAATAATTTTATGCATGTGGTGAATATTGGATGTTAGGCATGTGTGTGCACTCTCCTGCAATGGAAGACAGTTTTACTGCTTTTCACAGCTCTTGTGTAAAATATGCAGCACAGTATTGACAGATGATCTGGTAATAGACGTAGTCTGCTCATCAGTTCAATAGGAAGAATGAGAAGACACCTGTACTCCAACTGGATTGGATTCTACCCTTTTCAACTATCTATAGTTGATCAAACACCATGGAAGAATGCACATCATATATACAGATCTTACTCCTGAGGTATCTCAAAAAGAAATTTCTGTTAATCTTTTCATTCTTGAGAAGTGAACTACAAGGGTCCAATATATACAATTTATTCCTGGCAGGAAAGTAAAAGAGAGAGGGAACAAGGCTGGTAAAAATCTTGAATAGAAAACAAGGTGTGGTCAGTGAAGGAGTTTGTGTTCCTGTGTTTCCTTTGATAACTCACAATAACAACCATTCCACCTATGCCCTGGCTTCTTACGACCACAGCAGCCAACTGCTTGCAAAAACAACCAAATAATAAACTTCTTACAAAGAAATTAGCACATGTATTTATTTTTTCTCCTCTTCTTTGCTGCCACTCAATCCAACTTTCCTTTCCACTTGCCTGCAAGCAGCTGTGCTTCCACTTTTTAATTGGAGAAGCAGTACTGCTTCATATGAGTAGCATTGGCTTTTGGCAGCTTGAGATGTGTTAAATTCAATCAAAATACCCATGAGCAGCAGAGAAATCAGACATTTTTTCCTTCCCACTCATTACTTGTGAAACCTGAATCTTTTCCCAGGTAGCAAGCCTTTCAATTTTTAATTCACTTTTTAATATTTTTTGCATTTAACTAGTTTAAGTTGAAGAAAGATAATATGTTATATCTATATGTATATATAGAGATATATGAATTTGTGTAGATGAATGAGATTATTTTAAGCAAACCAGTTATTTCCCACCACTCATTTCCCAGGCTGGTATGTCATTGTTATGAAATGTCATGTCTCTTTGCAGACTGCCTGAAACTGATTGACATAACTGGAGAGGATGCCTTGGAACTATTTCATGGGAGTTGAGGGCATTTGGAAAAAACCTCACTTGTCTAAAAAATCACAGTTTGAAAGAGGGGAGGGAATTAAATGTCTCGGCATAAGAAAAAATCATGAGTTTGAGGCATGTAAGGTTTTTTTTAAAACTGTTTCATTTCCAATTCAAGATGATATTTCAAATTAGGGGAGGAAGCAGAATGCCCTTATTTCGCATTTTGACACTGTTTTCATGAATAAAATAGGGGATAAGTCTAGTCATTGGCTAAATTGGAAAATATTTTAACTGTCTGGAGAAAACAGGTTGCATGATTTTGTCAAGGCCTTGTGCATACTTTTATGAGCAACATCTCTATACATCAATCTAAATATTCTACTCTGCACACATTTAAGTTAACAAGTCTTATCTCTCTAACTAATGTTGAATAATGGAGAAGGGACTGGCAGAAAGAAGCAAAATCTGTGTCATGGATTTGTATGTTAAAAAAAAGTTGAAAATCAAAGTTAAATCATAAAGCCTGTCTTGTTCATCTGATGTCAGAAGAACATGAGACTGAGACAGATCATGGAAGGGATGTAGTTAAAAGAGGCATGGCTTATTAATTATTATTTAAGTGTTGTCAGCTGCAACATCCCGCACTCAGTTTGGATATCTCTTCTGTAATCTGTGTCATATCTGTGCCATCCTCCCTATGGAAAGTGCTGACATGCAGAATGGTTTAACGCTCAGAAGAATAACCTGTAGTGGTAGTGGGGAGAGCTGGGGGCACATGAGTGGAAGGGAGCTCTTGTGTGCCACCAAGTGCAGTGAGGAGGCATGGTGATGCAGGCAGCTGGGCAAGGAAGATGCAGATACCCTGGCACAAAGAGAAGGGGAAGTGGAGATACAGGCTGCTCTGCAAGGAGTGTCCTGGCAGCACACAGGGCAGCCTCAATCCTTCAGGAGCTTTGAAGCTAATTGTCCTTGGGAGAGGGTGTGGAGTGATGACACTTGCAGCCGTGGTCTACCAGAAAATTACTTAGCAAAATCAGTTTTGATTTCTCCTCCAGTCTAGAATACCCATCCATGCATCAGAAAGGTGCTCTTAGTGCTGTTCAGATCCTCTACATAAATACACGCTTAAATAATTTATTGAGATATATATTATGTAGCTGTAATACAGGAACACTTTGGTTTGTCATTGAATATGTATAAGGCAAACATTTTCCCTTAAATGATTGCCTGTGGATCTGCTTGGGTTTGTTGTACCAATTTGTATATAGAACATGCTCTCCTGGAGACAAAAAAAAAAAAATCCAAGCTACAAAAAACTAACAAACAAAAAACTTTGATGAAATTGTATAAAAAATGAAAAGTAGTTTCCTAGTACAACATAATTTTTTACGTTTTTAATTTTTTTTTTAATTTGCAATGCTAACATTAATTAGATGAACAGAACAATCCCCATACAATTTTCATGTGTATGTTTTCAAAGCATCTCAAAACAGAATGCAAGGAAAAGATGGAAGAGGGAGAAGGCAGAAGGAAAAATATGCAGATGAGGTCTTTATGACTCAATGTTTTAAATTCTTTTCTATTATAGCTGTAAAATCTCATGGGACCCAGCATGTCTGCCAAGGGTGTAAAGGAGGTGCGAACTTGATCCACATACTTTTCAGACTGATGAAGGAATCTTTTGGGATTGTATACATCAGTGTCTCTGTTTTAGAGGACAATGATTGATTTAGATTTCTTCCCTAGACTAACAGAACCTGGCTCCTTCTAGAATCAATGGAAGTAGTAAGACTGCCATTATAATTATTTAACTCAAATGTTGTGTCTACCTCTCTTTGAGTGTTTAAGGGGTCATAGGCTAACTGGTCTGGCAGACCTTGAATTAATTGCTCTGACTCATTCAATGCTTTCTTGAATTTCAATTTAAGTACCCACTATTCATTCATCTTAGATGTCACAGATGTCACAAGAGATAATCCCTCTACATATATATTTAGTCCCCTTAAGCATATTCTTTAAAGGGAAGAACATTCACCTACAAGACAAGACAGCTGGAGTGAGGTGCTTGGACATATTTGTTCTTGGTGTAGCTGTGTCTTCAGTAAAACCTGTAAAATTCACTTTTGCTTCAGTGGGAATAGAGGCTGCCAAGCCAGAATGCTTGTCTTAAAAGTGTTCTTTATGTCCGCCTTTGAGTGTCTCAGCTGAATTGTAAAGCAAAAAGTCCTTGATGCCCAACAGAAACTAGCATAAAACGAGAAGACTAACTGCAAGCCGGGGTCTGGTACCTGTGAAGATGTCTTTGGTCAGGACAGTGTGCTAAAGGGGATGAGGTTGCTGAGCACTTTGGCACTGATTTTCCAGCCCAAGATGGAAATGGCTGTGTGGGGGGCGGGGGGTGCGAGGGGAGTGGATTGAGGGAGTTCAGCTTTCTAGGCTAAGGCAAACAGACTCAATCTGCAGATCTGACAGAAATAAAGTGGCTTCTAGCAACTAACATCACAGTAGTTTCTCAGGCAGAGTATTTTAAAATGTTGGCAACTACATCTCTGCCTAGAAATTCTTAGGCAGTCAGTGTATGTTACTGAGCTCTCCAGTATTTGAAATCCTGCTGATGAAGCACAGAGCTAGAACACGGATGCGTGATCTGCTCAGGTACCTGGATGGTCCATAATTTGCCTCACATAGACAACTTAGCTAGTGTCAGTACTGCAGAGATCAGATAGGTCCTGATGAAAAGGTGGGGCTACAAAGCACAGAACACAATGAAACTTGTAGCAAATAGGAGAGGCCTCTAGAAATATCAGTCCGCTACTTGCCTACAGAACAAGAAAATAAGTAGGTGTGATAGATTTGATGGCTGTTCTGGAACTGGCACCTCCAACATTTTCCACCAGGTGAAAAACCTGACTGTGAGACATTTCTCAGGTGCCCAATAAAACTTGTAAGAATCTTGTTTTGGAATAATCTAAGCAGGAGTGAACTTGATTTTTTCCAGATGCTTGCTCTTTTCCTTGTTCTTTTGATATGTTCATATGCAGTTCACTTTCTCACATTAATCTCAGTAGTTAATTTCCTACTCCAAAACAGTCCAATGGAGCAAAAGTTCTCCTAGGATGGTGATGATCAAGAAGTAGACCTAATTCAAAAATGTTGTTTCCTCAGACTGAAAATACTAATTTATATTCTTACAGTATGTAGAGGTGTTAGTGAACTGCCTTAACTACTGTACCCTAGACCAGAGACATGAATTCACACCTTGCTACAGATCTGCTCTGAGGTTTCCTCCCTGTCAGTGGAGCTGTAGCCAGCATCTGACTCTATGATTCAGGCTGAGGAACCACAGGCCATCAGATGTTAAAACCTACCCATTTGTCTCTGTGCTTTTAGTTAGAGAAGTCGGCATGCCTCAAGTACAGTGGTAGGCAAAATGTGCTCATGCCAGCCACATACTGTATCAAACTCTTCAAATTGTCACTTCTGCAGATACTTGGCTTTCAAATAAATAATTTTTGTAATTTAGTTATATGTGGAAAAAAACCTAAACAGACCAACAAGACATGTGAAAGGAGAGCATGGAAATGCCAGAGAGAGAGAAAGCATTCAGCAAAACAGTAAGATTTGAGAAAAAAAGTGCCAGACAGAAAAGTCTTTGGAGTGCCTTCTTTGTTGTGGGTTCATGCTATAAGTTGGAGATATTTGAACAACAATTGAACTGTGTGTACACAAAGACACTGGAAATGAACTGTGTGCTCTGGAGAGTTCACTGTTATGCCAAATTACTGAAAATAGTGAATTTAGTGTGGGATGGGTCATTGTCTTCTACAGCATAAAAAAGATTTCTCTATGATTTCTTTGGTATGAGAGCACATATGGCAAAAGCATTTAAAGTAGCCAGGTAAGGCTCTGACCATACCCTTCCTAACTAGAACTGCATATGCATATATTACTTTGTGTGACTGTAATGACAGAAAATTACACTTCAACACTGCATTCAGCTTAGATATTATAGGAATGATACCGTAGACAAAACAAGGGTAGCCCAGGAGGGAAGAAATTATTTCTAAAATTCCATAATCCTTTTTATCTCCTATCCTAAAGTGAAGCATTACCTCCCTACAAGAGATAATATTTCTTTTTTTTCTTTCTTTATGTGAATTCACCCATCCAGAAGAGAATGGAATTAATTCCTTCAGAGTTTATTCCAAATAGGTAATGATTAAAGAAAAAAACCCTCATTTTTCTTTACAATAAGATCTTCACTACACCAAGGAGTGAAACTCATCTCTTCATTGACATCTGGTAAATATAATAGCCATAGTCATAAACAATGGTATCAGTAACTGGTGATGGAAGAAATAAGGCACTAAGTTCAGCAAATACATGTTTGATGCAATAAAAGGAGTCAAGGTAGATTTCAGAACTAGAAGGGCTCCAGAAACTGTTCTTCATTTACTGTTACTAATCTGGAGCAAATAGAGGTGACTGTTCTGTATGGGCAGCCATCAAAATCTACCTCAGGAGCACAGCTATTGCCTGATGGTGTCGTTGAAGGTTTGAGGTAGCCTTAGACAGTAGCAGATAAAAAATATCATTTAAATATACTTCTTAGACGTGTTTTAAAAGCTGTAGTATGACTGTATAAAAATGGGGTGATGTTATCATATCATGTGCTGAAAGGGGTGCTTACTGGATTCCTGACTGGAAATTGGTGATAGCACTGCCTGGCTACTAATAGTGCCCCCCTAGGAAACCACACAGTCCAGCTTTCCTGCTCTGCTAGCAAGAAACCCTGCACACATGGGTTAAGACTTAGTTATGACATGGTCTTTGGAACAGGTGAGACCACAGGTAGCAAAGCCCAGTTCTTTATAAAGTATGGGGCTATCCCAGAGAGGATGTGGGGTGCGAGGCTGGTGAGAAACAGAGCATGACAAGTTGGAAGGCAGATTTCTGTCCTAGTAGACATGCCTGGATGCTGTTGAAACACTGTATTAATATTTTAGCCTCTATATAGGAGCTAACAGTAACTCATGTTATGGTTTGAAAGTTTTCCTGGCTTCCTTAGTGTTCTAAACAAATTGGACTCAACAGAGGATCTTTGAAAAGCTCACACAACAGTCTGATGCAAGTACTTGAGATGAAATACAGGCTTATGTTCCATCCAGCCCCAAACTACCAGGAAATAACTTCACAGCTTCCTCTTGAGGTGTTTTTCCATGTCAGGATTTTCCACACTGCTCATTGCCACCATGCATGTTCTTAACCTGCAGCTGCTCACTGAGACAAGGAGGCACAAATATGTGGCTTACTTGAGAAGTTTAAAGCACCACTTTGAATCAAGCTCAAGTCTTGAGACTCTTATGTATTACCCATTAGGTTTTCCTTCCTCACCTTACCTCTGGGAATGGAAACAGACCACAAACCCCACACTTCTTAGAGCAAATTACCTGCTTTGTTATTCCGTCTTTCAACCTTTGCCATAAATTCCACTTCATTAACATTGGCTGAAACACCTCACTGAGTTGCACTGCTTGGGCTATAAAATGTGTCTGGTGAGTAGGCAGGAGAATATCCTTAGCCTCGACCATGCAAAAGAGCAGGATTGGGAGACTCTGTCTGTAATGTCATAAATTGTCAGTGAATACTAGCAAACACAGACTATTTATTTTCTTAGTTGCTTACCAGTGTGTTGCAGTGTCAATGTGTCTCACCACACACCATGGAAAATGCTTTTTCACTCTATGCTAGTGGGCAATAATTTCGAATGGACAGCCTGTACAACACACTGCAGGTTAAATCCCATCTGGATTAAGTCTTTCCTCCCTGAGTCAAGCCTTGGAGTGATGAACTAGCCAGCAGTTCAGCCCATCTGCAGATCATTAATGGTACATGTGACAAAGAAAACACCTGAGCAGGGAAGCAGAGTTCACAAGCAGGTGTTGCTGTCTAGGGAACAGGTTGAGTTCTGTAAGGCATCTGGAAAGCCTCAGACCACCAATGTTCTTAGCAGAGCATGGCAATGCACCTCCTGTGCAATGCTCTGATAACCTAAGGTCAGGCGCAACAGGGGAGAGATGCTGAACTTTTGTGAAGGATGTAAGAAAATGGATTAATCTTTCTCCTGTTTTGAAAGGAGATATGTGATAGCTGAATCCTGAAGTATCTGGGCTCAAGATGAAGATACTCACTTGGAGAATGAACTTTTTCCCACTTTGATGTCCCAAAAGCAGCAAGGTGCTACAATGGTGTTCTAGTGATGCTTGATCTATTCTGCTGGTGAACCAGTTCCACAGAACTGGAGATAGAAGGGATCTACTGGATTTCCATTAACCTCAAAGAGAGTCCATAGCAGACCAGCATAACAAGTAGACCAGGTTAATAAAGGTGGTGTTGTTTTTGTTTTTTTTTTTTTTTTGATAAACACGCGCAGCTTTCCATAGGAATATGTTGAAATGAACATTCACTGACTCCACACAGCTGTTATTTACAAAGATAGATAAACACTTTCCTTCAGTGAGAGGTTGTATTTGCTGCTTTATATATCAAGGCACTTAGGAGGAAAAAAAAAAAAGTAGTTTGTTTCTGGAAGCATCAGAGAGAGCTGGAAAAACAGATGTGAAAGCAGAGATTGGGAAGGTGGTGGGAAACTGGCATAGCTGGAGAAGCAGCTCTTGGCTTCTGCTTGTGCTGCGAGGTGAGCTAAGCAGAGCCCTGGCAGGGTGCGTGCTTTCATTGCAGCTGGTTCAGACATCTTCCACTGCTATTGTTTCAGGAAAGTCTGGGCTTCTCAGAAAACTTTATATAAAATGGATACAATGAAATACAGAGTCACAGGCTCAGAGGAATAGCATTAGTTCAAAAGCACCTTCAAGCAAATGGGAAAGTTTAAGTCATTGTTCACCTTATAATTTCAAAATCATATTTTGCTTGCTTTGTTTTTTCAGGGTAGAGGCCATCTAAAATCCAATGCCACAAAATCACCCTTCCAAAACACTATGGCTTTGCAGAGGTCAAAACAAGTCTCTGTTTTTTCTTTCATCCCCCTCTGTATACTGTACTAATAATACATCTGCATTTTTATTCCTCAGCAAGTGAGACATGGGAAATGAGGCGAGTAAAGGCATTACCAAGGGCAACAGACAATGGAAGGTTGACCTAGGTATATGTTTCACTAAATTAAGAAGGAGAATGTGAGAGAGATAAACAAGCATCCAGGAAGACAGCTACTGAATTTTGCCACTAGTAACATCTTTTGAAAGCTACTATCAGCACCACTCAAATCTCTTTGATCTGAGAAAAGACAAGGCAGAGTGCACAGCTTTTTTATGCTCCTAAGCAGCTTTCCCCTCAGAGACAATTGTGTGATCTACTGTTCATAAGGATATTTGAATGTGAAAATCTGGAATTAGGTGAATTAACCTTTATACTAAAGCACCACAAATACCTCGGGTTCAAAAGCTTAAATTGCACTTGAATATTGTTGAACTATGTTTCCATTTATCAGTCAGAAAAGGGACAGCAAGAAAGAACTGAAGGAGAAAATAGGCTGGGATAGGGCAAGTACCATGAGGAAAGAGGTAAACAAATAAATTGTGACAGGAGACCCAAGCAGGAATGGGAATATATAACCCAAAGAGAATAAGGTCTTTACATGGAGTAGGCTATTGCTTTAAAATATTCTGCTACTCCTAGAAACATAAACTTTATTATTTTCTTTTTAAAAAAAATGAAATATAGAAATAAAAACAGTGTATGAAAAGTAATTTTCATTTAAAAATCGGGAAAGGTGGACTAACAGAATTAAAAGTCAGTAAGACTCATTTTCTCTGCAGAAAAAAAATGCAAACATCTAACAAGACTCCTACGAAATAGCAGAGCAATAAATTACTAAGTGGAAGGAAACAAAACATGCCAGATAACACTACAGAAGGAATTAAGGTTAATAGGACTTCTGGATAAAGCAAAGAAGTAGGTGTCATGCATCTTGACATCATTAAGGTTTTTGAAACTGTCCCACACGATGTTCAATAAAAATAAGTGAAGGATACATTGTCAGAATGTAGCTTTGTGGGACACTGTACACAAAAAGTGGTTACCACCAGTTCACTCTCTGACCAGAAGGGTGGATTCTTCAAGCTTTTTCTTGGGCCCATTTCTACTATTTATTTTAGTTAAAAACGTAGGTTAGGAGACTGCACATCATACCAGATCAGGATGGACTGCAAAGGCTTTGGAGGATGAAAATGATCTTGAAAAACTGGGGCAATGGACTAAAGCAGAGAGGGTGTAATGCAGTGCGGAAGAGCAGGCAGCATGCTTGGGCTTCAGTAGGGGCTGCGAGGGGGTGGAGTGGATTAGAAATTAGTTTTTCTTCAGTGAAGGAGCTGGGGGCCAGAGCAAACACAAAAGGAACATGAGTGAGGAAGGTCAGGCTGTTACCAAACCTCCAAATATCATACTGGGTTGTATAAACAGTGTTGGCATATGTAAGAAACATGAAATAGTCCTTCTGCTTTCTCACCTCATCTGGAGCACTGGGTCCAAGTTGGGGCACTGCATTTTAAGAAAGATGCAAATCAGTTGGAAAGAGTCCAAGGAGACGAGCATGAGTGATTGAGGGTCTGGGAGACATGACCTATGAGGAAAGACTCAAGGCAGTGAGGTTGTTTAGTCTAGAAAGAGGCAAACTGAAGGGATATATGATAAGTCTTCAAATGTTTAAAAGGTAGCTGCAAAGAGGAAAGTAATAAACGGTTGTGAATGTCCAAAAGAAGTAGCAGGCTTAACTTTTAGGAAAAGAGATCAAGGGTAAACACGAGGAAATGTTTTCTGTGATAGTATCAGAATTGATTGGGTAGGAAGCCTGTACAAACTTCACTGTATGAGGCCTCATAAACAGGTTGGACAAATGTCTGTCAAGAATAATTTAGGAACAGCTGATCCTGACTTGGTGAAGAGGATGGCCTAAATGATCCCTTGAGATGCCTTCCAGGCTTATTTCTACAACATTATAGTGAATGGGTAGAAGAAAGCTATGGGTTTATATTCATTAGGACAGGTGATGCGTGAAAGAGCCTGGGAAAGAAATATTCACTCATAGAACTTAAAAAATTTCAAGTTACATGTGCATGATCTTCCCTTCTTAAAAACAAGATGTTCTCATAGGGATAGGGGCCAATCTCTGACCCAATTGACTCTTCAAGCACAGCAGAAATTGGGGATGTAGCCTCTCTGTTGGACTGTACCAGCTAACCTCTCTGCAAAATTAGTATGTCTCAGACCCCCATATGAGATACTGCTTAACTACTTGTTTGGGTTTTTTGTTTAGTGGGTTGATTGGTTTTTTTCCCTTGGCAGTGAGATAGTTGTGTTTAGTCAAATATACTTCTGGATAAGTCAGGACTGCTATAAGTGAGCTTACTTACCAGTACATATATGTTCAAAATCTGGTTCCAAAACAGGGCTTATTTTACACTGTGAGTCAAAAAATACTTTGAAAAATTTTTCCTTCTTTTCATCCAATATTTTTTTTCATAAAGGGCAATAATGTGTACATGGCTGTTTCATCTTCTTACCTAAGATAATTTGTAATAGTCACTTTATAAAAAGAAAATCATGATATGTGACCATCATTCTGGGTCTTTACCTGTCCTTGGGATTTGTGTTTTCCTTGCTGTGTCCTGAAATCTCTGAAGAAGCTCCTCAGTGTGTACCCTGGCTTTCATCTAATAAATTAAAAAGGGGTTTTGTGAAAATAATGCAAGCCTTTTCAGAATTTTTATAGGCATATTGGTTGACGTTACCTCAAAGTTGTTTGATCTTTAGAAAAAAAGTCCTGGTTTCATAAACTCCCTGAAAATTGTAGAAATGCAATGTATGTAAGACCTTCTGATTCAGAGCCCTGCAAATGACTGCACGCTATAGATCTCTGCATATGGCTCATGTTGGATGCATGTGAAATACTTCTATCAGCTACAGACAGTTACCTTAAAAGGGATCTGCATCCAGGTAGATGGTTTATAGACTGTCAGGCCACACTGCTGGTTTAGATTTGAGGAATTGCTTTGGAAGAACAAGGCGGGTTCTATTTTTGACATTTCAGCAATGAGACCACTTGTACATTATGACCCAATTTGATTTACTGTAAGAAAATAAGAGTGCTGTAATTTGTAAAAGACATTTATTACATGAGTCAAAAAAGTAAAAAAAGGGGAGGGAAGGGGGAGAGAAAGCAGCTTAACGTCTCTGTCCATCCCCATCTGGTTTTATTTTAATCTCACTCTAGTCACATATGAAATTTTGCTTAGCTGTCTTCATTTTCTTAGTCAATCTTGATTAATGGCCTTCAAAGTAAAAATAATTGGACTGCATCAGGCTTGTTTTATAACTCTTGTTCACAAAGAATGTGAAAGGCTGGAAAATGAGCCTAAACAGAAGGAATGCATTACGTTAGCCTTTGAGAAAGAGCAGTCCTCCAGTTGTGTTTCACTGTGTATTTTTATAACAGGCGCCTCCTTGACTGTCCATGATATTGCAGATATGCAGTGCCAAAAGCTTTTGTGTACTTCATCAGGCTGACCATGTCACCTCGCAATCTCCCGCGGCCACGTGTGCGCAGGGGCGGGAGGCAGAGCCAGCCCTGCCGGGCAGAGCCCCCAGTGCCCGCCCAGGCACTGGGCACCACGAGGAGCAGGCACTCCCTGCAGCTGAGGGGATGCTTTTGGGCAAGGGCTCTCCTAATGGCTCTGCTCCCACTCTTCAAGAGGGCTGCCATGCGATGTAGGGAGCACAGAAGAGTAGTCATATGTTGACTTTAGCTGAGGTGAATGTTGCCCTGCGGCTTTATAATTACCTTTATTCCCCTCCAGTCAGTGCTGGTGGAACAATACACTAAACTGATTACAAATTTGATATTTTTAAAAATCTGGTACATTACGAAAGATTGCAGTAATTTACTAAGCTCAATTAACTTTTAAATAAACAGGGTGTACACTTATATTTAAGGAAACAAAAAACAAAAAAAACCCAGCTATCACCACCAACAAAAATCTTACACAAGACAAACAAACAAACAAAAGCCTTTTTCTTTGGTGTAACAGGAAAGGACCTGGAACAGAAAGTTTTTTTTCTGTTGGGACAAGCATCATTTCAAACTTGCACTCTTGCTGTCAGAAAATTCAGGAGATTTAGTGTAGTCCTTCCTTTGTGTAATGCACAAAACAGCTTACTGTGCTTGCATGCTTATGGCAAGATTCAGTATTATGTCCTGCTCAACGAAAAGGAAGTCAGCTTTCTGTTGCAAAGCTCAGGGGTGAAAACTATTACTTTGATATTAACCAAAGAGAAAGAAAATTTCTTCTTTTGAATTATGTATGTTAAGTTAGGAATATTTGAGTAACTCATGACAGTCCTGTGAAGTTATACCATATACTATTTCCCTGTACAATTTTGAAATAGGAACAGTTTATGCTTTTCCTGATGCTTTTCATGTAACAGCCTCAACATATGAACTGAACTTCCATTAAGCTTCCTAAGATTTCTCTGGAGTATGCATGTGATATAGTTATAATACTTTTGCCAGATATGGCTGGATCCAGACTTGGTCTGGAGACGAACATTTTCCCAGAGTAGCTGAGACCAGCTGCTGAGTCCTGTATCTTCTCTTCTCCCAGCAAGGCAAGCCGGGGTTATGCAGATGGTATTTTCATGTCAGTGCAGATCAAGCTGTGCATTAACCTCATGGCATGGACCAAAATCAATCTGCAGGGCTGCCTGCGTTCAGTGGGAGAGGAATGCATATTTTCTTCTTTTCACAAAGGGGCATGCACCACAACATTTTATGTGCTGTTCTTTTAAAAAATTAACCATGTATTGTAACCCAGACATGTGATCTTCAACAAAGCACAGCTCCACCATGACACTCCTCCTCCATAATGTGTCACCAGTTTTTGGAAAGTTGGTCTTACAGCAACTTCTGTTGGGCCCAGGGCAAGTAACCAAGATCTGTGAAAAGAAGAAAAACTTCCAACCTCTTCCTCCCCCCTACTGGCTGGAGCATGTTGGATTCTTCAGAAAATCTGCAAAATCTTCTCAGACCCTTAAATCTTTTCTTCAACAGAATTCTTGACCTACCTGAAGAGAGGACAGAGGCCTTTTCCAGGCACAAAATTTAGAAAATATCACCAGCTGGAGAAACAGAAGTACTAACTCCAGAAAGTTTAAAACTTCAGAATTATGGCAATGCCTTCTTGTTCCATGGACATTTTTTTGAGAATTAATTGTTCCCACTATTTGAAGCTTTGTTTCAGTTTTGGCTTGGCCTGCATTATATCATTGTTCCATTAGACAGCTATAGGATGCATCTACCTACGTGAAACTTCTGTGTCAGTCTCTTTCGGCAGCTGCATTTTTCACATGGAAGAAAAGAAAAGCTTCAACACTTAGACAGTCACTGTCCACATTACAGCAACAGGCTGAGTAACCAATCTCCTTGCACTCTGTTTGCTTTGTTCAGAGTCCCCCGTGACACCTCCTCTGCTCATTCTTTGTCTTGGAAAGACTTGGCCAACGGATACTGTTGTGTTTATGGGTGATGCTGTGTTTGATGATTTTGCCCAAGTGCTACATTTAAATCTTACAGGCATAGGAAGTGGTCTGAGCTCCAACAACACAATATTGTGTGAACAGCCCAACGCTGGCTTTGATGACCTGGACTCCTAATGTTAAATATCAGTGGAAATCCTCCAGGTACATGTCCTGAATGGCTATATCAAATCAACAAAAATATCAAATATATTGATAGTGATGCTTAGATTAGAGAGGAAAACTTAAAGCATTCTGGTCTGATTTATAAAGTTCTGCTTATATCCATTTGCTCATATTGCTCCTTCTTTTCATCATTCACTCCAGCCACCTGTTTTGCCTTAAATTTAAAAAAAAGTAAGCTTTTTGAGGTAACTTTTCCGTAAGTTTTCTTTAAAAACTGCAGAAGTCCTTAGAATAAAAGAAAGTTTTTCATCTCATCTGGAAATGGTGGGGTTTTTTAGAACTAGTTTGTTTGCTTTGCAGAAATAAGTTGTTTTTTGTGTTGTTTGCTTCCCCTTGACTTGCAATGATTTTTTCATTTAGATTACTTGTTTCCACTTGACCAGCAACTCTCCCAGCCAGTTATTTGCATAGTTCAAGCTGTGACTGCCTGTGTGAAACTGAATTTTCTTTTCCACTTGTAGTGGAAAATGACTGAAAATATCACTGGATTATCTTATGAATCAGTAGTATATTATGTTTTATATTGTGTGCAGAAGGTGTGGTAGATGTAGGAAAGGTATCTTAGAAAAGGGCAGCAGATATCCCTAGGTATGGCATGGCTTTTGTGTGCAAAGAGACTGAACAGAGTGGGACTTTTTAGCTTAAAAAATGTTCAGATGTTATGAAAGAGGTGCATGAAGTCATGGATATTTCAGAGAATATAAACAGGGAGCTCACTCTTTCTCTCAATAGAAGAATAAGAGGAATCCAGAGGTACTACTAAACAACAGGTCTAAAAGAGAAATATTTCTCCTATAGCAGTCACAGTGTCCTTTTGTAATACACTTTGCTGAGGAGGCTTAAGTTTGGAGAGGATCAGTAAGAAATTAGACTTTTGCATGGTTTGATCAGTTTGAAATAAAATTGAAACATCCAAGGGATATGGGAAATTCTCCCCTGCTGCTTCTTCCTCTCAACTGTTTTGGCTTCAGAGGCAGGACCTGGCTGGGAGCTCTTGATGCAGTGCACTGGCCAGGACATGTGCTGGTCCTGCCTGGCCAGAGACACTGGGCAGCCCAATATCAGCAGCTGTTTTCAGATATCAGAGAAGAAAACCACTCCGTGACGACGTGTGCTTGCATCCTGTGCAGAGATGCTTTACACACGTATGTGATGAACACAAATGTATCTGATGCTTTGAAGTAAAAAAGGAATAGAATTGTGAGAGAAAAGTAGTTTGTAGTTTGTTATGCTTCCACAGTATTTGCCTGAAGATGCAAAACAATTATCTCATTATTGGCATTGAGAAAGGAGAAATCAACATGCACAATCTCTGTGAGAGTCCTCAAAGGCTATCCTCCTTATCTAATTTTTCCCAGGAAAAGGTTTCTGAAGGGAGCTGGTGCATAATGAAGAATGCTGAGAGTCATATGCATATCTTCATGCAATATTTTCACAATTCCAATGTGGTATGTGATAGAAGTGGGCAGCAGAACAGTGGGAATGTGGCCATTATATATTTTATAATTTATAAATTAGTTTCCTTTCTTCTGCTTTGTTTTTTTTTTTTTTTTAATTCTAATTGGCATATCTTCCTTTCTGAAAATTGATTTTTCACTTCAAAGCAGCATTCAAAGGAATGAGAAGAAACTGAAGACATTTTGAATGCATTTACATACTTCTAAATAACTAATCCACTTTTTCAGGGAAAATGAGAGACAAGTATTTACATTTACTCACCTCAAAAGAAGCTAAGAAAATATTAACACTTTCTTCCAATTTTACTTATGCCAGCAATTCTGTTTTTTCTGTAAGAAGTCAGCACTTATTTTACCTCAGTCTAGGACACACGTCTCGGATTCTCAGGTAATAGCAAGGGGTGTGTAGGTATGTACAAGTAGCTTACAGCTGCTGGACTTAAGAGTTGGCCTTGCCTTGCTCTTTGATCACAAGAACTTTTTGAATTATTAAAACCTAAGGATTTGGGTTTTGCTGTGCTGATATACTACGTACGCTTGAGCAATGGACTTCATGTAAACACTGTTAACAGTGCCAGCAGCCTGTGACATGCAGTCATTTCTAGTTCATTTAAGGTTCAGAAATGAAGTCACCTTCATGCTAACAGGAGATCATTCACCTCATACAATTTAAAATGTTATTACTCATGGTGTTGTTGGTATAAAATGTCAATATGATGCTCACCTTGGATGTGGGAATGGATATTAGCCTGAAAATGCTTTCTGTTGGTTACTCAGGCTGAACGCTACCATGTAAAACTGCATTTGTTTGTTTGTCTAAAAAGATTTAGGATTGCACATCATCTTTATCCATGGTAAACATTTTGTTATATACAGTATACTAATTATTGCTGAACTGAAGTGTTTTTCAGCCCCAGTGGCATAATGGAAATTATACTTCAAACTACATAATATTCTTGGAAAGGGAATATAGACTTAGTAAAGAACATCATCATTTTGCTGTAATGATAACATACCTATTTACATAATGATAATGTACATATTTACTGCCAAGAATGTTTGTTCTGCATTAGTGTTCATAGTGTGGCAGGGAGAATTGCAAAATGGAACTTCAATTTGTGTCTGGTGACTGTTGTCTTGCAGGGGAGCAGAGAAGGGAGAGCAGGCGATGGCATGTTTCTGGAAAAGAGAAAGAAAAAGGAGTAAGACTATGTTCTAGGCTTGCACTGTGTATGAGTTCTGATCTGCACGTGTGCATTTGCTTTCCTTTCTTCTTTTTTTTTCTAAGGGACCTTGTCTGTTAAGTAAGTGAAAATCCTTTGTGAGATTCCTGGCAGCAGGCATCAAAAAGATGTTAAAAATCTATGTTAGCTATGTGCTCTTTCTTTGAACGTGTTCTCTAGTAATGCCACTGTTGGAATCATTTAATCTGATAGATAAAAAAAAATCTACATTTTTGGTTTCATTTCAAAACCTGTAAATCTTTGTATACATCTAAAGAAGCAGGAAATCTTAGTCTTGGAGGAGACAGAAAAAAAGTTAGGAGACACTGTTTGGTGAGCTGTCATATGTTTTCTGAACTTTTTGTAATAGGAAGAAGTCTCTAAAGAGCCCTTTTCTTCACTCCTCTAACAAAGGCATGTCCCAGTTTATTAAAAAATCATACACAACAATGCTGCCTGCCAGGTTTTATAGCCCTAATGAAAATTTGGTCGAGAGCACAAAAAAATATCTGGAAAAATGCCTGAAATTTCCCTGTCGCAGATGTTTCAACAGAAGGTGCTTGCATGCCATTCGTTAATGTAGCGCCATACGGGACTCGGTATGACCACTGCAATAACCAGTAAGTAACACACGCAGTGTGCGCATCGCTGCGCCAAATTTTCCGTCTGTTGTGTGGGGCTTGTATCCTGTGGATTGAGACGTACCTTGATAAAACTGTATTGTCATTGAATGATAATATTTGTGGATCACTCTGCTAGAAAACATCCTATCAAGAATGTGGGAGGTCTGTGTAAAGTCGGTGCAGCTCATTGGTATTGCAGTCAGTTAGGAAGGATGGGAGCGTTCGTATTTATGCCCCTTTTTTAGCCTGTCTTTCAGATGCCAATTTACAGGAGCAGCACTTCAGATATTAAAGCACTTTCTCTTTCAGAGAGGCTGTTGAATTTTAATCTCAGACATCAAGTAATTAAAAGGGGCATGTGAAATACAGTAATTATCGATACAGTGGAAAAAATTACACAGATATAGCATTCTCCTGGGATAATTATTTTTTATTTTGTAAGTTTAAAAGAGGAATGGACTAAAAGGAAAAAGAAAAAAATTCTGGAGTACACTGTACTTCATCAGCTCTGGTTTTGTATCCAGAAAGGCAGAGAAGCACCTAAATAACTGGATACGTACATTTCCCTGTGCACACAGATGAATATTGTCTTCTGCTCTTAGAAGGGAAGATGTGGAGTATACTGTTTTGATTTTTGTATGTCTGAAGGAGGTGGTGTGGATTTATCCTACGAGCAGAAGTGGGAGTTATGTGTACAAATCATCCATGCTTTGGTGGGGATGTACATGAGTGCTTCTCATGGATCAAACCAACATCCTTAGGAAGACTTCTGCAAGAGTTAAATCTTCTAATGACAAGGGGTTAGAGATGCTTCTGTGATCATTCATAGTCTTCCCCTCTGTTTAACAGTAGGATTTCCTGGCTCTTTTGTGCCACAATGATCAAAACAGGAAAAAGTGCTGAGTCTGACTTACCTAGAAACTGGGTTTGGGTTCAAGATTGAGGAAGGGCTGAGATTCAACAGAAATCAGACTTTTCCTGTCAGCTAAGAGAATCATAAAGGTACCTCATATTTGATTAAACATGTCTCTAGGAGATTTCATTCACATTTGAAATTAATCTGAAAAATAGTTAAGGGCTTGACACAGAAGGAAAATCACTGAAACTGAGGGTTTGTGAATCTATATTCAGAGAACTTGAGCTTACACTTCATATGAAAGACAAGGCTTTGCTCTGTAGTGGTCCTATTAGACTAAAATCCCACTCCAGTAAAACCAGTTAGGCTATTTATGCTCTTCCTTTGCTACAAATGCACTTCCTTTCTTGGACAGAACTGAATATGGATAGGAACATGTAAACCATAATAACTGGAAGTCATATCTCCAGACAAATGGAGACTACTATATCATAATAGGTTGTACTTTTTGTTTGCCAAGCACTATTTAGAAGACAATGTTACTACTTTGGTTTAGTTTTTTTTTTGGTTTGTTTGTGTTTGTTTGTTTGTTGTTGTTTTTTTTTTTTAATTAATTTATTTATTTCCTATGTGCTTTCGTGTATAACTTTTCATTCATAGTTCAAACTTTAGAGCTTCAAATTAGGTTTTGGCCAGTGGGTTTTCGTGACATTATAGATTCAGAACAGTGCCCAGGACATTCCTATTCAGGAGAGTAATCAGTCTTTAACTGTTCCATAGCCAAGTTCACAGCCAGGTTTGCTGCTCTTGCCAGAGAAGGAAGAGTTGGGGTGCCTCCCGTTTTGGTTCCTTGAGGAATCATCAGCTGCCTCTACTGTGATCTCAACAGCAAAAAGGACCAGGCTGCCCAACTCTGTGATGCTGGTCTCCATCCCAGTTCACTTTCTTTGGACTGTTTTTCCTGTGGGGAGTATCCTGACCATTCTCGAATTTCTGCTATGCCAATGTTGAAAGACCTTGAGTCTGCTCCACCATCAAAGATGGGTAGTATAGAGTTTAGGCATACCAAATGCACAGAGCATTCCTGTGACTTCTGCATGAAAATTGCATAGAAGCCAACATAATCTCATCATGTGGAAAATTTGCTTAATTTTGTCTCAGGAAGAGAGGCAAGTCACACAGAACTACCTCTAAATCCTTTGCAAACTGAACCTCAAGAAACTTGCAAACAAAATGTAATTGTATGAATGGAAAAAAAATGTAATTATCCAACCTTTCCTTTGATCTAGGAAGCGATCAGCATTATTAGAATGGATTAATTTCAGTAAGTCAGTGGTATCTGTTGGTTCTGCAATCATTATTATCTATTTTTCCTGGATATAGAATTGATTGAATTTGCAAATCAAATTTCCCTGCACTCTATAAACCTTTTTTCTGGAAGTTAAAGTAAGTGGCTATTATAGAATTGTTCTAAGGAAAATAAAAGTATGGGGAGGTGGAGCAGGAGGAAGAAAAGAAAATAATAGGGAGTACTTTGTTTAATGCCCACCATGCTAAAATATGCTTCAAGGGATGTGTTCTAGCTTGGTGTCTTAGAAAAGAGGTGTGCTGTTTTATTTCTCTAACCATATATTTATTTGTACTTTGTTTAGCCTTTTGTAAGATTTATTTTTGCTTTTGTAAGCACTCACCTGCACTATTCTCTCACTGGCTTCAGCAGGTAGATTCCCTTTTATATTGCCTCTGGAAGTACATAATTTTCTTCAGGTGTTTTAATGAACTTGGACAGTGTTAAGGGATCAGAGAAATCAGAGTTGAAAATGACACACACCATCCACCTCCACTCCCCAGGAATTCCTTGACAAGCAGGATGATGTCTTATAACCCTGCCCAAAACTGCAGAGCTACTACCTATGCCTTTATCTCCTAACACTGTTTGCAATTAAGGTATTTGAGGACCTGAGAATGCTCCTCTGTGGGATTAAGTTCCCTTTATGGCAGAATATGCTCACTAAAAGGTGATGATTCTGCAATTACAACAGTGGGAATTTGCAAAGCAGTTGCAGGAGCCCTGCCCAGCTCGGCCATTTGCACAGGAGCATAAATAAGGGCAGTACAGGGAAGAAAACCAAGCAAAATCTTCACATAAAGTATGAAATTTCCAGCCTGGCTGATAAAAAGAGGACCCAGACACCTGCAAAAGAAGCTTGACCTTGCAAGATTTAAAGCAAAATCTTTCTATGAAGAGAGATGTTAAGGCCATACAGCAAAGCGAGGGCCTTTCCCTCCTCTCTACTGCTGGGTTATGGAGCTCAGGAACATTTCTCATTCATTGATTTCCTTTCTCTTGGGAATCAATCTTCCCCCCAGTGTCTCTTTAATTTATTTGCATTTTTGTATTATCATGCACAACTTTTAATAGTGATAAGGCAGATTATTAATTGTGATATGGCAGTGCAGTTCGCTTGAATGTATTTTTTTGAAGGAAGGAATCCCCTAAAACCTCTGTACTTTTCTTTGGTACCTGTATAGTGCAGCTATGTTGATTTGCGTGGATGTTTCCCATTGGCAACAACATAACTGAGATTTTTTTACAAACTTGGTGTGCATTTGTGCATGTGTGAGAAAGTAAAACAAGGAGAGAGTAAGGGAGGATTAGTTTAATTCATTAACCCTGAAATTTCCATTAAATTTGCAAAGTCAGAGGCCAGCTGTGTTACTGTTAATCAACATAAAAAATATTTACTCTGTGGCAGCAATTTTCTCAAACACACTTCACTGTGGCAAAGTCCCTATGAGTCATTTTGACACATCATAATTCATTTGCTGAAAGACCATTTTGTATATAAGAACGGCCATATACACACTGCAAATTTCCGGTTTTATGGGACACTCATCTTCAAGAGCATATAAAGAACCTCATCCATCTCTTTGCTAGCACAAGGCTGTTCCTTTTACAGTAATCAATACTGTCCTGTACATTTCTGCAGAATTCAAGATATGACGCTTTTGCTATTTATTATGAAACTGGAGATGAGAACATTTATAGATTTTTATTCCATTTCATCTACCCTATACTTAAAAATGTCCACAAAGAGGTTTTTTTGTGTCTGTATTTTACTTACTTCACTCTCTGCACCCAACAAAATTACTTTTAGAACTCCTTATCATAGCTCAGGACTTCCATCTGCAAGAATGTCTTGTTTTTCTACAAACAGGTGGTCAGCTTCTCTAATTTAGCCAAACTAAACATCCAAAGCTGTTATTCTTGGAAAATAATATGGAATGCAAAGGGTTTACTTTTTGGACAAGAGATGGCTGGCAAGGAAATTAAAAAATCAAATTAGTTTTACCTTGCCAACCCTCGAAAATCAATATAGATTTGGTACTGCTCATCCTTGCCTTGATTCTGCACAGGACAGTGGTAAAATCCTATTGGTACTGTTTATTATGAAATGGCCTTACAGAACAAACAGATCTTTCAGACTAGCTCATAATTATCTCTTAACAAATCATATATCTCTTAACAAGATCATTCGTCATTAGCATGTATGTGTATTTTCCTTCCACTGTCTCATTTTATATATTTTTATTTCACTTCACTTTGGAGCATCTCACTGTAGGTAGAAACTATCTGGGAACCATAGTATTACTTATTTGTTGTAGATCCAAGGTCTTAGAAAGCATAATTTTAAAGTAATTTTTCTAAAATCCTGTTAAAATATCTTCTTTTCTGTTCAAATACTGTTATTAAAAGACTGGTAACTGAAAGGTAAAATATGAGAAAGTGTGGGGAAAGAAGCAATGGAAAAATGAGCTCTTTGAAGAGTGTATATGAATGTATATGGTAGAAATATGAACAAGTTCTATAGGATAGGAAACAAGGTTAGTAAAAATACTTTTTAAGAACAAGAAAAGTTTTAAAGGTTGTATGTACTGTCTGAACAGTCAGGAGTTTTTATTTGCAGTTTTTCAGATGATATTGCCTATCTGATCTAGCAGCATTGGCATTATTCCATGAGTGTTTCACTGCTGGAAGGGAGCAGTTCAGAACTTCTCTGTTCATTTGGCTTCCCAAACATAAGGTAATGCAACATGCACAACTGCTCAGCATATTTACCCCATTTGTATATTGTATTCCAGCTTGCTAGTTAACACATGGGATGTCACAGAATCACAGAACAAGCTGAGTTGGAAGGGACCCAGAAGGATCATCAAGTCCAAGTCCTGGCCCTGCCCAGGACAACCCAAGAGTCACACCATGTGCTTGAGAGCATTGTCCAAATGCTTCTTGAACTCTGTCAGGCTGGTGCTGTCACCACTTCCCTGTGGAGCCTGTTCCAGGGATGCCCAACCACCCTCTGGGTGACGAACCTTTGCCTAATATCCTACCTAAACCTCCCCTGGCACAACTTCAGGCCATTTCCTCAAGTCCCATCGCTGGTGACAATTACATACCATTTCATACCATAGCAGAAAAGTTACACTTCTTAAAGAAATTTATGCAGAATATTAAGGTTCAACCTGTCAGTATTTCTGTATCTGTTATAAGGCTGTACAGCTCTGTAACCAATTAAAACTCTTTAAAATATTTAAGACTGTTTGATTGATGGAACTGTAACTTAGGTAGCCTTCATTTCTTTGGGAAAGGTACTCTTCTCTAATGGGACTGTGTGTATTTCCTAGAGATGTGAGTTGCCCTGGAAAGAAACCTTAAGGCTATCAAGTCCATGGTCTTTGTGCTGCAATATACCAATGAACCATATGGGCAAGACTTTCCACTCTTCTTATTTGCCTTTTTGAGGTAGCCATGCACCAACATACCAGAGAGATATCCTTTCTACTGTTTTAAACATGATAATACCCTCATACGATATTTGCCTCTTTTTCTATGTTGTTGTTTTTCTTCAGGATCATATTGATAGCTCACAGTCATTGGTGGCTGACTGAAACTGCAAAGCCCAATTCTTCTGTCATCTCCTGCCGGTGACTTTTCATGTCCTAGCAAGCTGTTGTCGGAAGCAGATGAGCTGCTGTGGATTCAGACCTGTGCAAACATGTTGGTTATTGCTATGTGCATGCCTCCTTCCATCCAGCATCAGAGCTCACTGGTCTTATACCACAAATTAGCTTTATGTCCGCAACTTAAAGGAGCCAAAATGAGACACCATGAAACTCCTCATATCAAAAACGGAGATGAGCCTTTCTTGAGGTGGACAAGGTGTGCTTCGCTTACTCCTGAGAAGTGCTGTACCATAAGTGACAATGTTTACCAGTGGAAATCAGCCACCCAGCACTGGCAGTGTCCCAAACTGTTCCTATTCCAACCAGCCACACGCCTTACTTGTCACTGACGGATTCACGGTGTGTGTGCAGTGGATGACTAGTGGTGGCTTTGTGTTGCCAGGGCACGATGCCACAGAGCTGCATTTCCCCTCCGCATGGCCTCCATTTGCCTTTTTCCGCATGATTATCACCCATCTGTTGCCCTCTGCCATGTGTGGGAGGGCAGCAGATGGGCCAGAAAACTGGAACACAGGAAAGCAAGTTCTTCTGAGAGGCAAGGAGAGAAAGCGTAAGGTCAGAAAAGAAATCCTTAGACAAGCTTCAGGAAAAGGAGCACTCCATAGAGGGTGCTTACCATCGATGGAAACCCCGGAAAGAGAAATAAGGTAAAAAGGACCCCAGTCAGAGGGCAACAATGAGGATTTAATGCTTTCGCTTCTCACCTACAGAACCATCAGTTTCATTAATTTTGTTGACTTACCTGTAAGGATCATAGCATTTATTTACCTACATAATACATCATTGCAAACCCATGGTTGTTAGACATGTGAGCAATACAGCTATTTCCAGGCTCCAGCTGTGGTACTTTAGCTTAAAGGCTACATGATGCAAGTAAGAAACCAAGATGATCTCTACAGAGCCACCGCAGTGCCCTCAGCATATGCAACCTCTCTAATAGATTGGTAAGAAAAATAACAGTCAAAATAAGTGTTTCCTAACTAATGTTTTCTTTACCTGCAGGACAAATAACATTTTATAGATGCATGTCACCAGTGTAACAGAGATCCTACAGGTAGTAAACCAAGTCATATTTCCTCAGCACTAATTCTACTAGGTTCTCATCAACAGGTGCTTGTTGATGTTCCCATTTGTCATAAACATACTCATTAGGCTTTCTCTTTTAATTTATTTATTTTTAACTGACAATACCAAAAACTACTTTGAAGCAATTGATGTTTTTAGCAGGGGCAGAATCTGTATCTCTTTTATTTGTAGTTGTCAGTGTCATTCCATTTGATTCCAGTGAGAAATTAAAGTTTGTGCTCTCAAATCCGCTGATGTTAGATGCTGATTAAATGAATATTTCAATGTCCCTCCAGCATCAGGTAGAAATAATGTATGCAACTCCCATATCCTCTCAGAAAGAAGTCTCAGGAAGTTTTTCTCAGAATATGCAAACACTATGCTTGTCTTTACCTCCACCTCTTTACCTCCACTTCTTCCACTTGGCCAGCCACAATGCAGATGGAAGTGTAAAAAATTGTGCCTTAAACATATTTCTGAGATTTCTCCCTAATTATCATTACTTCCCAAATACCATAATATTTGATAATCTGTGAAGCTGATCACTGAATTGTGGAGAGCTAAGTATTCAGCAAGTGCTCAGCACATATACAGCATTTCAGAGTTTCAAGTCCTCACTCAAAAGAAAATAAATGCAAGGGGAATTATGAATTACACTGGAGGGGAACTTAAGATACAGGTGGCAGGTATCTAATGAGGAGAAATAAAGTTCAGTATTCAGTGAAAGAAAAGAAGACACAATTTTAATATGTTTGGAAGCATCCAATTAAAATTAGTGATATTTTTCTTGAATGGCTACATGTGTATGAATATGATGTTTGTAATTAACACTGATTAATGCTTAACACTTATTTGTGATTAAGGGCTGAGGATCTGAGGCCTTCAGCATCACACAGGATCATGGATCTTCACGTGTAAATGAACTGCATGCTACCCTCAAATAATATCAGATGCTAAACTCAAAGTATGCCCTGATTTATTCCTAAAAAAAGCTCATCAATAAGCTTTATTCTTTCATCATGAGCAATAAACAGTGGTACAAGACTAAGCTACAACAGAGTTCTGGGTGATTTGGGAAGAGGAGAACAAAAGGATGTCCTAGTAATGTCTCAGGAGGGTAGAGTAATGAATGGCTCATATTTCATACTCTGACTCTTGCAGAACAGGAGCTTGAATTTAGGTCTTGTTCACAGCTAACCAGTCCTCTACGTCCTCTCAGGTAGGAGCCAAAAAGAACATTTTCCATGAGGTGTCACTACCAAACATGTTGGAATTGGACTCAGAGCCTCCAGGCATAAGAGGTGAAGAAAGACATGAAACAAATGTTGGCAGTCAGCTGGGCAGGGGCCCCATTTCAGGTTTGGGGTCACTACAGTTTGTTGACACAAGCCATTTTTATGTTATTGAAAAATTTATTTTTCCACTGCAAAAAAGGGGAAAAAATTAAACTCTGAAGGCTGTGAGAAAGTGGAACTGCTGTCCCTCGCTCATCTCCTTGTATGATTTCTGGTTCACAGCAGAAACTTGACCATCCTTTGGGCCATCTTGCCATGCAAGCTTCTACAGTAACAAGTGCCCTGTTTATAATCAGTACTGAGATACAAAAGAGAGATCTCTGGCTCATTCCCATGCTCTGTAGTTAACAAAAATCTATTCAGAGGTTTGAATTTCCGTGCAAATAGCCTCCTCATCTGCAATAGTCAAAGGAGTGGAAAATACAGGAGAGTCTTTGGAGAGTTAACACCCAGACCCTGTGAACATGAAGATGATTATTTTCCTCTACAAGGCTTTTTCACATGTGATAAGCTTGGCATGTTGCCTTGGTTAAGTGTCAAGCCCTGAATGTTTTTGGTTTTGCCCTGGTGGTCCTGAGGAGTTACTGGAATACTTGTTGGACCTGTTTTATATCACTGTGTGCCCTGATAGTGACATTGAGAAGAAACAGGTAGAGGAGTGGAAGGGGGATCTGGATTTTCTCTTGTTCAATTCTGATAGCAGTCTCCCTGTCTGCCCAGGCAGCCCTACAGCTTCCTCCAGTCTTTCTTTGGCTCTTTGACTGTGCTTTTTACATTATTACAGTGTAATCTCTTCTTTGTTTTTTTTTTTTGTTTTTTTTTTTTGTTTTTTTTTTTTGTTTTTTTTTTTTTTTTTTTTTTTTTTTTTTTTTTTTTTTTTCCCTCTCTTGCTCCCAAGGGATAGTTGTCAAAACTCCTTATCTGTTGATGAATGAAAGGAATTTTTGTCTCCACTGCCTGGAACTGGTTAATGCAATTCTGGACAATACCACCGGGTCACTGAGTCAAGTGAACAGCAAAAGTTTAAATACATAGAAAGATTTTGTTTGGTGCCAGTTTGTATCGTCATTCAAAGATATTTTCTGCCATGCAAGAAAGTGAAAAAGACAAGACTGAAGGCAGTTGCAAGGAGTTTCTAGAATTGAAGAATAAACATTACCAAATTCTGCAACTTAAATGTTGGCAGTGGAAATCAAAAGAGAGATGCTTTAACATTTGCACTAAAAGGCATTTTCATTCTGTTGTTGGAACACTTTTTCTCATTACTGTTCATTAGAGTCTGATGCCAATCATGTTGTTGTGTGTCTGGTGTGAAAAATGGTACTTCTGGCCAAAACCTGCTTATCTGGGTAAAGACAATAGACATTGTCTATGAATACGAGACCAAACAATAACAGCTATGCTCTCTGGCAGTGACCCAAACCCAATTCTATAAGGTTCTGTGAGTGTAACATCCATCGAAATGACACCTTGCAGAACTGAAATTTAAAGTAGTAAGAAAATACTTGAAAACTCTGAAACCTAAAGCCCAAGTTCATTTCTATTTTCAGCATTTTTCTTAAGTTACAATGCTGAGAACAATCTTGAATCTGCCTTTGTTGAAGCCAAATGTGCTATTGCTTTCAGGCAGCATGAGGCCAAGCTCTACCTGTTTGTTCCAGACACAGGACTACTGTGTCCCAGTCTTGGACTGACAGATCTGTTTGGGACAGAAAAATCTTTGTTTGAAAAACTAGATAAAATACATGTGTCTGTGACTACTGAACTCTCCATAGTTCATTGAAATCATTATCAAAAATGATTACTCATAGATTCTTGTGTTGATAACACTTCTATATGACCATATGTAGTCATAGAGAAAATTCATGTATTTGTGCAGAAATGTGCGTTACCCTGAGTAGAAGCTTCGTCCCAGTATTTGCACAAACAAAGCTCTGCCTGGATAAACATGAACAACAGACAATCAGCAAGCAAGTATTCCTTTGAATGGAAAGTCTTGGCTTGGAGCTTGAGCCAGACTCCTGGATGCCAACAGGAGTCATCCCATGGATTGCAGTGAGCTTTGTATCATGCCCTTTATTCATAGCAGTGTTTGCAAATCATCTTTTGCAGTATTCACCCAGCTGAAAGCATACTGCAAGCATATTCATATGGTATATTCACATAAATATGTGCTGTGATTCATAAACAAATTACATTTGCATCTGTCGACTATGGCTGAGGAGCAACAATAAAGAAAATAACAACAGAGAGGAAAGGGAGAAAAAAGTGGTAATTGTGTGGCAGTGAAAGGAAGAAACTCAACTACATTTCCACATCATCCCAGGCATCAAGTAGTGAGGTCTTAAAAGGTTTCTTAGAACTTTCAAGAGAGTTCTATGCAGAAAAAAGGTATTTAATCCCTGTAGACTAAAAATGCCATTGTTTTTCTCAGACCATTTCAGGAAAATGTTTATACAGTAACTCTTGCCCTTTCAATCCCATCTCTTGCACTTCCAATCCTCTCTTGAGTTTTCAAGAATGTCCTTTTTATACAACTGAATTTAAGTTTCAAAAGCCAGTATAAATGACAGAAGGATTCAACACCAAATGTAAGGTTCTCTGGGAACAACTGTTGCATTGCAGTAAAAAATTGCATATTAGGAAAAATAAAAGGCTTTCTTTGGTGGATGTATGTACATGTATGCTCACACTCCAAAAAAAGACAGTTTTGACTTGAAAACAACAGCCGATTTTAACTTGAAAACAGTAATTTTTACTTCTATTTCCTTAGGAGAGTGCCAGCATTTGTTTTTATAAATTATTTTTGTAACACTTTCTTCTAAGCTGAGAAAATGACCTCTCAGCTGATTCTACCACCTTTGGTTTATGAAAAAGTGTCAGTACATATGATTAAAGAAACATCTACTTAATCATCCTCCTAGATATGCCAGGACTTGTAGGGAACTAAGCAAGGTCCTTGCCACCCCCTCACCTAGACATGTATCTGTGCAATCCACTGAGCTGGCTTATGTGCAGTGTTACAATGCTGTTTCAGCCAAAGCCTTGAGCAGGCTTTGAAATGTATTACATGTTTTCCCTTGTTCTTGCTCTGAATCCCATCCCCTCTGTGCAGACTATCTATAAAAGAAGGAATCATCATTCTCAAAGCAGGCTAATTGTGTTGGATGCCAAATTAAAGACAAATTAAATGGACTTGATTTCATTTCAGGAGGTGTGGAAATACACCATGGTAGAACATCTTGGTTTAGATTTACAAAACCAATCTTATCTTCAGAAAATTTGATTCCAGATTTTTATAAGCCTTTGGCTGTAAGGACCGAAGAAACCTTCACCGTAAGATGGATTCTCACAACACTGTGAGACACAGTGAGAGTCTGTGTGAAACCTCATGTTGCCTGTCTTTGGTTTAAGAAATAAATGAGTTAATCATGAAAGCACATATCTGGGGAGTTTCAAACTATAGAATCATGCAGGTTTTGTACAGCTGGGCACTCATAATCAGTTATAGCACAAAAAGCAGAAAGGTCCTTATTACTTTCCATATAATTTTTTATTTCTCTCCAAATATCAATGTTATATTGACTGTTAATCTGAAAAACCTCATTTAATGTCAGCTTGCTCACAGTTATGAAAATTCAGGTAATGTATTCCTGCTACTAATTGTATTTGAGAAAGTGTTATTAATTTCATATATCAAGTTCGTAGTGGCCATCTGTTCCCTCCGAACTGCTGCGTCTCCCTCCATCTGCCCTGTTTTTCTTCTGCTAATCGGGTGGCAAGGGCTCAGATGATTGGGAAGTTTCACTCTGACTTTTGATTTGTCACTCATCATCAAGCCAGCTGTGCATTTTTAAACAGACTCTTGCAACGGGTGGTGCTGAATTTAAATCTTACTGTCTGATTTTTTTTTTTTTAAATAAAACTTTTTTTATTAAAAAAAATCAAAAAGGAGACAGATTGTATTTTCTACTGTGTAAAATGTGCTTTGCTGCCACTAATTTGGCTGCATCTGCACTCTCATGAATAAAGATGACGGTACATGTCCAGGATATTATTAGGGACTGTGGAGAGTGGGGAAGAATTTCAAGTGCGGAAAGACACCACAAGTTTCTAGTGCTCAGAGCAGTGAGTAAGCATGTGTCAAGGTTCTGGCTTCAGCTGGCACTGACAGAAGTTAGGGCAGACCTTTGCAGATACAAATAGTAGAAAATGTTCCTGCTTTAAGTAGAGAAAATTATTAAAGAAAGGTAGAATGGTCTTTAAATGCTTTTCCCTCCTTTATTCCCCATGAATCCATACACAACGAATAAGGGTTACTGGTGATCACCAAAAAACTTTTAGGATCTATGTTTCCTATTGCTGTGAAATTCACATTTTCCCTGTTTTAAGAATGAGGGAATTACCAGACAGTCGCAGGCTTTTAAGTTCTTGTGAACCCCAAATTCCCAGAATACTCCAAGCACTCCATCCCCAAGGATGGTCTCTAGCAGGTGCTGGGAACAGGGAGACCTACAGAAGATGAGAACAGTCAGACAAGATGAACTCCACACTCAAGAAAGTAATTTTATAATTTCTGGTAGTAAAAAGGTGGTTGACATTCTCAAACATAGTTTTTATCTCCTTTACAAAATCCACATTGTTTTTAGCTATAATGATTGTAGATATTTCTGTTATTCATGCAAATGCTCAATTCCTTTCGACTGTTGTTGAAATGATTCAAACCTCAAGTGAAAGATTAAATATTTATGCCTAGCACAGAGGGGATATTGCAAGAAATGATTGGCTGAAATTAAAGCAGACAAACTTCAAGCTGTACGAGAGGAGGAAATTCCCAGACAATGAGATGTATTAAAGTATGGAATAAAATTGTAAGGGATATTATGAAAGCCTTGCCACTTGGCCCATTTGAAACAAGGGCTGACAAAACAGCCTAAAACACGCGGCAGTGGAAATGAGGTGAACAGGACAGTTTATCAGGCTCCTTCTACATCAAATTCCTATTGTCCTGCAATCTGATTTATGAAACCCAGACAGCACAAGGGCATTTGCAAGTGGGATTTTATCATAGTACCTGAAGCATATGATACTGTTTTACAACTCAGAGGTGAAGTTTGATGGCTTCTCTTTGCAGGGGTTCATGAGAACATTTCCTCTGCTTTGTATTTATGAGAGGTCTGAAAAAAAGATCACATGTGGAATCCTGTTTGCATTAGGCAGAGACAAAAAAGAGAGACTTGCCAAATCTATCACATACTCTTTGCTGCATACTCTCCACACAGAGATATGCATACCTTGGATCTTTAGGGCAGTTCTGTATGGGAATAGGAGTATTTTCTGTACTGAAAAGTATTTCTGTTAAAGCTGCTTCTGAACAAAAGTACATGCAAACTTTATGTGTATCTATTCAAATATGAAAAACATCTCTGTTTTGTTTGATTTTCCCATTTCAGCAGTCTCAGCATTCTGATAAAAATATATATTTAAAGTTGCCGTGTTTCACCCGGGTCTTATCCGGTGCCAAGAAATACCACAAATATCACCTGTTCCTGTTGTGAAACTGTAAGTGCAGGCTAACCTGTTCTGAAGTTTTGAGAACTTAATCAAACATGTCACATATCTTGCTAGCACAATCCAATAGGTAAAATGTTCTACCTGGTTTCAATTGGTGGGAGCAGAAGGGGCCAGGAGCAAGAGGAGGGTTGTCACAATGTCCCCTGTCTGACAGTATTACCAGAATTTTTACAGTCCTGTATGCATCCTTTCATCTCATTTTATTCACAGCAAACATAGTTTTTGAACATCATTATAATGCATTGTATTCACAGGTCACAGCATTTGTATACGCAGGGGACCAGTTAGCTTGTGGTTGATCATTTCCAGGTAGACTTGATACACTTATGGTGTAACCGTGGTAACTGAGTGTCACTTTTTTGGAACTTTTCCAAAGACATGTACCCAAATACTAGATTGGCAGTGTGGAATGAATCTCTAATTAGTTTAAAAATAAACCGAGTTACAGTCCAAGTTTTGCAAGGTAGCAAAAACTCCTTTTGGATTTCAATTATTGCCAAAAGGGCCCTGTAAACTAAAACTGAAACTTGACTCTCTTTTATCACTGAGCATTTTTATGTTACCAATGTTTTTTCTATAAAAGGTCATTATTTAGAAAGAAAAATCAGAAGTCAAAGCGCAATAAAGCTACCCAGTTTTAGTAGGGATCATAATGTATCGCCTTTATTTACTTTGCATTTGTCTGTTCTGTTGTACAGCATTTTAATGCTTCCCATGAAGAGAAGCATTTCACTGTTGATGCAAAATCATCAACAGTGATGGAAAAAAGTCACATCATGTTGCTGTTTCCTGGCTTCTCTGCTATATGAGGTCTAACTTGCTCTTATTCTTGAATTTTTCAAGTTGCAAATGTGTCTTTTGTGAGGTCTTACATGTGTTTGCTTTTGCTGAAGTGAAGGGAACTCCATAATTGCCATTATTAATAGTAGTGACAAAATATTTACCCGGCATCATTACTTTGACTACAGTCCACATGTGTAATTTCATTCTTCTGTTTATCAGGTAAACAACCCTGAGACAATTAGTGCCATAACAAGTAAAAAGCTGGAGTAAGATCAATATCTCCTGTAACAGCTCCCAGCTCATTACGCTTCAGCACAGCTATACCTTGTTGTGCGAAAGGAGTCCATCTGTCTTTCCAAAAATCCAGTTAGAAGTCACAAATGCAATGATTACACAACATATTAATACAACTACTGACATGCAAAGGCAAGTAGAAGCAGCAGATGAAAAACTTTGGGTAAGAATGCTTGTAATAAAGTTAGCCCTTGTAGAGCACATTAACTCATATCCTGTGGAAATTTTCAAAACAGGGAGGATGCACAGCAAAACAACCCACATATAAACCCTTGATGGAAAAGGGAGTTTTGCTTTTCATACTTGATTTGGAATCCAGAAAGGAAGAAGTTGCAGTACTCGTCAAGGCATGTCTCAAGGTGATTTGAATGTAGATGGTGCCCAGGAAAAGAAGGTTAAATAAAACCAATATATTTATTTTATTTCTGGGTCACATACCAACCACAGAGCTGGTGTAATTGTCCCAAATATTCTAAGTGGCACAAGATGTTCTGGACAAGATGAGGTCACTACATCACTGGTCTGCCCTGAGGAGTCCCCCTTGCAACAGAAGCAGCATGCCAATGTGCACTGATGTCTGCTGCCTTGGGGGCACAGACAAACACCCAGCACAGCAGGATTCAGAGCTTTTCACCAGGAGAAAAAAACCTTCTGAATTAACTAGACACTTCTAGTCCACCTGTGACTTTTCATTGTTTTTATCTGTGATTAGTCACTGTTGAATCCCTGAAGAAGGTGATCAAATGGGGATGGAGACCAGATAAAAGCAAGCCACGTCCTAATCCTTTCATAGTCACAAGGATAAGAGTCAGAATCTTAAAGGAATGTGTCTAAACTCATTGACATCAATGAATATTAAATGTCTAAACACCTTTAAATATCCAGTTTCGAAGGACTAGCCTAGAGGTCATTTGTTTGTAAAGAATGTGTTTGCCACAGGAATAAGCTGATACATCCCCTAAGAGATCTTGATTAATCCAATTCCATGCTTTCCAAAGGAGCACAGCACTACTTTCCTGTATCTGTGGCTGAGGACAACTGACAAATATGGCAACATCAATAATGTGGCGTACAATCTGTAAAATTCCTATGTAGAAGAAATCCGCGCTCACAATGGTTCTTTGACTGCTTTCTTACCAACATACAGCCCATAGATTTTCACAGACTGCTATAAAAAACACTGTAGGAACCTGAACCTGAGAGACAACCCAATCAAGGCAAGAAGCCTGTATAATTAATGACTGATCAGAGCTGTGGCCAGAACATTCAGATTTCCCTTCTTGAAGTCCACCTGCAGGAAAGAGAATGTGCAATGTCTACAGAGACAAGACAGAAGTGTACAAAGCCTTTATATAAATGTTACCCATATTTTAAAAGAAAATAGTTCCTGAGGAAGAGTTCTTCATTTTCCAGACTGGAAGAGTGAAGTACAGTATATGCTAGGTTAAATTACAGACCAAAGAAATTGTACAGTTTTTATAATGCCAAAAATTGGAAGAGAAGTTGGGTTCTGGCCATGTACATACCAGCACAGTAATAATTTCTTTTCCAAGTCTAGTCCTATGTCTTTTCAAATCAATTGTTCAGCTGCTAGATCAGATAATTGATAATTGATTACTAACAATAAAACATGTTTCCCTCTTCTGATTTCTTTCCTATCCTTGTGACCAATGGAAAAAATAGTTATGCTATGTTTTGGGAATTTATACGTACATTTGTCAATAAGAGCAGACTTAAGTAAAAAGTCATGTCCCCAAGCTAAAATACCACTATCCCCTCTCTGCATGGGTAATGGAATGGATTCACCTTCACCGTAACATTGGACTGAATTACATGTTATAGTCCTTGACATGCTTTGACATGACTAATGTGACCCAGCTGGTCTCTGCAGTAGAAAAATGTGAACATAGAATGTGTGTTTTATGAGACACACATATAAGTTGACAACAAAAAAATACCCGTGGTTTTGTTTGTGTGATTCAACCAAAAATAAAAATAAGAAGAGAGAAATCCATGGGCTTATAGGGCTCTGCAAATACACAAGCTGTCATATTTCAGTATTTACAAGTATTGAGAGGTAGTGGGTAACGGCGTGTTTGTAGACAGTGAGTTTCCAAGTGTGCGTGTGTAAACTCTTCCCTCTGTCGTTTAGAGGATGACCATATAGCCAGCTTTTTTTTACTGCAGTGTTTAAGCAGGAACCATATGATACCATGTTTTATTTAAAATTGGGCTTGTACCACTGAGGCTGGAAACTTGTATCTTTAGAACAATTTCATATTGCACAGTGCCACCATATGTTGCCTACTTTAGTGTTTTTAAAGAGATTGCTTACTGCCTAAAGGTAGCATGTCTCAAATTTACAAATCACATATTGCTTGAGGGCACAAGTGAAACCATTGATTTAAGAGAATGCAATATGTTTAGTTTAAAGGTGTTAATTCAACTCTATCATCTTCCAGCTTTCCTTGCATTGAAATATATATTAGTATGGGGCCAGGGAAATTAAAACGTGGGACTACAGGTTCTGTAATTGTGTTTCAGTCTTTAAAAGAAAGAAGAAACTGGCTGATTAGGTAGACAGACACATTTAGCATAAGTGTTCTTGGAACCTCTTGAAGTGAACACCCTGAATTATGAAGCTGGCCTTTTACATTTCTCATCATTAGTGTAAATGGAAAAGTAGCCACCAGTATCTTGCAACTAATTTAGCAGATGGACTTCTAACATTTTCTCTGAATTACCTTGTGCATATTTTAAAGAGGGAACTTGTCATTTATTTATATATCTTAATATTTAACTTCCTTAAAAAATTTGGATTGCTCACAGTAATTTAATATATTTCTATTCAGTGTTTGCTTTCAGATAGCTGCTGGAAATTTGAAGATAGAAAAGTCCTAATCCCTCCAGAGGTAAAATCATTACCCTATTCTCTACTGCTTTATCAATTCTAAATTAAAACATTTCAAGTGATGAAATGTCTAATATTTTCCTTGAATATATACCATAACAAAATAATTCTCTCTGGCTTCATAGCCTAAGGGTGATGAGCAGCTCTTACAATATTGTCATTATTATTTTATTTTGCTATATTTCTATCAATGTACCTGATGGGAACTGATGTCAGAAAAAAAAAATAATTGTAGTCCCATTGTAGTGCAGTGACCCATAACAAAAATGAGTCTGTCTCCGAGAGCTCCCTGTGTAGCCCTCGGGCATAAATACACAGGTGGACAGAAAAGCAAACAAACAGTACAGAGTGCTGATGGAACACAGAAGGTATCTGCACTTAAGGGTTCAGACACAGGGGATTTTGCTTTCTTACTGCTTGTAAGGAGGTGAAAACCAGTCTTGCTCTCAGTTTTCAGCATCACCTGTGCAAATCTGAACCAGCGATCCTGTCCAGCACAGTGCGAGCTGGTGCATTAGCAGTGTGGAATTTGGAGAGTTTGAGCTATTATAGAATGAAATCCCAGAATACTGTGGAACCAGGGGGTTCTCTAAGGGAGAGTAAGGTGCCAACTTTCTACATTTAACAGGGAAAAACACTCAGAAAAAGCTCAGACATGCTTCATAAAGAAGCCAATGTCTGATACTGCTGCTACTGTGGCCTAATGGAAATAAGGGTGGTCTGCAAGAAGGGCTCAGGACAAGGGTCAGTGTTGGCAGGTTGTCTTTTCATCCCTTTTATCCTCTCAATGTTAAATGGAATGCTGGTAAATACATCAAAAATGAAGACTGAAACAGAGCCTGAATAGGTCATGCAATTATATATCCTGCTTTCTGCAGTATTTCATTGTGACTAAGAGATTGGAATGTGAAGTTTCAGAAATAACCTTTATTTTTTACATAAATCCTGTCCATGTTTCATGTATTTCTTGCTTTCTTATAAATTTGATAATAAAGGCATTTTTAAGCACTTTGGTGGCAGGTTCCAGATAGAGTGTATTTTTTGGAAAGTGCTGACACCGGCTGCTGGGACTCACACCAGCAAGTCAGGTAATTCTTTACAGGAGCCAGCTGTGGCGTGTGCTGAACAGAGTCTCCAGTTTCCAAAGCAAGCATTCAGCCTATGCAGCTCACAAGTCATCCCCATTGGTAAGGACCAGCACTGGCGGCGTCTTTACAGTGCTTACACATCACTAAATAGTCTTCAAAAATACCACTGTGGCTTAATTTACTTAATATTAGTATACATGTTAACTTAATACCTTTCTTTCTTTTTTTAAAAAAGGGCAGTTTACAGGACGCTTTCTTGTCAGGTAATAGCTCTCTGGATTAATTTAGAGAGCCCTTTCTTGTCAGCACAGGCGGCAGCCCCCCGCCACGGCCAGAGATTAGGTGCCCCCCAAGGCTGAGCCGAGCCGGTTGGCGCCTTTATGCAGGCGACCTTTGTGTGGCCCATGCTGTGGCTGCCGGTTTGAAGCCTGTGAGGAGGAGATTAGGCTGTCCCCAGCCGGCCAGCCGGCGCTGGGTGTGGCTCGTTCCCGTTTTGGCGAGCAGATGGTGGCAGCCCAACAGGTGCACCCTGATGGCAGCAGCGGGCCCGGCGCATCTGCTCGCCGGGCGAGAGGGGAGGCCGCGCCCCAGCCCCGCACCAGCTGCACTGTGCAGGGCAGGGCACAGGCAAGGTGCTAAGAGATGGAGGCTGGTGACCTTCAACTATTAACCTTTTTACATTACACTCTGGAAAGGGGTGGTATGGCAAAAATGCTTTGATCTGAATATTATGGGATGAAAAATGACCGGAGACTGGGAGGTGATTGATTACCGGGTGTAGGAAGCGGTGAGCAGTTTGAGTTTAGGCTCTCTAGCAAGTGGCAGGGTTTCTCAGCCACTAAAACCCACTGTCTCCTTCTTTGCAGCAGTTGTTTCTCAGGGCATCAATGAATGGAGATGGGCTGGCTCCACATTATTTTGGTTTTCTACTCAGAAATAAAAGTAGAACAATCAGACTTGATTTTTGAAGTCCTTCATGCTCAATCCTGCTCCTCTCCCCACCAAAAAAACCCCAGTCTCTTTTATGCAATGAACACAGTTCCTGCACTTGGGACAACATCATATATTAATCTGTTAGTTTACTCACAAACAGCACAAGAGGGAGTGGACTCAAAATGAAAATAATACTTCATTTCTAAGAAATCTTTGTCTTAGCTTCTAAAGTTTATGGTCTGTATTACCTTCTCACTTTATACATGTCTGTATTCAACCCTTTCATTCCCAACTTGACCAGATCCATAGTCTTCTGCCTCACACTTGCTTTAGTCCAGCCCTAGACCACCACACTTATCACCCTTGCACAAACAAGCAGCTCTCCAGCTGACCTTGGCTCAGATTTAGACTTTCTAGCTATTCTCACTTTAACTCTTTTCCCTTCCTGTTTCCCCTTTTGCTCTGCTTTTGGTCTGACTTGAAGTAAGGTCTGCTCTTCCTCCAGGGCCTTTTAATTCTGCTGATGTTCTGGGTCCCTTGTAATGTCTTTGCAAACCTGGCAGTTTCTGCTACACTAACAGCTGCCTTCATCTCTTGTAGCTCTGGGGCTTTCCAGGGTCAGAAGCACATCATGAAGCAATGAATTTCACGACTCTCGTGGAAAAAATATTGGCTCATTTAAGCTTAGAAGAAGCCTTCTGGTCCAGAGGATACAAGACAACCTGATGGAGTCCCACAAAAATGATCTGCTAAAATGCAGCCAAAGATGAGAAAGAGCACTGGATGTGTTTGAGGTGGGGTAAAAGGGTGGGGTGTTGCTCTACACCTTCTTGTTTTCAGAAAGTCTTCATGACTGGGCTCAGCTGCATGCAGTTGCTTGTTTCTGTTGGTCAGCCTCAGTTCCTCCCATGGCTGGGGAAGCGAGACGCAGATGCAACAAGTGTTTCCATCAAAGCAAAAGTTGAACTACATAATGTCTG
Source organism: Peucedramus taeniatus (assembly GCA_013400575.1). NCBI lineage: Eukaryota > Metazoa > Chordata > Aves > Passeriformes > Fringillidae > Peucedramus > Peucedramus taeniatus. Next base: position 620,372 of record WBNO01019033.1, on the reverse strand, counting down.
GAAAGATGAGTGGTGGCATCCAGACTTGTCTGGGTGCCTATTTGGGGAACTGGAGAACAGCTCTAGTTGCAGTTACATGAATCCTGAGTGTCCTTTAGAGGGTTCATTTGGAAGACAATATAACTAATATTAAGCAGATTGCAGTCTCACACCAGAATTGCCAGGAAAGGGTACAAGAGCCTTCCAAAGAGAAAAAAATTCTTTGGTGGGAGCAGGAGCTGGCTACAGTGATGGAGAAATAACTTCATTAATTGAAAGCAACCTGAAGGAATGGGAGACAACAGGTTCCTGGATCTGTAATTAGATTAAATTCTTAAGTTCATAGGTCTCAATTCTTTAAACTCCATTATCCCCTTTTCATCTTTGCAAGGTGTTGGTGGTTGCTCTGTACTTAAAGATATCAAAAATCACTTTATGTTGCAAAAGGGAAGGCTTCTCCTCAAATATATTTTATTCAAACACCTTTACTCCTAATTTCAAACAATTATTCAGAAGTTTAGATTGGCGAAAAAAATAGTCAGTGTAAAACTTTCAAATAAATTCTTACTGCAAATATAGCTAAATTCATACACAGATATTTTCAACAGAACTACTCATGTTTAATTTTTGTGATTTTCTCCAGCAGGTAGTAAATACTTCAGCCATCAGAAATACCTGTGCCATATTGACCTCATGTTTCTGAGGATTTCAAAGCCCCAAGAATAAATCCTTTTGAATATGGGACTCTGTCTAAATGTTTTTTAAGCACTACACAACATGCTTGAAAAATGACAGCATACCAGTAGAGTATTTTACAAAATAATTAAGGTACTTATAGGGCAGAGATCATTCCACACCAAACTCAACAAATTATCAATAATATCCATAAATCCTTAACATACTTGTGTATGACATTATTGTTTTCAAGTCTACTTAATTCTCTCACATCCTTGTCTCTAAGCTGTATAAAGAGTTAGGCTTACTACACTATAGAAAAGTCTTTTCAGACCATGGCAAGCTTTTCTCCCCAGATTAAAGCCTATACTATCTTGGCTGGTAGGGATGCTCCTATTGCAAGCCCTGGGAGAGTCCTGGAAAGCTGACAATGTTGTTTTCCTTTGTGGGGTGTTGGAACTAGCTCAGAAGGGGTTAAATGGCTGGAGACCAGCTGGGCTCTGTTAATCTGCAGGGACCAGCTGCTTTGTATAAAAAGGAAGACAAGAAACAGAGTGGCTAGTGCTGAGGGAAAGCTGAGGGTATTGAATTGCTAAGTTTGGGAAAGGGGGAGTGAGCACTTGTGTATCAGCCTTTTGGTGCGCTGGAAAAGGAAGAAGAGCTCTGTAGGTATTTTTGGTTTGCCTGAGGAGCTGCTATTGCTGGTGATGATTGGCAGCCCACCCAGGATACTGGCTTTTAGTTCTTAGGCACTCCTAAAGAGATGGCCCTGTAGGGTAAAAGCTGGTAATTGAACAAGCCAGGGTTAATAAGGCCCAAACTGTCTCTGACTTCAATTGAATGCTTTTCAAAAATGGAGAAGAAAAAGAAAAAAAAAAAAAGAAAAAAAAAAGTAGTGGAAGCTTTTGGTATCTTCTAGAGTCCTGAAGTAAAAAGCCAGTGCCCTCTCTTTTGGCTGTCCCAGTATTGTCTGATAAATAGAACTTGTATTTCTCAAATGTGACAAAGGCTTTCATGTCCCAATGTGCAATAATTGTACTTGTCTATATTCCATGACTTCACCTCCTGTAACACTTGTCTCTGGCTGCAGAAGGGAAATCCTTCAATAGTTTTTACTGCTTTTCTTTACATATTAAATCTGAGAGATTTTAGTGCTTATTTTACTGAAGCTGCTTTGAATAAAAAAAAAAACAACTCTGTAAGCAGAAGTTGAATTGCATAATACAAAGCTATTAAACTATATTTAGTGATTCCATTAGAAATCTGCTGTTGAGCAAGGCAGAGCATATGGAGAGAAGTTGGTGAAAACCTGATTAAACATTTATATGGGGCATATTTTGATTTAAGAAAAATAAATAATTCATTTTTTTGTTGTTGTTGTTTTTTTTTTTTTTTTTTTTTGTTTTGTTTTCTTTCCTTCAAAATCACCCTTTTCTACACCTGCTCTTCTAAAAATAATGCTACTGTAGCTGCACTGAAGTAGTAGCAGGAGTGAGTGGATATCTCATACCTACCCATCTGCACTGAATGCTATTCTCTCTCTCAGGTTTGATAGGCCTGTACGCGTTTGAGAAACAAAAAAACTTTATTCCTATAAAATCTGCAGTAGTTTTCTTTTGTCCTTACAAATAATAAAGTAGTGATGTTCCAAGGGCAGTAATTATTATGCAGAAGTTAAGTTATGCTAGGAGTCCAGATCAATAGGAGAATTTCCCCAAAGCTAATGGGAATTGCAGCTCACACATCAGATGACTGATCTATTTTCTAAACTCAGTAATAGTTTTAAAGGGAGATTCATTTCTGCACTTTACCAAAGTCTGGGTTTGATATTCTAGTGCAGACTCAGTTTTTGTACTCAGTTGGGATTCAAAGTCTGATTTGCAATAACAATAAAGGTCTTTTATGACTTCTTGGTATTAATAATGTGGTATAAAGTGGGTCTAAATCCTGCTTTAAGGCCCCCTTTTGCCACTAAATATATGAGGGAATTCAAGCTTTTTCTTTAAGAGTTGATCTGAGTGAACATTCAGGTGCCCCAAAGCATGGATTTTTCTCTGAATCTCCTGAGAACAAGGTATTTCACAAAAACTATATCTCTTTTCCCTCCCACTGAGTTTCAGAGTTCAAACACTGTCAATTTCCAGTACTATCTATTCTTATCTCCTTGTTACAAGTAAGATTTCATTACCTGCAGAACAACCAGTGCCCACTTTCCAGGATCAGCATTGTCCCAAGATCTTTTCTCTGACTGCCGTGACTCATTACAGCAATGTGCTGCTCTTTCATGGTGGCCCAGCAGATTGCAGAAACATGGGGCTCTGGATCATTACCAGGGAACAGAGTCACTTTGGGGTCATTATCAGAGAAAAGTATTACCTTTTTTTTTTTTTTTGAAAAAAGGCATATTCTCTCCAGCTCTGTGTGGCAGCTGTTGTCTTCTGAATCCCATCTAACTTCTGCATCCCAGTGGTTTTAGCTGAGGTGTTTCAGCAGGGAATTAAATTATGAATTTTTTTGGGAAGAAGCAGCTAATGTCTTTTGAAACGGAAATGTTATCTCCTGGGTGGAACACACTATATTGAGTACTGAAGGGCCTTATGAAGCTGCTCAGATAAAAGCTTCTGATAGTGTCTGTTTGGAGAGGTATTAATCCTAATGTGGTGAAGCAAAAATCCACCCCAAACTCGGAGAAGCTGTGCAGAGTAGTTCTACTATTTTGGCCAGTCTATGGATGATTGCTTTTGGCTTATGTGACAGCAGCCTGTCTGTTGGACTGCGAAAGTGAGCTCTAATGAAAAATAGGACTCTGGGCCTGTGTCTTTGACAGTCCTACCTCGTGCCTGCACTTTTCAGCGTGGTGAGAGGTTTAGTAGTGCAGAGCTGTGCTTGAGCAGTCCTTGCAGCACAGTGTGTGCAGGGAGAGTGCACAGGTAGAGCTCAGCCAGGGTCATGCCCACCCAGAGCTGCCGATGCTGCGGTAGTGGCGAGCGTGTGGGGGAAGCTATGCTGGTTTCTGAATTTCATTAAAAATCTGAGATGTCTATGCACACAGCCTTATTCACAGTTTTTTCTGTATTGTGATTTTAGGATATAACAAGGTGTTAACAAGAAAAACATGTTTTCATTAAAGCTGTATACAAAATGTATCTTTGCCCTGAGCCCTTCTGTGTGTTTATTTTTCTGAAACAGTCTGTTACTTAAAGAAACAAACAAAAACTGAAGCAGGGAAAGAAACTTTTTCCTTTCTTAGTGAAGGTCCATTTTCAACAACCCCTTTTATTTCCCGACACTGAGGGTTGTGAGCTGCTGGGTGGGCTGTACTGGCCCAGGTGAGAGCCACACCTCACCTGTTGAACTTATTTAGTTAAGCTGTTGTAAACATTTACTCTGTTTTCTTTCTCAAAGTGAAAACACTGTAAAAATAATGGCTGCCATAAAGACTGCATTAAACACTTTCTAAAAGGTTACAGTTTGCAGCTGTGAGGTCGTTGCCCTCTGATTACACTGCAGCACTGCCTTTCCCCCTGCGCTCTGCGGAGCCTGGGAAAGGATTGCCCTGCCTTCCATGCTGCAGGCGTTTGGCCTTCAGGGTGTTGAGCATTTCCTGGGGGTCAGGACGGGGATGAGAACCAGGTTGTGGAGGCCTGTTGGCAATCTGCTCTCACCTACTGTGAGCTGTGGGTTTGTCCATACTTCCCACTAGTGCCCATCCGTGAGATGAGGGTAACAGCAGTGAAGGGAATCTCACTGATTAAGGGCATGTAGAGATACAAGAGAAGACAGCAGAAGATGAGGTGGGAAGATGACATACAAAACTACAGAAATGGGAACTCCCATAGGAGACCAAGACAAGGAGTCTTCTGCTGATTCGTGGTGGGCAGAACAGGAGATAAGAACTGGAAGTTTCACTCATTTTAATCATTTTGGTTAAAAGAAATGTGGGCTACAGGTACAGACGTAGGTAAGGAAAACTTTCACTGGTCCAAGCTGGATTTCATAAAGAGTCATCTAAACACCTGCCAATGAGGAATGACTGGTTATGAACAAGCCCTTAAGCCTACTTCCCCCAAGTCTCCTCTGTTTAACTCTCTCATCTGCCTCCCTCCTCATCTATACAGGTAATGCTGCAACAAAACAAGGCTCCTGATTCAGGTCTTTTGGAATTTGAAGTAGGAGCCATGGGCTTGTGAAAGAGATGAATAAGCTTCGATTTGAGAGTATGCTGTTTGTTGCTCTTCATATTTGTATATTCTGTACTTAAAACTGTGCACAAATTCACTTTTATGATGTGACAGAAGATAAAACAGCCTGTTTTGTCCCATACTCCCAAAGCATTAAGGATCCTTCTGGTGTGTATGCTGTGCTCAGTCTGCTAAAGGAAGGATTTTCCATTTTTTACTTACATTTTAAAAGTAGGGATATCAGATTTAGGCAGAACTTCCCTTTTTGTCCTTAGCCTTAGAGTCCTTTTGCTGTTGTGGTTGTTTTGCACAGTGGTATTCCTCACATTTTAGAAGCAGGCAGCTAAAATCATGCTAGGCTTTAAAAAATGATAAACACACCCCAAATCTCTCTTACCTAAAGTATATGGATTGACTAGAGAAACTAAACAGATACTCTGGGGCAGATCTTTGGATAGGTGTGTTGTCATTTCAGACCCAGTGGAGCTGTGACCTCACTGGGTGGCCTGTATATCACTTGGATAGCACAGGTGGAACTTTCAAATTCACACACAGGTGTGCTTTTCAAGTTCAATGGGCCTGTAAGTTCACATTCCAATGAGAGGAATGTGGAGGACTAGAGATATTGAATTGGTTCTGTAAATTAACAAGCCCTCGTGTTTGTTCCTGATCACTTATCCCTCTACCTTCTAGTGATCATGCATTTTGTCTCCCATAGCATACACTTGGAGCTTGGGAGAAGTAAAGACCTTTGGACCAGTATAATCACTGGAACTGAATGGAACTGGGAGAGCTGCACTCTCCATCCCAGCCAAGAAATGCATCCTGGAAATAATTTTATACTTAAATTGGAAATTAGTTTAGCACTCACATTTTTGCCTACACTAACAGTTTAGGTAGAGAAAGAAAAGGAATACTTGTTGGCACATAAGTATTGTAGCTGGGCACATGAAAAGCAGTTTTAATCCACACTTAGTTTAACTGGCAACTCTCTTTGTCATCTGCTTGGAAGGTGCTTAATGAACACAAGGAAAAGAGCAGCCCCTTGTACCTGCTGCTACAAGGAAGTGCAGAACTGAAGGGTAGGTTACTGCTCTCATCTGAAATATGTGGGGTGAAACTGCATAAAATTTAAACCAGTCAGTGTGTGTGATGTTCTGTGCACTTGAGGACACATGGTGCTACATTGCTACTTTGTGCTTATTTTTTCAAATCCATTAGTGCTGCACTTTCTTGGAATGTTTTATTCAAGAATTAAGGGAATAGTTTCCCTCTGCTTTGTATTTATTACTTAACCTTTCTATTCAGAACCTTTATTGCTTAGCCTGAGAAAACCAGATTGGTTATACCTTCTACAAGTAGGTAGCCACAATGGGGGAGGCACACAGCTGTCGTCAGTCTGTCTGTCTGCACAGAGCTCTAGCACTATTAAGGCTCTCAGACCTTTCTCCCCTGTGCCACCTTGGAAAGGAGGAGTGTGGTGATGCTACTCTGACTTCTCCCAGCACCAGAAACAGCAGAATGACATAGCTCTGCTCAGGACAACTGAAGAAGAGCTTTAGCCTTTGCCTTTTTATCCCCCAATTGGGCGTATAGAAGTTTTTTACAGAGAAATTATTGGTGTCGTTTGAGCCTATATATTGCCTTACTATTATTTATAAAACTGCAAATGTATTTTTGCATCTGACAGTAATCATTCAAATATCAAGAGAAGGGTCTGCTCTTGCCAGCATCTGTTAGATCTCTACCATGATGTCAGAAGAAGGTGGTTTAGACTGACAGGAGCTGACTTTATACCTAGCTTTGCTTATTTGTGCTCAAAGGATCTGTTGTATTTCTCTCACCATGCTCAATTTTGTGTTGCACAAATGATGTCAGGCAGAGAGTGGGAGAACCAGCTCAAGGCAGAATGAACCCTGAGCACTATCAGCTGGTGCTGGCTCTGGGAAATGCTGGCAGCCAGCACATTGTGCAGAAACATGGAATCTGTCATCAGTTCTGTGTGCAGAATGTCCAATAGAGGAGCACCTATTTCAGAGGGGTGGGAAGACAGTATGGCCTATGGTCCTTGAAACATTAGATGAAAAGACTAATATAAAGATTTACAGCAAATGAGATGCTCCATTTTCCTCTGCAGTATACTTTCTGTCTGGAGGAAACTTCAACCTAAGAATGTAGTTGCTCTTGCCTGATATCAGCCAAGTAAAATGACAGTGTTGGGAATGTGGCTACCTAATCTGCCTCCTATTTATACTCTTTCCATATATGTTGGAGAGACACAGACACCTCCAGTAGCAACTGATTCCTTAAAATGGAGTAGATCTCAGAAGGTGCCTGAAAGAGAGCCCATTCGTTGATTGGAGTGGATGGTCCATGCTTTTGGACAGCTGGTCTGAAGTGAGCTCTTAGACCTTATCTCATTAGAAGATACATCCAGTGCAGTTATAATCTCTTCTCCTGGTTTGCTTATTTATCACTTTTTTCTTAGAATATTTTGAGAAAAAATTATGGAAAAAAAAGCGTGGTAAATGTTGAGAATGAGACCACAAGGGCTGGACAGGAGGTTCTGTGGATATACATCCAATAAGTCCCATGCTCATACAAGAATCTCTTCTGAGCTTGGCCTGTCTGCATCTATTAGTCTTATTCCAAACAATGTTGTCTGTTTTGAGCTGTCTGGGAATAATTCATTGAGAGAAGAGAGAATTCAATGAGAGAATTTTCTGAATGCCTGAAAGTGGGTACCTGCATATATTCTCTCTTACAATACACCTTATTTATATGAAATGCCTGCAGTTTGTTTTGCAAGGGCTGGGCATTTCAAACCAAGCTTCTTTAATTTTTTAATAGATTTTTCATGATATTACCCCACTTTCTAGAATAAAACATAAATCCTTCCTGTGGGGTGTTTTTTCCATTGTCTTCGGCAACCTTTCAGTCACATATATATATCCTTTCTTTAGACAGAGAACGAATGACAAATAAGATTCAATAAATGTCTAAAAAGAAAACATTTTATTGTTCTCTTCTTCAAGTATGACCAACATTTCTTTGTAATCAGCTAAATAAATTACGTTTGTTGCAGGAGTCATTACTGGGGCAATTTCCGCACACTGCTTGTTACAAATAGACTAACCCAATGCCTACAATTAGAATAAATCAAGCCAGCTGAGAAGGTTCAAATACATGACACAAACTTGACTAAATAGCAACATGACATAAAGGGATGCTGTAATGCCTCCATGATAATAGTATGCAAAATGTAAAAGACCGCTTTTCTGTATGCTGCCATATGTCCACTGCAGTTTGTGGACATATGGACGTAGGACTCTCTCATGTGTAACGTATATCACACAGACAGAAATAAAACAGGAGTAAAGGGCTGATATCATGAACACTGTTTAGAGGACAAATTAAAATGTTTGTTGTGGCAAAAACATGGGTGTACTAATTAATAGCTCTAGATTGCTTACTGGCACTGGCTGTGGCAGCCTCAGGTTTGTGATAGGTTTCAATAAAAGACAAAGCTGAATATAACTAAGTCTCTGAATATAAATGTAATTTCTTGGATAAGGTCTCCTTTCTGGGGAGACACATTGCTTGATCTTTCAAATTGCAGTTTAGAGTATGAATTAAGGTATTTGCAAATTTACTTGAAGTGCTAATGTGTTTATTTCTTTCTATTGTTCCTCACTGGATGCAAAATTGGAGTTTGAAACAAGCAAGGAATAAGAAAGCTCACAAGAAGTTTTCATATTGATGAAAACATTTGGAACATAAAGTTTAGTTCTTAGCCAACAAGAAAGTGATAATGTACATCGAGTGATACGTGCATGTTGTGCTTTCATTCCTCTCAAAGACAGAAGCTGCCTGTTAAATATTTTCTTGCCAGCAATCAAAATGGTATAGGCTTAAACCTTGTCTCTTTGAGAATCTGGGGAGCTGATCTAAATCAAAACGGATGCCCTCTTCACGTAATAAAGCCAGCTATTTGCATCCTCTTGTTAAGAGATACAGGCTAAAGAAAACCATAAGACTACCTGGCACCTTGAATGAATGGCAAACAGAATTACAAGTTAAAAATTAATAGTATGTTATTTAACTGTACTATTTTAATGGTTAATTTAAATTTTTTCCTTTTGTTTTGCTAGCAGAGCTGGAAAAGCACAGCAAGTTGTGGAAAGACAAAAGGATTTTTATGGCAGATAGAAGCTGTACCCTGAATATTAAGAACACGAGTGAGATCAGCAGCTAATGTGCACATAGCAACTTGCTTCCATAGGAGAGACACCAATTTCTCCCCCAGAGAGATTAATCTCCTCATACATGAGTCATTCAAGCATGAAGAAATATTCTTTGGACATGGTGCACCAAATGGAAGCCCATACATCAGACAATGATGGTGTATTATATTGAGACGTTTATAGGACTGGGACATGCCAGCTGGGATGTGCAGCTTTAAGGGAATAAAAAAAAAATTGCATTTTAAGGTGGATCTGCAGAGAAACTCAAGCAGCCAACACTGTAAATGGGTGTACATTCACTTCTCCCTTCAAACGTTTTTCCAGCATGAGGGGAGTCCCTTCTCAAGGAAAATATTTATTCACATTTTTATGTTGGCTTTTTTCAGCTACATGCCCCAGTCTTCATAGTAGGATTCTTGCCCCTTTTGAGAGCTATAGTCCTGCCTGGCCTCACATCCATGCTGTAAGTCAGGTTCTTTCTGAGTTATAAACATACTAAAGGGTTTGATATATCCTGCAAAGGCCCTGAACAATGGCAATGTGAGGTTTCCTGAATAAGTTTTGGAGTTTGCATTGCAAAGTGTTCAGAAACACAAATTGTTAGCTTCTGAAGTGGAGATAGCAAAGCATATATGGGTTTTCCTACTTTTACCAAGGAAGACTCTTGGTCAGTGTTTGGCTGAGCAAACACGGCTGGGCTCTATGCGATGCAGAGCCTGTCTAACTTCCGTCAAGCAACGTAAACCTATGTGTTTATCATTAAAACACAATTGACTCCTAAATCTTCACCTACAAGTCACTGTAGGCAAATACTGCCCAGTGGCCATGTTTTTTTCATCTAAGATTCCCATCTGCAAAATCTTCCCTGGATTGACAGTCCAGGAAAGGAGAAGCACTGGTTAAAGCAGGCACTCTCAAACCAATAGGAGCACTTCAAATGCAATTTCTATTTTTGCAAGTATATAGATGCACTAAGTAAATTGCTATTAATTATTCTGTACATAATTAACTTTCTCTGCACTTAAGCAGCACTCTTTCTTAGGCAGACACACACAAGTCCTCGTAAGTCAGCTGGTGTATTCCTCAAAATATGATACTCAAAGGCTTTCCCAAACTGCTAGAGGACAAATGTGCGAGGGTTATAGATCCATCATCAAGGAGTTCACTCCAAGACAGGACAGGCAAGTGGCTGTGTTCTTACCCATCTAAGACAGTACTGAGGGGGACTCAGACTCACAGGTAACCCCAGAAATACACCTGCACTGTGGACTGAGAGAACAGAGCTGTGGGATTGCTGTGGTGAATATTTCACATTCGAAAGAACTTGGTAGAAGTATCTGATATTGCTCATGTGGCTTAACCTTTTTTCAGAGTTCAGAGAGCATCTGGATGATGCTCTTAGCCATATGGTTTAGTTTTAGGTAATCCTGTGAGGAGCAGGGAGTTGGACTTGGTGATCTCCATGGGTCTCTTCCAACTTGAGATACTCTCTGATTCAGTGACTGGAAGGGAGAGATATGCAAAAATGCACTTTTCTGTTTCTAGTTTCTGCCATTTACTTGTGGCCGCTTTAATTATTCCTGTTTCTACTTATCTCAGACTAGTTTCTAATTATTTTCTCTTCTGCATTCTTCTTCTGCGCGACAGAGATGGATGGTAGAGCCTGCTCATAAGAAATATCTTTCAGATCATATTTGTGCTTGCTTTTGGGATAAGGATTTTCCTAGGGCAACTTATCTGTCTTCTCTGGCTTAGATTTTTAATTCCAACTTTATAAGAGGCACAGATCTCCCATTGCAGCACTTGCATCTGTTTGCAATGAGTGCCAATGCAGCCCTCAGGATAAAATATGGCAGCTGGGGCATTACCTGGGCTCACTCATGGCTCTGTCAGCTCCCTGCAGCCCAGCTTCCAGTGGGAATTCTGCCTGAGGTGTAGCATGAAATGGGCATCCACAAATCCTGCACATTGTGTGAAGGACTGCTCTCCCCACTCCCAGACTCTGCCAGAGTGGGACGTGAAACAAAAACAGATCAGCCCTCCAAAAAGTTTAATTTTAATAAAAACAAAAAAAACCCTCACAAACACAAAATATTGATCAAACTTTTCCAAGTCTGTGTCCTTTTCATTTCCCATCATCCTCTCTCTTACAGACTTGTACTTCCATTAAAAAAAAACCAACAGCCTTGCAGGTTTTTACAGACTATCTGCTCTCTTTGAGACTTGAGGTTGTGTTTTCCTTGCAAAGTATCATCTTTTCATGTCATAAAAATTTCTTCTGGTAGATAGTGTCTATCAGGTAAGCTTCCTGCTTGGGATATTTAACTCTACTTCATTTCCCTGGCAGGAAATCTGGATTCTAAGACTGTTTCAAAATGTGCTTTAATGGATGGTTGTGAAACATTTTCAATTTTAAATTCCACTTACCTATATCAGGAAAGCTGTGTGTTTTTTCAATAAAATATTTCATTTTGAATTCATTCGTGCCTCAGAAACACATTTTATTTTGATACATGATATACAGTAAGAAGAAATCATACATATTTTATGTGCAACACATTGAATTTGTAATATGTGTCTGATAATGACTTTACACTAAGTTCCTATTCCTCTACAGTTGTAGAGGAATAGCAATGTAATTGCTGTCCTGAGCTAGACAGAGTCTGCTTTAGTGCTGCTTACTTGCTTATACAGTTGTGGGAAACCTATAAATCTGATTTGAGTCTCTGATGAGACTTTCATACACCAAGGAGAAAAATGATACATTGTGATAAAATAAAATCCAGGACTTGTTTTCTTCTGGATGATTCTTCTCTTTTAGTGTTTGGAGACTTCATTCAGGCTTAAGTACTTACTGTGTATGTTTTGTTTTAGATATATTAGGAAAAGTTTTTCACTAAACATGGCTTCACTTGGCAGAGAGACTTTTTTAATGATTTCAGCAGACTGAGTTGGAACAAGTGCTCAAGCTGCCATAAGGAGAACTAATTATTAGATTTGAGGGTTTATGTATGTATATTTATACATGTATCTGTAAAAACATAAGGGAATAAATGCAATGGACACCTGATATCCTCTGCAAGTCCTGCATGAAATAAAAGCATAGCAAAAGCATGGAGGTAGGACAGCATCAGGAAAAATGAGACTGAGAGCTAGGAGTTATTCATTTTCCCACAAAATAGTTCTGACATCCTGCCAGAAAGTTAGCATCTGATAAAGTATTTTACACTAGTGCCTTTCTTTTTTTTCCATGATCCTTAAGAAAGTGAAGGATATGGGCTTAAGCTGGTAGAAGACAGTCATAGATTTCAATTTCAGCATAACATCTTTGAGAGAGTGGTAGATAACAAATAATATTTTCAGTTGTGAAATAGGAGATGCTAGTCTTTGCTAATGCTATGCAATAAACAGTGGTGGCATTTTCATTGCACATTTTTAGAATTAAAAAGGGAATCCTCTTATTTCAAAATGCAACATCAAAACATTATCTTATTAACATCTTCAAAGGGACAGCCAGTAGCTCCTCTTCCCCTTTCCCATCTCCTCCTCCCCTCAATTCTCTGCTTTTTTTCAAGGAAAAGAAGTTATATTTAGGAAACATATCTCTTCCCTCACAGAGATCCACCACAGCTGGACTTCACTCCTGTCATGCAGGCAGAACATTACTGTACATTGGCTTCCTCTGTTTTACTGAAAACACACATTGAAGCATTTCTCTCCATCAGACCCTGTGGTCTGGAAAATAGGTGATTTTTACTGACATCTCCTACTCCTGATACTCAGTAAGCTGCTCAGGGCCCCGCACAAGGATGGAACCTTCTCCAAGCCACTTGCTCAGAAAATGGGAGAAAATGTATGCTGAGTGGTCTGAGGGGAGTCCCCTCCAGAATGTCCCCAGTGGAGAGTTTCTGGCTCTAGCCTTGAAGATGTTCCAGTCAAATGCCAAGCATTCCTAGACCACTCAATTAAAAGAGTCAATTAATTGGTGCAGAACAGGAGCTTGTTGTGACTATTACCTAAATTTTATCTTTGCATTTAAATGAAGATGAAAGTTCCTCTAAGTTTGTACCATTCCTAGAACATCAGGACTCTGATTCCTGTAGGTATTAATGTTACTCCAGTATTCCTGAGTATCATCACCCCTTTGCTCTCTTCCTTTGCTCAAACTCATCAGCTGCACCCTTCCTGGACAGTGATGTCTCCTTCTGGGTGCCTTTTTTGCAGCTACTTGCACACAAGCATTCTTCTCTTCATCCTTCTGGATGCCAAGGCACTTTCTGGGAGAGAGGAAAAAAAAAAAAAGAAAGGTTTAGAAAGTGAGAATCTGTGCTTTTACTGCTTTTCAGTGATCGAATGAAGCAGACATGGTCCTCTCTATAGACACAGGCAGCAGGAGTACATTTTTCCATGGATGTATCAAAGCTGGGCCTTTCCTGGGAAGACCTAATGTTAGAGCAATCATCAGGTGAGATTGGAAGGGGAACTGCCAGATCACCGTAAGGATACATTAACCTGAAGACTGTCATCAGGCTACAGGGAGAGCCCACGGCTGCAAACTAAACTGAGCTGTGGCAGAGGGGATGGTAATTGGCATTATTATTCCAGGTCTAAGTGGAATCTTCACTCATAGGCACAGGTTACCATGTGGGAACTTCACCCACTGTGCAAACACCATTCTTTCATCCTGGCCAGAGCTTCTGGGTGGGAAGTCTAAGATGGGAAGTACAGACTGTTATCTGAGAAGTAGCTTTTAAATAAGCCTGAGCTGTGTCAGTGATGAGCATATAAACCGCTACGTTTTTACCCACGTGATGTGGGAATTTCTTTCCCAAAACAGGTTGATGTGTGTCATAGCTAGCGGAGCTTGGTTTCCTACAGGTGTGCATCCCTCAGGTTTTTCTGTTGTCTAATCAGGTGTTGCTTTTTGCAAACCCTTGTCTGTGTTTTCTGTGTGAACTTGGTGTGAATTCTCTGGGTGAAAAAGAAAGAGCACATCCTGCCACCTCTCCTGCAGTGAGCAATGAATAGGGTGTCTCTTTTCTACCTGGCCACCTAATTTTCTGGAAGCTGTTGTAAAACAAATTCTTTGAAACACAGCTCCACCCATTTTGTTTGAAAATGGCCAAACAGTTCAAAATTTACAAGCAGGAAGAAATACATCCCAAGCGTGTGAACACTCAAACCTCATTTGTAACCAGGATAAAAAAGGACTTTGGTATCTGAATCCATCAGGTACTAGTCAATCAAACAAAGTAACAATAGAAAAAAGACATCAGGAAAAATACAAATGATTAATAAAATATTTAAAACTTGATTCTTCCTCAGTCTGAAAAAGTCACTTAATGAATGCATCAATCAAACCCCTGAAATTCCAAAAACCTTCAATTTACTCTTATTGTCAATGCATGGCATGAAAGTAGCCTTCACCCAGAGATACCCACTAAAATGTAATTAACTTTTTGTTTGTTTGTTTTGTTTGGAAGAATTTTCTTGGGGAATTTCAGATGTTTATTTGGAACTCTCAAGGGTATTGAATCTTTAACAAAGACATCATTTCTCTTCAGAGTTCATTTGTTAGTGGAGTTAAATGAGTGTTAAGAAAAGTAAAGAATCTAGAGAATATAGCTAAAAACATCTGGTTTCTGAGTTGCTCAGATTTCTTCATTCTCTTGGGAGATAACTATCTGACTAGTTCAGCAGCTAACATGATGTCCTCTAGGGTGGACAAGACATGGATTTTTAGCATTAAACTTTACAATTGGCAAAACCCCATCATTTCCTTGATTTGTTAAGGATGTGTTTTGGACGCGGAAAATTTTCAAGGCTTTCATATGTATCTGTCATAATCATGAACACAAATACACAGAAAAAGTGAAGACAAACTCCTTATTTTCTTCACTCCAGATGACCTTCAAAATTCTTTAGCTTCTCTACAGCCTCTACTGGGACCTGTTCTGTGTATCTGAGAAAAAAAGGGAAATTCTGAGATAATTACATAGAATAAGACATGAATTCATGGAGCAACAAGTATTTGTGAAGTACCTACACAAGTCTTCACAGATTTTTTACCTAGCATGAATTATATGAAAATCAATTAACTTGGGTTAAGAATTCTAATATTGATGAATCTTGATAAGAAATTTGGGGGAGGTAAATCAGCAGAGCTCCAGTCTCCAATGTATTAGAAGCATATTGCATGCACTAGGCGAGAAACAGTCTCATGCATACTAATGTAATTTGATTTTAGCTATGGGATTTATAAAAAGGTGATAATGACATGTACATATCTTTATAAAGAGATCTACAGGTGAAAGGAAGAGACATGTTAATAGCTTTACTTTACAATGAGCAGTACTGATTCTTAGCTGAATGTCTTTGAGGATTCAGCAGAGAGATGCTTTGAATAATATACAGGAGGCCTGGCCCAGAGGTTTGAAAGCAATTCTGATTTGATTGTTATTGTAGTAATAACAATTCATATCAGGATGGAATTTGTTACAGATTTTTGGACAATATTTTTTTTCTACCTGTGTCATAGTGTCATATAATGCACTGTTAGTTTATGCTTTGCTAAGACACAACATTAAGTAGGGTAAATTTTCCCATTTTAATGTAGAAACAAAAACATTCATGTTTCTGGAATCAAGCTGTGACACTGGTAGTTTGTAGGAAAGAATAGATATTTTCTTAACATCGTCCACTTCAGCTGGCCAAACCAGGGCATTTTGTGGATGTGAAGAACACAGAATGGTGTGCTGTAAACACAGTGGGGAGTTACACTCACTCCATCCCTGGTGCAAGCCAAGGGCCCTTGCAGAGCTGTGCTTCTCAGCACACTGTCTATGTCTACATGGATAGCAGGGGTTGGCCACTGGTAGTCTCCCCCAAACTCTCCACAGAGTGTTAGCAACCAGCCCCAACCTTGAGTCTGCTCAAATAATTCCTGAAAAAGCTTGGCTTTGCATAAGATCACTAAATATACACAGGATTTCCACTGCCTTCTCATTTTTGAACACTATGATCCACACACTGTCGTGCACTCAGTGACTGCTGGTTAGACCTATAGTTTGGCTTTGCATTGCCTGAATTAGAGTGACATCTGACCTTGGCTGTCAGAGAAAAGCCCCACTGCTAGTAGTAATTTAGGACCTAATTTTACCAAATTCCCCCTCATCCAAATGAAGGGTGATTGCATAAGGGAAGATTACAGCACTAGTCCTCTACAATACAACAATGTAAAAAATCCACTTGTCTCTTGAGTTCAATTTTTTTCCCATAAACCTGCTAAACTGCACCTCTAAATTAATCTTGTTAATACACTGTCATGCTCATTATCTAAGCAATAGCATCAATTGTGTGTCCAAAAGGTGGTAGCCAAAGTAGAGTGGTAGAACAGGGTAATGTGTAGCATGACAGCTTCAAGTGGCCAGGGAAAGAGACCTACCATAGGGTAGTTGCATTTTCTTAAATCTCTGAAAAACTATTTTTAACTCTTTATAATGCAGTCCTTGTATATTGTTTTATGTGTTCCTAACACATGAAGCCCCATCTCTGTCTGCTCACATAGATCTCCCATTTTTGAAACAAGGCCTACAATATTTGGGTAAAATGGAATTTTGCTGCTTTTATTTATAGTTCCAGGTTTCATACCAGAGTTTCATGGGATTAGCAAGGAGCCAGCATATATGCATAGCAAATTCTCTGCATAGAGAACTTCATTTCTCAGTATAGAAGACAGGAATTTCTTTCTTTCTAGGTGCTGTTAGAGGTCTTCAAATTATGCATTGTTCTGTTTAACTAATGTAATCCCTTCTGATGAAAGGAAAACTCATTTTCATTAGTAGGTGAGCAGTGGGGTTGCATTAGTAGTCAAGTCCCATTCTCCTTTACACTGACAGAAATCCAGACAGTGATGCTGAAAGCAAAATTCAGCCTAATGTAGAGAAGGTAAAGTATTATTTTGAGAAACCACTTTTCCTTAAAACATAGCATATTTCATGTGGTCCCCCTCTTTATCTTAAAACAACATTTATGTGTCATTCCAATTCCCATTTTTCCTTCATCATTTTGCTGTATTCAATGTAGCAATAAGTAACTGAGTGTATCTGACTTTGGATGGATTTGTATTTTTAGGCTGTTTACAGATGAGTTTGGCTTTTTCCCACCTGCAGCTGTGGAATGTTTAACTTCTCACCTGCAGTCATGTTTTAGGATCACTCTGTAGACATCAGAGGGGTTGCTCTGGGCTGGTTATGCCTCCCTCTGTTTTAGCAAACATGGGGAGTTCAGGCACTTTATGCTGACTGCCTGGTTTTGCAAGGCTGAAATGAGAAGCAACGAGAGCCCCCTCACCCTTCTGTGACTTATAACCTCTCCTAAACCAGTGCTTCATCCCAGTGTGGCATTTCCATTTTTCCTTTTCAGTAAACAAGCAGAATTCAGCCTGGCACTACAATTAGCTGCTCTTTTACTCACCTTCCCCTCAAGCATTCAAAGTTGGCTTTTTGTGCTGCAGAAAGAGAGGTTTAATAAATCACACAAAACCAATGTTTTCTGCTTCTATTTTTCAAATAAACTCTGCAGAAAACTTGGGTAAACAAGGTTGGGTTTTTTTCCTGAATTGGGTCCTCATTTACAGGAAAATGGAATGTCCCACCCCAAATTACTGATGATTAATAAATCATGTTCATTGCTCTAGGTGTATGACTTTGCAAAATTCATTTCAGTTAGAGGCTTAAATCTCATTTTACTTTGTTTTTTTACTTTGCAATGGGCAGGCTTTTTGCATTTTATATACATTTGAAAGAAATTATGGTTGTGTACATACTCAATAAAAATTTGCTGTCATTCTACCAATATATAGTCAGATTTTACTTAGATGAAATAGTTCAGAAACAATTTTCTTGATATGGCAAGAAATTTTTATATTAGCATGTTGTATTTTTAACCTTCATAATTTTCTGGATACAAAAGTAAATCTTAAGTTTTGTTATACCTATAATTGCTCTGACAAAAATGTTCACAGTGACATGGGTGGTGGCTTTGGCTACCAAGACAGATTTTCATAATAATGAGTTTTTTCCTGTAGGGGGCTGCGAACTGCTAATTAGCATCCATGACCCAATATTCTTAGCAAATAAGAGTAATAGCAGTAATTTCTAGCTTTATGCAGGGTGCAAGTCTAATATTACCAGCACTTCTGTTTCATTTGTAATTAACTGCAAGCAATTATTATAGAGTCAAGGAAGTATATCCTAATGCTCGTAGGTAATAAAAAAATTGAAATTATGTTTGTAAAACTCATATGTTTCATGCTGGGTGCACTGATTTCCTTCAGAGCACTGAGATTATGTGCCTATCAATTAAAAATTCTTCTTTAATGTTGCTTTACATTGATATGCTTTTGAATGTTGCTGTATGAATATCTCGTCATCTATTTATTCTCTTCCTTTTTTAAAAAATAATATCCTTGAAATTTCAATTAATATTTTGACCACAAGACCTTACTGAATACTTAATTTGGCTACTTGATCTCAACATAAGATTTAGATGGTACTGAAAGAAGTTGTTTACACTTGATTTTATGAGGTCTGTATCTCAGTCCTATTAGAACCGTGCCCCCCAAGGCTGGTGACAGAGGGGCGCCTGCTCCTGCAGCGCAGCTGACTTCCCCAAACAGAAACAGATCTGCTGCCTCTTTTACTCAGCAAAATGATGCACAAGGCTTTCTGCAAATTTACTTACTTTCCCCTGTTCATATTGGTTTCTATGACAGTGGGAACAGCTATGAAATAGTAGCTTCCAGTGGCAATTTCATAGTTACTGGGATGGCACTGTGACTTGTCATTGCCTTGAACATCCTTGCAGAACAGACTTTGGTTATTTATTCAGAAATATGATCTTATCTGAATCTGAGCTCTGCATAGAGCTGGATATATAATAACTTTTTTCCAAAGTTTTGACAAAGATTCAGATATTGAGGCATCTTCTCCTTTGCAAAATGTACTTCCCTTTTAGGATGAATGGTGTTTAACCAACTTTGAACGTATAACAATACTGCACATTCCTGAACTCTAGGTGCTGTGGTTCAGGTTCAGAGGGGTTGGGCATAGCATTTGCTGTGCTTTGGTCCAAAAGAGTTTTCTCAGCATCAGTCAGAGTGTCACTCAAGAGATTTGGAGGGCAAGAAGCTGATGTCTTTACATAAGCCATGGATTCCAAACAAAGTTTTTCAAACAATGATAGGCTTAAAAAACATCCTTTGATCATACATGGAGTGTGATAATGACTCTATTGTGCAGCTAGTTGAAAAGGAGGCTGGAGAGACTGAATGAAAAAAAGGGGGTTTTATTTTCATGTTATTTGTTTCTTTCTTCTAGAAGACACTTCTTCTATGTCTGTGTCACTGCCCATTGTCAATATTGTGGCAATTGATCTTCAGGCATTTACCTGGACACGAATGTGAATTAATCCAAAATCTACCCTGTCAACTAACACCCAGCATCCCTAACGAACTCTTTCTGTTAATCACTGAAACAATTTAGACCAGATTCATCAGACAGATTGAAAATATGGCAAAATCTACGGATTCCATAACAGCCCATGCTGACATCCATCTATCCAGCAGCTTAGCTTGAAAAAGCAGCTTTCCACCTTTCCTTATTATCAATTTGGACAGTTCCTTGTGCACTGTATCACACACTTTTCTACCAGTTATTGCCTTCTAGGTTATGTGAATATTGTTTGGTTTTAATTTTATTTTTAATTGAGCAATTAATTTTCCTATTGCCATAACATTAGTAAAGGTTTGTCTGCAATGTATATTTATATCTGGTGTTATATTTTGAATTTTCTAGGAGTGTATTTTCAGCGTGCAGTTATACTTGTCTGATTGAAGCCTTTTATACTTCCATGTGTAAGTCTGATTTTATTTTATTGTTGAGACCTGTATCAATCACTTTCTCAGAAACTTTTTCTTGCAGTGCTTTTGCAAGAGAGATAGGGAATTTGTGGATCTGCAAGAAGTTTGTTATACTTGTTCAACAGATATATTTTCTTTCCAACCAGAGTTAATTTAAGGAAATCCTATGGTCTGTATGTATCTACATATTCTTTACAGTACAAAAGAATTCATAATATGTAAATGGAGTGACTGAGAAGGTTTTGTCCTCATTGTTAAGAAATCACAACAACAAATGATATAAAATTTGCAAGAATAGAGAGAACTGTTAAAAAGTTTGTATAAATAATAAAGAATCTGAGAAGATATGAGCTTATGAAAAGGTTCAGGTAAACAACTCACCATACATTTTAGACTCACAACAAAAATCACACTAGATAAAATCTAAGTTCTAACACAGTGATATAAATAACCAAAAATTAAAAGAAAATTTTAATGCATTTTCTCTTAGAGTGGGAAGACAAACCTTAAAGTCTGAAACTGTATTCTTCAAAATGTTCTCCCACAAATATTTTAGATGGGATATATTTAGAATAGTCGTGGGCTATTGAAATGTCTCATTCTGGGTGGATCTGTACATTATAGGCCATATTTATTATTGGTCCTTAATCCCATGTTGAGTAGACTGAACTATAGTATCTTAGCTATATATAGGAATGATCCAGCTTATTTCAAAGAGTTTTTTTTCCTCTAAACTGAGGAATGCAATTCCTTTCTGTGTAGCAAGAACTGCACCTAACTGCAGGCATTGGAACACTAGATTGTGTGGCCCAGGGCATTTGCTACGGTTGATGGAAAGAGTAAGAACCTCTGAAGGGTGATTAATTTCATTGATCTGAGATGGGGTTTGGGCATAAGATGATCCAGCTTCTGGTGGATCCCTTTTGTCTATAAAGTACAAAGACATCCCAGATAATAAACCTAAATTTGTTTCTTAAAGTTTAGGCAAGTGAGATGGAGAAAGATAAGTCCCATTCTAAGTATCTCTTTACATCTATTTCAGTTTTTAAGAGAAAAGTATTAATTATATCCATTTTCAGCACTTTAAGATATGCTACATACATTTTGTAATGTAGCCCCATTTATGCATAGAACAGCTTCACCTCTAATCCAGAGTATTTTTGGCAATATACTCATTTCATATTTACTTAGTAAATGCATTTGATAGTGGGGCTTTTTTTATAAGTTAAGTTGTATGAGAAAGTAGTACTTAGCTTCAGTGTAAAGTTCAGTGCTGTTATTTTCCATCTTCCCAAAATTTCTATAGTTAGAAGGGAAACACATTTCCATGCTTTTAGGCTTCCCAGAAAGTCGATATCTAAATCTGTAGCAAGAGCTGTGCACAGAAAGGAGCAGAATATAAATACAGTTATTTATAAATAGCACTTGAAAAAGTCCACAAAAGTGCTGTAGTATTGGTGCATCCAGTAGAAAACATTCATCATTAGCTCCACTTTGCCTGAGAAAATCTAAGTTGTTGCACTGGTGTTAATACTAACCATTTAATCCATTTATGTACACAGATCAATGGGGAATCATTGAGAGGTAGAACATCACACACACATAGATGACCCAAAGAAGCAACATCAATTATGCCATTGAAAGATACAAAATGCTGCCTTTTTGTACTGCATGAAATTGGAGGGCTGAGTCTTCTTCTATAATTATAAGGGACTATAATTAAACCCCAAATTAGTATAACCAAACCATGTTCTGGGGTAAGAGTTCTGTAGGTCACCAAGGAAGTCTTTCAGAGAGTGTATGGCATCACAAAGCCTTTCCCTGATGCAGGTCAGGATGAGCAGTGCTGCATTCTGTTTGAACTGTCACATTTCTCCAGGAGGAAAGCCTGTCTCACCTTTCACATCCACCAGTGTAAATCATACATGTGTCTACTGCAATGAGGTGAAAGCAGAATCTGCCCTACTACAGACAAAAGTGACATTTCCCTACTGTATATTCCTGCTGGTGCCTTTGATGAAGCAGTCCTAAGTCTTCATGTCACCAGCATATTTGTTTTCAGGGTTTTGCAAAGTAGATTTTTGAATAGTAACTTTATAGAGTCTGATAGTTCTCATTCTTTTTGCCCCAACATTCTTGCTTGCATTTATCAAAGGATGGTGAAAATGTTTCTAGAGAACTGTTATTCTTCCTGGCCATATCTTCTATTACTTTAGCAATGTGTGCATTTCCTTGTCATCTTTCTCCTGCTATGGCCCCTTCTATCATCCTTATACTCTATCTTTGTGACTTTATAGCTTCCTCTATTATGCCCATGCTTTCCTTTGCTCTTCCTTCTCCTTAGCTTTCTTTCATCCTTTCTTCCTTGGGAAACCCATTTCTTATTCCAAGTTTCCCATCTCTGGATGTTTGGACCCTTAATTCCAACATTTAGTCTTTTGCATGTAAATCCTCTGGAGTCTGTTTAGTGAAGGATAGGTACAGGGGGGGGAACTTTAAAACAAGACTCCTCTCTTTCCAGAAGATCACACTAGGAGTTAGTAACAACTAGGTTCTATTAACAATTAAAATAAATTCAAAAAAAATTATATTAACTAGAATTTTATGGACTTCCCTAAAGACACCTTCTGTGAAGCAGCATTTTTCTCTCTGTGAGAAGTAAGTTATGTTGAAACTCTGGCAGCTAAGGAAACTGCATATCCTACACTTGTCCTTTGCAAGAATAATTTCTGAAAATGCCTTTATGTATTTATTTCTGTGCAATCTCTAAGAGAGCCTCCACATTATTTCTATGGCAGTGCTTTATTTGACTGATCCATTTTGCACATGCCTTCCTCCTTCTATAGCACATGAAGGAGCAGCTGGTGGAGTAACTGAAGAGCATATTTCTGCTCCTAGAGTCAGGTTGATCTCAGATTAAGAGCACCTTGTACTGTCTTTGCTTGGCATGGATTTGGATGCTTGTGAATGAGAAAAGTGCTCTCCACTAGTGTGATCCTGCTCCCACAAGAGATGATGGGCAGTTCTCCATTAACTTTAATGGGAAGTAGGATCAGGATGTCAGTGCTTTGAAAAAAGCAAAGGTTTTGTTAAAAAAGTATTCATTTTGAGAAGAGTGACACAACAGAGAAATAACATTCCCTGTAGCCTGTAAATGGCTTTTGCAAACATAGTCTTCTTGCTGTTTAGCTTCATAATAACCATGCTAATCAGGGCTTCTGTTTAATTTGAAATACATCTTCACTTTCCAGACAACACAGGAAAGAAGAGTGCATTTATTGTGCTTTTGGCAGGCTTGTAGGGGTTCCTTTGAGTGGATAAGAACCTGTTTTTCTCCCAGGTAATTTGGACCATCTCCATTCATTTGATTTTCACTATCACCAAAAAGTGATCCATGTAGGAGTTCCAGAAATCTGCAAATTACAGTTCAGTTCAAATCCTTAAAGGCATTTCAAGTGCACATTGTAACAGACTCATAGTAATCAAGTTGCAGAAAGACTCTTATAACAGCTATCTCTCTCTCTCCTTCTGAATTGCTGAGGAACAGGCAGATGTGGAAATTATGAGTAATGTAATTGATGATCTTAAGGCTTTTAAATACCCAAGCTCTCAACAATCAAGATCTATTTGAGTTCAGAATCTAATAAGTAGTAAATACAATAGGTTTCAGTAGGATGTTTTATCAGGTTCTCTGCAGTGCTTCCCCCCCTCCTTTGCTTTTATGGGCAGCATTACCATCTAATCAGCAGACAAGTTGGAAAATGTTATTGTGACAGATGATCACTTTTAGTTCATCATATTTCATTTTGTTTGATATGTAGTTGCTGTGAGTTCACTTATAATGCACATTTTCAGGGGGTTTGTCTCCTGCTTTTTTAAGCAGGTGAAAAAGAGCATAATGTTATCCTGGTCTGTTTATTGTCAACTTATTTATTGTGTACCAAGAAAGAAAAATGCTTATATAAAACTCCCACAAATAATAAATTAATGTCCTATAGATTTCCCAGGTGCTTTAATTTATAAACCTCTTTTTCAGTAATGATGACAGCTCCAAGATTTATTCTGATTAAGTGCTGAATAAATTCTTGAAGTACTTTTTCAACCTGGTGAATAAACTGTGTACAGTGAAGAGTTAATTTCAATTTTTCTTCTGTTTTTCTTTAATCTGCAGACCAGACTGAAAGAATCCTAAATTCTACATTATGCTTCAGCTAAAAAAATAAGAAAACATTTGCCAGTGAAGAACCCAGCTCATCTATTAACATAGGTAAAGAACCTAACACCCTTGCTTACGTGTTAATTTATCCATATACAAAAAAAACATGTTAGTGTGAGGTGAGTAAAAAATATTTGCACCACTGGAAAAACTGCTAAATCACATTTCTTCAGATTCTCTGAAAAGCAAAATATGCTGCAGCTTTGCCTTTGATATTTCCTAGTTTGGTAGAATGAAAACAGAAGGCTTTTTTTTCCAAGAAAGAATATATTTTCACTGCAGAAAGGGACTTTTCTTTCAAAACAAGGGAATGAAAACTGTGAAAATTTGCATAGGCATGAAAAGACACTATTTTTTTAAAGGGGTATTTTTTTGTTTTGCTACAATAATTTAAAAGTACTCCTTTTCTCTTAGCTATAAAAGCAGAATATTTGCCATTAACAGAGGTTTTACAAGTGTCCCTCCTTCTTGACAAATGGAGTGGTCTAATACTGTTGAACTGTTCTTTTGGGGTGTGTCCTGTCTGCAATATATTTCTTGCCAAGCGTTGAATCTAATTCAGGTAATACAGTCAAAACTGTGGACATGTGAAGTTGTCCTTGGGCCAGTTTGGACAGCAGTTAAAATCCCACACTCTGCTTTTGCTCAGGTTGGTGTTCCACTCAGTATTGAGGCACAAAGTAATGAGCACCCTTAGATACTGGTAGTCTTCAGGTGCCAATAGCTAGCACCTCTCCCTGCAGGCATATGTGCCCTGAAAGTGTTAACAATGTGAATGGTACCTGTTAGGGCATGGTAACTTGGGTTTTGCAACATGTCCCTGGCTGTTCCAATGGAAGTCCTTCCCTATGGTGGAAATATCAGCCTCAAAAGAAACACCCATGATCCTGCGGTCAGTGATCCTTGTCCAAAGCCTTACCTGGATTAGTTCCATTGACAGTGCAATGCAGGCAGCAAAAGACAGATCCTATCCAGCTCCAGCAATTTGCAGGGGGCTGCAGATCTACAGGAACTGCTCCACAGCACCACTGCAGGCTGCTCCTGCTCAGCTATTTAGGCAAACATGAAAACTTCTCCGAATTTTGAAAAATTTTGGAAAAACAAAGCAAAC
This sequence comes from Peucedramus taeniatus, assembly GCA_013400575.1. Classification (NCBI taxonomy): domain Eukaryota; kingdom Metazoa; phylum Chordata; class Aves; order Passeriformes; family Fringillidae; genus Peucedramus; species Peucedramus taeniatus. The sequence continues at coordinate 595,045 of WBNO01019033.1, read as the reverse complement.
CAGAATCTGCTAAACTTCTTTACATTCAAAACTCAAAAGCTGTTAATATTTCTCAGAAAAACATTTGAGGTCCAGAAGGGAGAAAATCCAGGGTAGTGGTCCTTGCTCAGCACTTGGGTTCATATTTCTCTCCTGGAGAAGTGCTGTAAGGCCAGCACAGGCTCCAGCTATTGACTTGATGGACAGCTTTGGTGGAGGTGCACATTATTTCCACCTGCACATGTCTGCAGTGAGGAGGGAGGGGAAACTCTCTGTTAACCACCTTCCTGGACTAAAAAAGCTGTTGAGTCAATGCATTCTGTTTCCACGACCTTTGTTTCTGATGAATCAGCATCTTTTGTTGGAAAAAAAAAAAATCTCTGTTGTAACATTTCCAGCCTATTCTACTATCAATTACAAAATTATGGCTATTGCTATAAATGGTTTACATTGGAAATAATCAGGAAAGTCAGCCCAAATTGAGTATTCCTTGTAATAGGGAAAATGTATCATTTTAAGCCTCCCAGAGTACATACAATTTCTCTGGGTTCCCTTGTTCTGAGTATTAGCCCTGCAATTTAGGACTGTGTTTGAAGCCTGGCAGGTTGGGAGGTATGATACTAATGCATACATTGATTATGAATGCCTGGGTTAAATGAACAATTATTAACTGGTGAATGAGAGAGTTAAAGAATTTCTTAGTTTGCTGTTGCTGTATTTCCCAGTGACAACAATGAAAGCAAGCAAAAGAATCTTTTGGATGCAAGATTGTTTTTCCATGGATGAGGGATTACAGATTGGCTTTTTAACTTCAGCTTTTCCAAATAGTTTTTCAGTTATTTAATTTACTCTACATGGAGTCTATTGATTATTCAAGTTGGCAGTCAATTTTATAGGGCACCCCGCTGTTTCTTTGCTTAATGTAGTCAATGATTGTAATTGCTTGATCAGTGCAGCCCATGAAATAGGTTTTGTGTCTTTTTTACAATGCATTGATGGCTTTATCTGATGCAGTCTTGGCAGGGTCTAGGTTTTACAGCACGATCCTGAACTCCCAGAGGTCTCTAGATTAATGGCTATGGCTTTCTGTTGGAGCTGCTGATACTGCTCTCCAGAATGTATTCACACATCTGGCATGCCACACTTGGCAGTTGTGCCAGCTTTTTGTTGCGCAGTTACAGAATATCTCACCAGTGCCTAGTTAACTGTTTTCACTAAGGGAATGAGATAAAAAGCCATCCACAGAGTTGTTGGCACACGCTCTGTGTCATTGTAATCACAAATTTTTAATTTTTCTATTACACTTTTTATACGGCCAATTGATGTTTAGAAACAACAAAATACGCGTGATATTTGTTGTATGAATTCTGATTTGATTCCACAAAAGATTCCAAGCTCATTGTGATTTCCCGCAAACGTCCCATTAACACTTTATTTCCAAAAAGAGGAATGAGTTTTCTGTTGTATTGTCAGCAAATAAATGGATTAAAATTACATCTCTCTAGTTCAAAATTTTCTGCAAAGAGAAAGAAAGAAAATGTGGGTGGAAGAGCAGCAAAAGGAACCTCATGACCTTGCCTATGAGTGAAGTAATTCTTTTGTCTTTCATTGGTTCAGGTTAAATTACTTAAGCTTCATTTAGCTCTGCTTGAAAGTCAGTGTTTCATATTTGGTAGAATTTAAATTGTATTATTAGAAATGTAAAATATAGTCCTAATAAGCAGGCCAAGAAAATGTAATGAAATACGCAACACAGGTGCTTAAATCCATGGACAATATAATTATATAGCACACATACACCATTTACAGTGCCTAAGGTGACAACCTGCCAAAAATGTAAAAATGTGATAGATTTTGGACCAGCTGTGGTATGAACTGATTTCCTCAGCTGAGCTTGACATAGAAACTGGACATGTGCAACCCCTATATTAATTCTTTTCTCTCCAGGTAGTAAACTATAAATGCATAATGCATCTTTGTGTAGAAAAGCTCTACTGAGAAGACATCTGGAATTCAATACTTAAAATTCCAAGTCTGTCTTTCCACTGAAATCTTAGTTATGTTGGGCAATAACACAGGAATCATATACATATATATGCACAATATTAATAACTCATGAACCATGTGTTCACAATAAATAGCCTTAAAAAAATCTGTCAAAAGGAAAAATAACACGGAAAAAAACTTTCAGTGTAATGGTCATTGTCTTGACATCACTACTGAAATATTTTATGATTTTATGTTTTCTAATGATTTTAGTGAAGTGAAATGCCGTCACATTCTAGAGGCCCATCCCAAAAATTTTCAAGCATATAAGTAACAACTCATGTGAACTGTTCCATGGAATTTGTTTGTCCTCACTTTATCAGTGTCAAGGCATTAAACAGATGGCTCCTCTCCTTCAAATACTACAAATTAAATACTTCCTTGGATGTTCTTTTCCATTATGAAAAACTCATTATTTTAATTTAATATTATTTTTACTGGCTTGAAGGATTAAGGACCTTTAACGTGGAATATATAAATTCACAGGAATGAAGAGCCCAATGTCAGCACCAAAAAATCTTACCAGAAAACTATCAAACAAAGCTGTATAATTTCCCTTCAGTCATGGGAAAAAGATACCATCACCTTTCCATATTTCCAGATTTTCTGAGTAGTTGTCATGCTTTTAAGTGTAAAAAACCCCAAAAATCCTGTCTAGAGGTCTACACTGAACTTCAATATTTTTCTGTACACCAATAATTTATAGCTTCTGGAATTGGAATGATTTTCTTTTTACCCTTGATGAAACAATAAATAAGAGTAGCATAATTTCTTTACCAAATGGCAAGCCAATCAGGGGAATCTGAGAAATATAGATGGTGAAAGGAAAAATAAAGCACTGTAAACTCATTTTATACTGTACCTTTCAGAACAGTACATTCTGCTTTTTCTTTTACACACTCTATTTTGCCACTGAAAATGAAAGGCAAAGAAGTAGGATGACAAACACTGAGAGATTAAAACATTGAAACAAGTACATGAAAATTTTCTGCAACATTTTTTCCCTTAGAATTCACTCACAAAGACCCTCTTAGTGTTTCAATTGCTTACTTTTCCTGGAGTGACTATGGAGATACTGGTATTAATACTCAAGATAACCTGCTACACCTCAGTGGAAAGCACTGTGCCTGTTGTAGGCTAAACTTTGTGTGTTTACTCAGACAATGACTGGACTTCTCCTGAAGCAGGCAGAGCCTACAATACAGCAGAAATCAACTCAATACTTGTATGAAGAGTCTTACATGAAGTATCTGTGAATATGAATATATGGGTGTCACATTCAGTCAGTCCTGCCCTTTAAACCCAGTGGGAATTTTGCTGTGGCTTTTAAAGGAGGCAGAACATAATCTATGCTTCTTTACTGCATGCTATTTTTGTTGTATTATCTTGGAGCATTGAACTGACCTTGAATTTTGTGAATCTGTTGCAAAATACTATGCCACACTCACCATTTCTTTCACATTCACAACTAAATCTTCACATGACATCTGGCTCTTGCAATGTTGTCTCTGCTTTTGAAGCAAAAGGTAGCTGCCTCTCTTTCTCTTCCTTAAATGATTTCTGAAATTCCAGATTTCTGGTTAAGTCACCACATGTAGGAACTGCATGGACCAGCAAGGTCCAAGATGGAGCCTTAGCTTTTCTTGTCAGCCTTGTGTGGCAGTCCTTGATTGTCACTTGTGACGTGTAAATGTAGAATATCAGATGGTTCATGACAGAATTGTCACAGTTGGCTGAATTTGCTTAAGCTTAGAATTGTTTTGCTAATTTTTATTTTTGCCATAACTAAGAACATAGCTAAGAATATATGACTGATTCTCCCCAAAAAATAATCTTCTGAAGCAAAAGTATTCACATCAGTATATTCCGTATGCTGCAAACAATTAAAATCACTGGTTCTTAATTTGCTTATTCAATCTGTGTGCTAATTCTTTTAGGTATGGGTCCAAGACACAAAATCAACATCTTGAATGTGGTTGGCTTTTGGTTTCAGACACAGTTTGTTTAAGGGAGAGATAGGTAGCTCATAAAGTACAAGAGTATTGATGTCTTCCTTGGGACAGATCCCACTTCCAGTAAAACCAGCAGGAGGGGACTTCTGTCAACAATTTAAATGTAAACATTGTGTTTGAAAAGACTAAGAGGTAATCAAATTAAAAGCAAGTAAAATGGTTTAGATCAAGAGCAGGTCCTTTAATTTTAAATTCTACATGTATAAGGCTCATGATAGGAAAAGACTTTCTTATGCCTTGTAGCTCAGACTAACTTAAGCCAAATTTATAAGCCTCTGGAACAGGAGTCACCTCTGCCAAAGGACCATAGCTGAGGTATCTTCTTTCTTTAGCCTAAAAAATCTCAGTGGTACTGGGAACCTCTAGATAAACCTTGCTGGATTTCCAAACCCGTTGTCAGACTTGGGGTGTAATTCAAACCTAACCTTGGATACAGAGGTACTCTGGTAAGTCAAGGGACAGAGGTGAGATTTAAAGAAAAAAACCCCTGATCTGTCAAAATTTCAGTATAAGTCCTGTATGGGTCTTTGTACTTTGTTCCCCTGTTTTTATCTGCTTTACTGGAAATGAAGCTGACCTGAGCTGATTGTTGGTGAGGGCTGCTCAGCTTGTGTGCTTTGGAACAGGACACCACTGAGACATAGATTTGTTGGTCTTTTACATTTCTGTACCCTTACCCTCCTCCCCATAAGCTGCATTCTTCTCATGAGAAGAAAAAGAAACTGCCTCCATTTGTTAGGAAGCTGACAAGGATGATTCACTTGATGAATTCTTGTCCCAAGTATTACTTTTGTAAGTGTAAATATTACATTTCAGCACTCGAGAGATCAAAAATAATCTTTATTCTTTAAATATTTATACATAAAGAGCATTACTGAAATAGGAGTGCTTGATTACTTGGATTGGGTTACATGATTGTGACATACTTATTTTTAGTCCTTGTGCTGAATGGTAACAGGAGACAGAGATTTAAAAAAATAAGGACGATAGATTCATTGCTGGTGATTGTTAAGTGTTAAACAACTCACGTGCTACTTATTTAGTTTCAAATTTCTGGTCCATCTGAAATTTGCTTATATTTGGAACAGTTCATATTGTGCTACACAAAGCATAAAGATGGGCACAGAAGTCCCTTGCCACATAAAGGTAGTGCAAATTTACTGAAATGAGACACACACAGTGACCTTGAAGACTCAGTAGAATCAGTAAAGAAGAGGAGTGAGCAAGGAACCCCCTGTGCCTCAGTAGCTGGTGCATGGAGCTGCCTCTCAGCAGAAGGAACCAGGGCAGTGCTCAGAGCACTGCATTATCTGTCCTGTTCCTATCTGACCACAGAGCATAGTCACCATCCCAGGTAATTACTTTGCTGGCAAACACTGGAGTTTTTCCATCTGAGCTGTTTCCTGCAGGTACATTGCCATCAATCAGGCTTGTCCTTGAAGGCTTAATGATATGGAATTGCTGGGCATTTATGGGATATGCTCATGCCATTATCAGACAAGTTATCTAAACTTTTGCTTTTAGTCAGATCATTCCAGATTGATCCATCTTTCTAACAATACTTCAGCTGTTAATTGAATATAGGCAGTAATGTTTTCCATGTTTCTTAATTATTTTACTCTTCTGAACCAGGTTCCTTTAGTGGATATTTATTTATTCAGCCACAATGATGCATACACTTACTGACTGAAGCTGTATGAGCTCTAAAAACCTGTCTGTCTCTGCTGAAAGCATAGCCCTGCTTTGAAAAGAGCCTGCAAGAGCTGCACAGAACAGCCAAGTCTCTTGTGCCAGTGATTTTCATAGCAAGTGTGTTTGGTTTACAAATATAGAGTGATTTCCCTAATTGCAAGTCCTTGTTCTCTCTTACCTGTCATCATCACCAACAACAAAGTCCTCTTTAGAGCTCAGTTGCCTCATTGCCCACTGTCTCCAGAGACAGTCCTTAATGACACCTGTGCAAAACCATGGACTCCCCTGGGCTCAGGCAGTTGGAAGGGATGAGGATTGCCAGTGATCCTTTAGAAAACACATGAATGGTTGAGCCTCCAGCCTGGGTAGCAAGAGAAAACGGTAGAAATGGCTTTTTCTGTCACTTGTCTGAGCAGATTGTTCCAAGTTCACAGAAGGAATAAATCTGCTTTCCATTCTCTGGAGAAGAACATCATGTATTTTCAGAAAATCAGGATACCTCCCATATACCATCATCACATGGCTTTGGGGAAGGATGTCAGTGATGGGGTATCAGCATTCTGATGACACCAGGGCCTTTCCTCCAGATTTTGTTAAAAAAAAAAAAAA
>WBNO01019033.1:449125-588656 GCA_013400575.1 Peucedramus taeniatus | reverse complement strand
AAAAAAAAAAAAGAGCAGCGAAGCAAATCTCTTCTTTTGTGTTTGTTTAGTTTTGAAAGACTTGCCTGAAGGTTCATTGGCGTTCCTACTGCAGACAGTTTGTGCCTGGGCTTCCTTGCAGAAAAAAGGGGGATTTTCCAGGCACGTCAATATGTCCTTGGCTGCACAGATACCTTTCATACAAAAGGCAGATACAGTTTCTCCCGCTTCACAAACAGTTGCTCTTTACTTATGCGCACTGGCGCAGCTTCACCCTGCGGTGTTTAACTGGTACTGTTTATGATGGTTACATTCTTACCAGTTTCTCTGATATACTCTCACCTTGTCAATACTGTCATGCAGTTCTCCAGCAAGAGGGTTTTTGTCTGATTTTCTCTATCTGTAGGTGCTTTTTCCTCATTGATTCACAACTGCACTGACTTTGTCTGCCTGCCCATCATCAATAATTTTTGAACCACTGGCCAAGTGTAACCCAAGATAGCAATGTCTGTCTCAAAGGGAAGAAATCCCCGGATATTTTCTGGAACTTGGTGACAGGAGAAGAAGCGAGACTTGAGCAGGACCCTGCAGAGAGGGAGGGCTGCAGAGTGAGCTCAGGCCATACCTTTTCTGCCTGACCACATGTATGTGCACTCAGTGCCAGGGACGGGTGACAGCCTGTGACATAGGGTCAGCCCTGAGAAAAGACAGGGTGATATTAGGAGAAGCTGACATCCCAAACCTTGGACAGGTGCACTCTGGGTTAAAAACTGGCTGGATGGCCAGACCCAGAGGGTGGTGATAAGGGATGTTACATCCTGTTGACAGCCAGTCATGGTGGTTTTCCCCAAGGCTCAGTATTTGGGCCAGTTTGTTTAATATCTGTATTGATGGTCTGGACAAGGGATTGAGTGCACTCTTAGTGAATTTGCTGGCGACACTAAGTTGGCCAGGACTGTTGACCTGCTGGTAGGAAGGCTCAGCAGAGGGATCTGGAGAGGCTGGATCGATGGGCTGAGGGCAACAGTATAAGGTTCAACAAGGACAAGTCCTGCACCTGAGTTGCAACATCCCCAGGCAGCACTACTGGCTTGGGGAAGTGCAGCTAGAAAGTGGCCCAGAGAAAAGGATGTGGGGGTGCTGATCAACACTGGATGACTTATGGATGGAACATAAGCCAGTGTGTGCCCAGGTGGCCAAGAAGGCCAATGGCATCCTGGTCTATATCAGCAATATGTGGCCAGCAGGACCAGGGCAGGGATTGTCCCCTTACTCAGCAGTACTAGTGAGGCTGTGCCTCAAGTACTGTGTCCAGTTAAGGGCTCCTCACTACAAAAAGGACACTGGGGTGCTTTAGTGTGTCCAGAGGAGAGCAGTAGAGGTGGTGAAGGATCTGGAGATTAAGTCTTATGAAGAGTGACTGAGGGAGCTGAGGTTGTTTAGCCTGGAGGAAAGGAGGCTCAGGGAGGCCCCTATTGCTCTCTACAACTGCCTGAGAGCAGGTTGCACCCAGGTGGGGGTTGGTCTCTTCTCCCAGGCAACCAGCAACAAGGCAACAGGAAGAGGCCTCAAGCTGTACCAGGGAAGGTTCAGGCTGAACATCAGGAGGGGCTTCGTTACTGAAAGGGTTGTTAAGCATTGGAACAGGCTGCCCAGGGAAGTGGTGGAGTCACCATGCCTGTAAATGTTCAAGAAATGAGGCACTTAGTGCTATGGTTTAGTTGACATGGTGGTGTTCAGCGAAATGCTGGACTCAATGATCTAGAAGGTCTTTCCTACCCTTTAGGATTCTATAAGTCTGTTATTCTAGGTTTGTGCAGACAGCTCTAGAGAGCACATGGAGGAAAAGGGATAGTGTAATGCAGCGCAACAGAGGCTGAATTCTGACCATGATACTTTTGGGTACCCACTTTGGTTTTTTTACTCTTACTATAAAGTCCTTTTCACATAACAAGAACAAGAAGCTTGTTGACCTGGCAGAGGGTGGCTGCTCCTCAGCACATTAATCATCCTCCCACCAGGGCTCATGCATGGGGTCCCATGGCAGGCACCCAGTGAAGACCAGCCTTCTCTGCAGCCTGAGACACCCACATGAGACCCACAGAGACCCACATGGGAGACACCGTGAGGTGTGTAACAAATCATAAGGCAGCCTTTACTAGCTGTGAACCCTTGCAAAGTGTGTTTGTGGGGGCTGCAGACCCTTCTCTAATTGAGGAGTATCAGCAGGTCCCTGTGCCACCCCCAGCACAGACACCAGCCTGCCTCTCAGCAGCTCCTAGTCTCCTCTTCAAAGCCATATGCAAGGCTCACAGAAGCAGGGATGAGCATTGCACACTCATGAATAAGTGTAATTGAAATTCTGTTCATAGCTATTTGGGGGGAAAAAATTGCTAGTGTAATTAAAATGCACAGGGGAAAGAGAAGTAGCCTGTGCAGACACATTATGTTACACAGCACCCACCCAGACAAAGGTCTTTGTCTATAAAAAGCTCAAATATGTCTGAGATAATTGCTGTTCATTGATTGTGCCTCTGAAGTGGAGTCATTCTGGCATATTCCACCTTGAGGCTGTCTTATACATTTCTTTGAAAGGGAAAAATTCAAAAGTTCAAGTAAAGACACAAGTTCAGTCAAATATGTAGCAGTAAATTCTTGATTTACAGCATTAAGGTTACTTTCAGCTGACCTAGCCCTGAGTGGTGCTGGGCAGTTTTGTCTGATCTTGTGTTAATGCTGTTAGCCTGTGTTTACTAAATGATTTAGCACTGAAATGTTGGGAGTTGCCAAATATTTGTCTTCTGTCCTTTATGAATATTTGAACAGCTCTTTCCTCAGCCCACTCTGAATGCAGAAAAGGGTGTTAAAAGTATCGCACTCCGGTAGCGCTGCTTTGCGGAGGCTGCCGACCAACAACATTCTTACATCAGTGACGCCTTTGGCACTGTACTAAATAAACCGAAGGTAGGAGCACAAAAAATCTGCTTGATAATGTGTTTGCATCTTGCTTCTTGCATCCTACAGAAATTCATAAATGAAAATAGAGGTCTTCAATTGGTGTATAATTTTTTGCTCCCTTTCCTTTTAAATATAAAAGCATTAAATAACCCCTGTTTGGACCCGTTTTATGCTGAAAGCAACACCCAAACAGGATGGGAACCTGAGTTCAAACCCAGACTTCATCACAGATGTGTGAGATGAACTTGAGTATGTCTCCATGGCGTGTGTTTTGTCTAGACAAAAAAAAGTGTGAAGTTTTTAATCAATAGTGTGTGTGTGTACAAATGTACTAAGACTTCACGAAAGAGCATGTATCCAAGGTACGGGTCACAATTTCTGCATGTAGGCTGCATTACTGCACTATCAGATTTTCTTTTGTCACAGCATTTTTTGCACTTGCCTTTTTTGGGGGTTTACAGGCCCCAGAGTAAACAAGCACACCATTATTCATGTACCCAGAAGTGCAGCTCATTTTCACTTTCAAATGTGATTGCACAGGGAATCAGAGTTACTACACCAGATTTGATTGCACCCAGCAATAGCAGTCTGCAATATTTTACACACGGGTTCAAGGTTGAGATTAATTTCTCAGAAAAAAAGTTGACCCATAAAGTAGATAATTTTAAATGTCAGCCTTCCTAGAAGAGCTGCAACTTTTCACCTTCTGTGACTTAATCTCATGCCTCATGGATAGGAAGTAATACACTTTTGGTGTAAAAGGAGCATTCCTAATTTGATAGAGCTGCTGGATTTAATAGATCAGGACTTGATTAGAATACACCTAGCCATCTCTGATAGTTCAAGACATATAATGCTTTATGTTTATTTTTCTTACATTATTCTAATACAAGGATAAATTCATTTCATGTGAATTTATTGGTAATCATTTACATTTAGTATGTCTGGAAGAAGCCAAAAGTAATGAAAGGAGACACCTTCTCATTCATTATTTGTTTTTAAATACTCCTCATTTCTTTCTTCCTTTTTTTTTTTTTCCACCTCCACATGCTGATACTGCATGCATGGCTTGCTCTCAGCTTGCTATGAAACAAGCTGGGGCAAGCCTTGTAATATGATTCAAATTGTAAATCTCATGTCTTGCATCCCCCAAACACCTCATCTCATATGCAGTCTGGAACCTTCATTCCAGTACCAATTAGACTAATATATCCACCCAGCTCCGATTGGGGTGATGGATCGGCTGGTGGGGGAAATGGAGGCGATTTTCTCAGCTCCTCTGCATTCCCATAGGCATGCAGCATTTGACAGATTGGGCAGAACTGCCACGAAAGAGTCTGACACAGATGGTGTAATTAGAAAATGCGAAGTGCGAGTGTGAAATTTATCTTTGATCAGCACCTCCTTGCCAGATTGTCATCTATGTTAATATGATGATGGCTTCTTGGAGATGGATAGAAGAAAACAGCAGCCTTGAGGAAGAAATGGAGACAGTTCACAATGTAGAGAAGATATTTTGTTTAACTCTGAAACTGAATCAATTTCGACCTGAGTAAAAAGTGATTTAATGTATTTAATTCATAGGAAAACAAATTGAATCTAAATCTGATACCTTACTTTGTTAGGCCCATAATCAATATGATAAAATCTCAGGTTTTGTTGGAAGAAGACAGAGATTAATTTTTTATGAACGGTTAAAAAAAAAATCAATCTATAGCTATAGGCAGACTTGAAGCTATTACATCACTCTTTGTAGAGACCTAATGTAATCTAAATATATATAAAAATCATTCTAGAGTTGCCTGGACAGTTTTAAGTAGTCAGAAGAAATTTTTTCTCTTTAAGCTTTGCAATTGCAACACCATCCTCTCTATCAGGTCATGGAGTTTATCTACGTTCACTATAGTATCACAGATATCTTCAGCTGTGTCATTTTCCCTCTGTATTCCAAATGAAGGTTTTGACTGGTTTGAGGGTTTTTTTAAATTAAAAATAGATAAATATTCTTTGCCTGAGCAAAATATTCTGATCGTTTATCTGACATCTCCAGCTTTCCCAGGAATCTGATGCTAACTGTTCTGCAGCAGAAAAGATCATCATCCTTTAGGTGCTGATGAATCAAGTGCCGCTCTTCAAACATGAGGAGATTTAGCTGGTGTGAGAAGTAGGTATAATTTTCCCCAGAGAGAAACTGAGGCAGGGAGCAGGTAGGCACAAGGCATTTGGGGTCACAGAGCAGAGTGTAACAGGGCCACTGTCGCTGGCAGGTCCCTCACCCACCAGCTGTGTCCCCCTTCCACGCCACGTCTGGCAGCCACTGGGATCCTGTGCTCGGGTGGTTCAAAAGGTTTGAGTTTACAAACCACTATTCCGTAGTTCATTTTGCTAAAAACTGCTCAAATGTTCACACGAGTGGTGCTAATTTTCAGGAAGGTAAATTAGCATAATTAATGACCAGCCAAATTTGGGGGTAATACAGTATGTAATTAACATTAGAGAGTTCTGTTGTACCACCTGCCCCCACATTTCATTGTTGCAGTGTACGAACTGTACAGGAGGCTATTTTCCCCTTTGCTGCACTGAGCAGAAAGCAGCTTTCTTCATCAGAATAAGCCATTAGCTGTAATGGCATGTAGGTGTAATGGAATGTGCTCGAAACATCTGTGCTGAGAGCAGGGGAGAAATTGCTGCATGCAGTCGTAGGCCTTTGGGGAGCTTGATTAAGGATTGCTTCAGAGAACTTGAGATCTGGCTTGGGATGCAAAAAAGAGAAGAAAGGAAAATAACACTAATAGATTTACGGATGTACTGCAGGGAGAACAAAGGATTTTTAATTTTTTTTACTTCCCTTTATTGCTCTTATATTGCATCTGTTCTCTGTTGGGCTTTCTCTTATTGAATTGATCTGGAAAAAAAAATGTAGCTCAAAATGCAGTTTAGCAAAAGACATCCTTGCTGTATAAACATGAAAATAGCTTGATTTTTTATTTCCTTTGTTTGCTAATGAAGACCTCGTTGAAACCACAAATATTTCTAACAATAAATATTTATTGCATATGACATTTGCCTAAATCTGTTTTCAAGTGATATGTCCTCTATCTAGAAATCATGTAAAAACACTCATTAAAAAAAACCTGTACACAAAGACAATTCTTGCTTTGCATTATTTGCATTTCTGGCGTATTCATCTGCTCCTTCTGCTGATTATTTTTTTTTAAGATTTCTTTAAAATGAATTTCTGATTTGTTTTTCTTCAACTCCATTTGTTTGCACACATTTTTAATAACCAATGGAATATAAACTCTCAGTACACAACAAGAGTAATTGCAGAACCACTGGGCTATGTCAGTTCTGGCTATTGACCCATCAAACTGTGAAAAATCTGAAATGCAGTTTACAGGATCTTAGGCAAGGTGACAGGGAGGAGAAAAGCAATGTTATATAAGATTACTTTGATGCCATACAAAGAGAAGGGTTAAATGTTTGAAAAATCCATATTACAGAAAAGGGAATTAATGGCTGCCTGGGACAGATGCGGATGTATCACACGGAAAATGAGAAACAAACCCGCAAATATTGGGTGGTTTAATGATTAAGTAAATCTTACACTTTCTAATTATAAATGACAACAAAGCACTATGTTCACTAGTATCCATCTTTCTTATGAAATAAGAAGCTTTCTGAGCTGGTGCCAAAAATGCCTTGCAATGAAGTTTAAAATATGTAGGGAGGCAAAAATGTAATAAAAATGCAAAAGCTAATAATATTATGGTGACTGGCATTGTTTACAATGTAGAGCACCTGCTGTTTTCAAAAAAAAAAAAAAAAGAGAGAGAAAGAAAAAGTGAAATCATCAAACTGTTCTTAAATGGAAAATCTGGGCTCTCTGCCAATTACACAATGTGTTTCAGGTGCACTGTAAATAGGAACAATAAAAGGTGCAGGGGACAGAATCTGAAATATTAAATCTCAGATACACAAGAAAATTATTTGATGATGTTACTTTGAAAGGAAGTCTTGGGTACCTTCCAAATTTCTTCAAAGTGGAAATAGGTTTAAATTCTTGCCTCTGTAAAAAAAGTTGTAAAAATCTAATTATCCCTTTTAAAAATTTGATTAAATTAACCTCAAAAAGAAGAAGAGCCAAAAAAATCTAAGAAACCCACAAGGGACTTCCCTTTTACTAGTCTATTCAACATGGGATACACTTGGTGACTACAGAGAAATATAACAAGACCAAATTCTATGATACAATAATAAAAAGCTAAGCCCACCCACCCCCAGAGTTATAAATTTGGATTTCAGGAGGCCAGTGGTGAGGTCTGCCTCATTGAAGTCAGAGCACAAATGTGATATACATTTCAGAGGAAAACTAATATTGTCCTGGCACAGTGTACCAGGGAACAAATGGTGGCCAAGTCCATGTTAGGCACTGGATGAAGGGAAAGTTGTCATTGGCCAGCTAAAGACTTGAATGAATTTGCCTTTGGGCCATAGGACTTTAGCTGTAGACAAGAGTTTTCTTATATATATAGAGACCAGAGACAGGATGAAAATTGGTCTTCATTCATATAATTAGAAGGAGAGTGGGAAATTGTTTTAGTATGTGTTTCTTTCTTTGGGAAAATACTTTGGCTATGTGTTTTAAGAGAAAATGAGAAAGTGAAGAGATGCCTTAAGCTGGTCAGAAAGTAGTTGTCAGGAGACTCTTTCTGAAATAAATGGAATGAATGATGGCACATCCTCTGACCTCGAGCCCTGTACTGCTCAGCTCAGCTCACGCTGCTCCTGTCTCACCCTCTTCTCCCCTAGAACAAAGGGGGTTTGTCCCCACTGTGTTTGGGGAGCAGTTGCTGACCTGTGCACCTGTATAGTGCTGTTTGGCAAGAGCCAAACTCTAGAGACAGGGGGAAGGGTTAAATAGTATAGATCTCATGGAGCAATGCTTAAACATGTCCTAAGCCTGTTTAGTTTACTAGTATAGATGTAGCCTTGGAGACCAGAGACCAGATGCTGTGCATCTGCTGCACTCCCTGTAAGATCAGCCCTGATTATTTCCACACCCCATATCTGCAGGGAAGGCCTGTAATAAAGCAGTAATCACTTTCCTCCCATCCTCACCTGAACCATGAGCCAGATCTTCATTTCAGTAACCCTTGGATAAATCAATAATCCTTCTATGTGACTGAAATCAGACATACAATCTTCGTATTGCTCTTTCTTTTGGGTCTGATCCTGCCAGTTTTCTGTTGTTAACAGGAACAGGATCATATCTCTTATCAATGGCTGTTTGTTTATCATTTCATGCTGTAATTATCAAGCTATCTGAACAACGTTTATGAAAAAACATTTATTTTAATAGAAGAAGAAACTGGGAACACCCTTCGTATTCTCATTTTACCCGGATGTAGATGCCTACTTCCATGTGATATCCTATTCTCATAATCATTTCTATTTTTGCTTCTGTGACTAAACTAACAGTGTTTCATGGTGGAGAAACAAAAAAATAAGTATCACAGTTTTCTTCCACCTTTATACCACACCATCGCATCTTAAAATGGACAAAGTTAAAAGCAATACCAGAGAACAGTTGCAGGGCTGAAGCTTGAGCAGAGCTAAGTAGAACTTTGGCTACTATTACCTCTGTATTGATGTCTGGTTTTCTGGTACCAGATCTGAATGCCAGGAGCAGAAGCTGCACATCTGTTGCTGTGGTGAAAGAAGGAAGAGCATCTGGAATGAATTCAAAGAAACAACCAAGTTAGAATGTAGAGTGGATTGGAGAAAAGGTACTAGATCATCTCTGCATCCTAAAGCTTTCCAGGATTTTTTCCCCTCTGAATCAAGGGTAGTTGCTAACTAGGCTGAATACTGGTGAATCCAGTACAGGGCTGAATACATGGTTTTGGGCAACTAGTTCTAGGTGATTGTCCTTAAGGACTGGACCAGCTGAGGACCTCCAGAGGTCCCTTACAAATTCAACAATCTTGTGATTCTGCTATTCTGTGAATCTATAGCTACACCAGTTCAAGGAATTTGAAAAAATATTTATTCATTTTAAATCACTATGAAATAGGAGCAAAAGAAGTTTAAAGTATGTCCCTTCTCTGGTGGATGGAGGGGAACTTTCCTCTCTGCCCCCTCTGTTATGTGGGAGTGGTTGTACTCCTTCTTTTTGTGCAACTTCAGCATCTCCTATGACATTCAAATAGTGTGAAAATGCAACCAAAACTCATGGGTGATGCTCACTCCACTAAATTCAGTGTCTACACTATCTATGACTTCACTGGGCTCCAATTTTTATTGTTTGTTGAATGAATTTTCATTCAGAGCTGATTCTCGCTTTTAAGATGGACACAAGCAGATACACAGGAAGCACCTCCTGGAATCACTCCTAAACTGATGCATTTAAAACTGCTTTGAAAATAAACTTCTCGCAGGAAACTCTTTAGTTTATTGAAGATAAATCCACTAACACAAATTAAGATATATAGATTGATAGATATGCACAACTCTTACTATTTTTTCTTCCAATTATCAGGTAGTTTTCAATAACCCAAGTCTAATTCCCAATGAAGCTTTCCCTAATGGTTTAGGTAAAACTAAGAGCAAGAAACCAGACAGTTTTAGTTATATAGTTGTATATTTGAAGATGCATATAACCAAATATCAGGTGTTTTTATGTGTACCATAAGCATCCAAAGATATGGCATAGTTAAAAACAATAAAAATTTAGGTCAACCTTTCAGTTATTTAGGCTTAGATAGATCCAAGTTTGTGAGCATCATAGTTTAATCATCTTAGAGTCTTTTTAATGACATTAGTTAGTACACTTATTATATCCAAACTTTTCTTCCCAAGACAGGGAATATGAAAATGGGACAGTCAGTTTGAGCCCCAAAAGTGAATGTTTACTCCTAGTGATTTCAGGTTTCAGATCTGGCTAGCTTGGGAGAGGTTTAGGACTATGTCCATAGCAAGAAGATGGTCTGACACTGCTGCTTCAAGCATCTTCAAGAGAAGTGTGAGAGCAGCTTCGTCTACCACTTCAGCTATTTATTCTCTTCTTATAGACAGACTTACATAAGAAAAAATAAGCATCAGAAAACCAATGGTTCAAGTTCACAGCATGAAATGCAACTGAATCAGGAACCTTCTAAAATAAAGCACAGCAACACCAAAACAGCATCTTCCCAGATGCTGCAGCAAGCTGTAACAGTCTAGCTCCAGGTTCAAATCAGGTAAAACCAAGGATAATGGCAAGAGAAGTCCTGGAACATTCTGGTGATGGTACCTCTCTGCAACCACTGAATTACTTACTCCCACATTTCATCATCCTTCATCAGAAATCTTCTGGAAAGACCAAATCTATGGGGACAGCATGGTATCTCCTAAGAGAGAATATGCATCAAACTGGCCAGTATTAATGGGCAAAGGCAGAAACAGTCCTAAAAGAACCTGTGCATAGTTTTGACTACTTCATTAACACAGAATATAAAATTTCACTAAACATTTCTTGCACCACACCCACACTGTTGAAAGGAATTCTGGCATCTTCTCTACAAAGCTATCCAGTCTTCTTTTCAAAATACGAAGTAGTAAAAATTCAACTCTTTTCTAGATGATTCTTAACTTAAACACCCTTGTTCTTCAAGTAATCTTCTGCCTCAAAAGATGTTTACACACTCTGATCAAATCACTCCTTACCCTTTGCTTTGGGAAGCTAGCCAGCTTGAGCTGCTCCACAACCACCACTTTCCTTCAACAGGTCCAAATTACCTTGTGGCTTCTTGTTTGTTTTGGGGTTTTTTTGAATGTGATTTTACAAAAGAAGTAGTACTGCAAAGGTAGATTTTAGGATGCTTCATCTGCTAGGTGTCCCATAGTATTTCCATCCAGGGATTTTGTCAGTTTTTTGAACTCTGAGCACATGCTCATCTAGGTAGCCACAATGACTCGCTCTTTCATAGGCCAGCTCTTATTACTTTTTTTTGTGTTACTGCTTTTTTAGGTATAGGAAGGACAGCCTCTCTTCCCCCAGATCACTGACACATGATAGGTGTGTGCTATCAGTCTGAGTGTCCAGGGTTGGGTGGTAAGGTGTTGCAAGTGGAAGTCCTTTAGCTCTACAGTCTGCTTCTTACCCCAGACTGACAGATCTTGAGCTTAACCTTCAAGGCCCTTATGCTCTTCTGGAGCTTTTGCCCGAGGGCTGCTGCAGGCAGCAGTTGTACTTTAGTATACATGTGAATCTATTAATGTGGTTACAGACAGGGTCACCATCCCCACAGCACCCCAACCCCTCCATGGTGCTGGCTGGGTCACCCCACTGGAGTTCCCTGCTGGCCAGAACTCAAGTGAGCCTCTGCCCACAGGCAAAGGTGACAAATGCCACTTGCAAGTGGGAGAAAGATACAGCGGGGAAAAAAAAGCATCTCATCACACATGTTGGTGCATACATTTTATGGCATGGCTTGTCACATTTTACAGCTTATATATGAACATCCTCATCACATCACATCAACGAAATAAGATATATTTACTTCACTGTATCCCACAAAAATAACCCTCTGGCTAAAATATGCACTCACCCTTTAAAAAACATTGCAAAATGCCTCTGATTTCCCTCAGAGGAGTTTCTTTGAAAGTCTGTTTTTTGACACAGCTTGTTTTGCTGATATAAACATGTTAATAGTGAAAATGTCAAAAAGTTTATTGATTTTAATTCTTGAGATGGAAAAAATACATAAAAGTTCTGTTCTGTGCTCTAGGTAAATAAATGAGCATGGTGTTTGTACGTTGCAGCCAGTGAACCATGCTTTATGTTAAACCCTTCCTCCACATACAGGAGAGTGAACAAAGCTTAGTACTGGAAAGAAGACACAAATTACCTCCAGCCTTTTAGAGGCACAGTAGAGGCTTCAAACACTGGAAGATACATGACTAAAACATCCAGAAAACCCTGTTTCAAAAAATTATCTCAAGCTTTGTGTTAGCTACTGTAATACTAAATAAGACTCTTTGAAGAGTAACAAGATCAGACAATGCTTGTTCATGTTACTCCTGAAGGAAAATGAACCTATTTCATGCTTATCTAAATGGGGGGCACACACATGTGGGTACAAGTGTGTGCACACACATGTGTATGTTCACATACATGCATAGGTATATGTCTGCATTTAGACAGTGCTTTTGCAAACAAAACAAAAATAAATTACTCCATATATGCCCTTACCTTCCTCCTACTATGAATGGTCTTTTTGTTAGTCCACTGAATAACCATTTGTCATGGGCTTTACTGTACCATGAAGTTATGATTAATATTATGGCTCATGTACAGCGGGTTGAAAAACCATATTCATTTTCAAAGTCACGTTGCATTGATTAGAATTCACTGCAGGTTATTCAAATAACGATCCTCTCTTTTCCCAGGAGAATCTCCGTCTGATTTTTCTTTATCCTCATTAAAGATCCCAGGTGCAGACAAAGCTTTACATACTTCTAATTTGCATTATCCTTGGGAAGGAGGTAATTCACATGCCTTCAGTATATAGCACTTGTTTTTGTAGTTTGCTCTTTCCTATCTGTCTATTTAAATAAATCAAGAAATTTAGCCTTTATAAATCCTCTGACAATAGAAAATGCCAAATTTTATTATGCTTAGTAATGAGCACATGTATTCTGAAATATCAATTATAATTCAGATTAAATGAAACAATTTTTTTCTTTGCTCTTCGTCGGGTTTGTCTCAAAATGCAATCTCTGCTCACTCTCTCAGTGATGGGAAAAGGTGAATTTTTAACGCAAAGATATAGATTTCATATCAGCCTTTGACCGATGTAAGAATATCCCTCATCAGTCTCTGAGAAATCATTGACTGGATTTAGTCTTTTCCTTTTTACTGGTCGTATATAGAACAGTGAAAGCACATAACATCTGTAATTGCCTGGTGGAACTTAACAGTCCCATTAACCCTCAAAATGCAGCACTTGTGTGAATTCCACATCTGTTTTCTGAGGCATAAGTTGTGTGGGCCTATGTTTTGCAACAAAATAATCTGTCTTGGACTATTTTTATCGTGAGCCTTTGTGTAATGAATTTAGCCCGAAGCAGACTGACAGCATTGTTGACATTTCATTGAGTTTCCATCCTCGAGAGAGAGGAAATTTTAGCTAATTAAATAATGTTATAGTGTCTCAGAAACTACAAAGGCAATAGGAAACCACACAGCAGTCATACTGTATTTCTTAAGATCACTTGTGTATTCCCGAGGTTTTATTATGCAGCAGTCACTCTTCTAAGAGTCTTTAAAGCAAGGCATACATTAGATAAACTTTCCATAACTCAACCTTGATAGTAATATTTGTAAACTGGTTAGTGTATATATGAGATGAAGCCAAGCGGGGAAAAGAGCTATTAGAGAAATACTGAAACAATTATTACTTTTCGTCATCTCAGCACAAATGGACAGAACATGTTGCCCATGTGTACTGGTGGCAAAAAGACAGCAAAGACCTTTTCTCTGTTCCTTTGTGGCTACCCTAGAATAGGACAGGGAAAAGATGGGGGCAGGCTGGCTCATTGAAAGCTTGGTAATACAACTCTAATCCCTTTGGGATGGTGGGAAGTAATTCTGGGGAAGGGTGGGGAGTGGTGTGGCCAGTGGGTTTCTCTTGCCCCAGCACCACTTACTCTGGTGCTGATCCCAGCAGGACGCAGGAGTTGCTGCCAGTCTCCTTCCAACACCATAAGTTGTTTCTGTGGGTGGTCAGCTGCTGACCAGAGAGCAGTTGCCCCAAAATGGACCAAAACAAGTGGCAAGCATTATGAAATTTTATTCATAAAATAATTATGAAAGTTTTGCAGGCCAAGCAAAGGTGCCTTCCCCAGCTTCTGTGTTCCCTGACTCCAGCTGGCATCAGAAGCTGGTTGTCATCCCTGATGTCCTCGGGGCTTGGGGTAGTGGCACATTTTAGGTAGCACCTGCACCAGTTCACTGGCACACCAGGAAGCTCAAGCTTCACTGCGAGCTTGGGCAATGGCAAACTCACTGCTGGAAAACACCTTCACCATACACAGAGTTCCTGATGGTCAGAGGAAGGAGACACAGAATAAAGCTGCTGCTGTGCTCAGCTTTTGAATAGGATTTATCCAAGCATGGGACACCACAGTGAGAAAACAGTAGAAAATTTGACCAGTTCAACCTAACCAGGACAGAAGCACAAATCACTTCCCTCAGATCTGTCCTAAGTGCAAGGCACAGCAGACAGATGACTGGAAAGTAACACAACTCGCCATTCCTACAGAAAGCAAAATAAATTGATTGCACCCTTCTACATGTGCAGAAAAGCGAGTCCTTTGTTTCCAACACCTTTACTTTGGATGTAGAGGCCCCCCCATGTTCACCCCTGGTCATGCTGCACACCCAGCATCTGCAATTACCTTGGAGGTGTACTGAGGCTGCTCAAGTAGTGTGTTTCTATAATAACACTTTCAGGCTGCCTGCCACATCAGGAAGAAAATAATACATTTCTACATTAATGACTTAATTTCCTTTTTAAGATGTTAGTGTTTCCCTGATAGGCAACGATTTATATACCTTGTTTCATGACTAAAGTGATTGTTAGTATTAAGGACTGAAGTACAATATAAAGGAAGTACAATTGCTGAAGAAATTACTGGTTTTCTTTGCATTTCCCCTTCAGGCACAGGGTGCTATTTGCTGGTAGCTTACACTGATGGCCACTACAGTGTGTCCTTCTAAGTTCTTAGTTCATGATAAGGACATTTTATATTTGCATAACACCTTTCATCCTGCAAGAGCAAAGCACTTAAAAATTAATTTAGCATTATAATCTCGCAGCCCTGGTGATTCACCCACCGTGCTGGTGGCAAAGGAAACTCGGAAATTGCCCCTGTGCATCAGAGGCATGAGCCAGCACCAAAATACTCTGAAACCCAGAAGGGCTCTGATGGGAGGGTGTCTGTATGTCTGTGTCTGTGCATGAGTGTGTGCTGAAGAGGGATCTCCCCATGGCCTGCTGCCTCCGGATGGACTTAGGGTCTTTCCCTGCATATGGCAGCAAGCTGAGATTTTCGATTGCACAGAGGCAGAGAGGAGAGCTCAGGATTCCTACCGTGAGCCCCAAAAATCTTTATTCTCCCATTAAGCCTCAGGGAGTCTGAAAGATTTTATTAGCCTTAATTACGTTTTGTCTGGGATCATGAGGTCGGTGGGCTTGGCGAGCTTTTGTTTTTAAAAACCTAACTTGCTTGCCAGGCGAGTTTCCCAAGCTCTCATTTTATTGTGGTTTTCAGCAGGGGATCTTGTTTCAAGGGATATGATCAAAGTAAAGGACATTTCTTCTGGGACTTATTTTACATAGATTAGATCTCATTATGCAACTTGCTCTTTAGTCTATATTCTTTTTATAAGCTTCTGGCTATACGAATGAATTTTACATAGTAAAGTGTGAATTTATTATAATGAATACACTTTCTGAGTGAAAGGGAGGCAAAATACAGCATAGTGTAATACATTTAAGCTTCCTTATCAACAACAAATTTCAGCATTGCAGCAGTTTATTCTTATCTCAAACAAGGTTGCTGCACACTAATTTCAATGCAAATTTTCAGCTGACTTTTCTTTCATTTTTAAACTAAAATATTTTCTGGAATTGTGTAAAATTTTGCATTTTCTTCCTAAATGCATATTTCTAAGCCTTCTTTCAAAGGCATGCATGATTTTTTAGGATTTCAAGATCTGTCCTTGATTAAGTCGTTACAACTTGACACCTTGAGAGTTCCACAGAGGTGGGAATTTGTGATGATGTCCAGCAGCTACTTCTGACTACAAAATGCTCTGGATTAGTTCTATTGGACAATCTCTAACAAGACTGAAAATTGAAGAAATTAAAGGTTAACAAAGAACAGATTTTAGTGTACACAGGAATTCTTGTCCAGTGTTGTTAAGGTTTAGGGACTGGCACAAGCAGCAATTTTTTTTAAAAGCTTCATTCTAATAGCACACAAATAATAACAGATTTTTCCATTTTATACTTCTGTACTGTGCATCTATATGCAATTCTATTTAATATGAAGTTTGGGTCAATGCATGTGTGAGCTCACCAATGTTTATGTAAATTACTTGCTTTTATTTACTGAATTTCCTGATGTGAGTAAGCAGGTATGTTTTTATTATGTCCTAAGCTAGTCTGATTTGAAGCTGAAATTATCAAGTGAACTAGAATTTAATTGTCAAATGGAAGAGTTTTATGCATTTTTTATATATAGGTACCCTCACTTTTCAAGGAATCTATTCAATAAGGTTTTTCAATGCGAATGATGATCTTAGAAATAGATTCAGTCATCTTGACTCTTTATTATATTACATAAGTGGGGAAAAAAAGCTTTTTCTTTTTCTGTCAAGGGCAAAACTTAGATGCACTTAATTCTATCAAGTCACAAAAACTGGTCATTGAGCTAGAAGCGTGAGCAGTCTTAGGATCTGCTCCTGTAACTGTGAAATTTGTCCAGCCAGAAGACTTTCTTCATTTTAGGCTGAAATACAAAGGGCAAACTAGAATGCCTAGAGGATTTGCATTCCCACTGATGCTGTAGTCAATACATTTCATGAACGGGCAATGGGATTTTCACAAGAATTCAGCAACTACCTCCCTCTGGATGCACAGAATTCAGTGCATCACGAGTCTTTCTGAAAAACCCACACTTATTTTCGCAGGGACTACTACCCTGTAGCAAATATCCACATCTGAGGTCTACTAAATGTGTACAGCATGTATTCACTACTTCTTGTCCAAATTTGATTCAGTCTCAAATGAAACCCATGTAAAAGCTTGTGTACAAAGGGGTTAAATTCATGCCAACATGTTTAATTGCAATCTTATTTACAGCCTTCAAGCAGCTATTATATATATTTCCCAGGTTATGATCCAGAGTTTACACATCTTTCGTTTATCACAGCATAAAGCAGTGTCTCAGGAAAGGAATGCTTTTCAGTTAAATGGTTAATTAAGACTTGGAGATAATTTTTTTTCTGATCAATGCAAGTCAAATTCTCGGTGCAAGTGGTTGAATCATCTTCAGAACTCTGATCATAATTAAACCACAAGGAGCCTGTTATGATTAAATGTGGGAAGCTGAAAATACATGAACCATAACAAAGGATCTGAATTCACTTCAAGCTTTGCATAAAATGCCATTTCAGATTTTTTTTTATCTTAGTATAAAAAAAAGCTTTCTTCTTGTACCTTTCCTTTTTTTTCAGAATTTCTTCCAAATTCAGTTACATTTTTCCACCTTAATAATAAATCTTGGACACGTTACTGCTGAGTTTCCTAATCTGTAAAATTCCCTGTGTCCTCTGTCCAAACAACAGACTTGTCTTTATTTTTTATTAAAAATACAGATTTCTAAAGGATTCTCTTAAACATTTACACTTAATGTATTGGTAAGTAAATATTTCTCCAAATTACTTTCTCACAGCTGTATAATCCATACATGGTGTTGGTACACTACAATAAATTTCTAAAATCTACATTCTTTATTGTGTTCTAATTCTTTATTGCCATAATGATTTTTGTTTCTGTCTTTCTAATTAGACTATATAGCTTTTACAGAATAGCTTTTACACAGGATATTTGTTTTTCTGTTCATGTAATTTAATCTTGAATGCTGGTAATCACAGCACATGCATATCTAAAAGGGACCAAATTCTCTTGTTTTGCCTTGGTAAAATTCTCCTTTTAAAACAAAGGGTAGGAAATACAGGAATTTGTGACGGAATATCAGAAGGAATATCTAATGCTAAACAAACAAACATCCAACACCCTCCCCCCCCAAAAAAAAATCCAAGAAAGATGGTCACTATTAAATTGTTATCGTTAGATCCACCTTTCCAACTTTGTGAAATTCAGTGTAGGAGACTTGAGTGAGATGAAGTTGCACAAAGTCTGAACAGGGACTACAACATCTACAAAGCAGGAGTGAATGAACCTGCACAGGATTTTGATGTTCACAACACCAAAGAAAACAGGTTGGAAGACATCTCCTCTGTGTGCGCAGCCAGAGGAGAAAAAAATCCTTTTCCCTCCCTATTCCCTATCCAGGCTGGAGGGGAATGGGTGTGCATCATCTCCACTGACTTGTGGTGACCAGTAAAGCCTAGAACCAGGCACACAGGCACTGGCCTAAGGTCCCCACACAGCAGCTTCCAGCTGGAGCATTAGATCCATGAGGAGTAGACAGCAGGGCAGAATATCTCAGGCAAGAGAAAATGCTTCAGAGAGAGAGAGGGACATCTGAAAACACTGCTTGCTGTTTTGAGTCAGATGCTTCATTTCAGTCCTTTTTTACATATCTAATTAAGACCCACATTAAAGACCTTAAATCCCCTCCACAAAAACAGTATCTTGGTCACTCTTTTGAGGCAGACTGTGGCACAGTCCTGTGCAGATCTTGGCTAAAGGAGGACTGTGGAGGGAGAGCCTGATGCTCAGTATGCCAGCTTGAGGAGCAGGTGACCTCGGTTTGAGGTCCTATTTGTTGAGCTAAACCACTCAATGGAAAGGAATGAAAATTTCCTTGACTCAAAATAATAAGAAAGGCCATGACTGGAAGAGCATTTACCTGCATAACGGCAGGTGCCCTGGGAGTTGGGAAACTGTGAAGGCTTGCTCATATACTTCCTAAGTTTCATCTTGACACTGCTTAGGCACCTGAATTCCTCCCTCTGATATGGTTTTTGGAACTTTTATCAGTTGTGGTCAGGCCTCTCAATCCAAATTTGCTGAATCCAAGCCCTGTGCTTCTCACTTAGTGAAAACAGATACCAATATTAACGGCACTTCTGTCTTTGTGATCCTGTCTGTGAAGGGATGGGAATCTCTGTGTCGTGGAAGTTCCTGAAACATCATCTCCCATCCACCATCACCTCCTTACAGCTGAGGGATGTGCTAGTACAGCACAGCTGGCTTTCCTCACTTCAGGTTCAGGAAGCGACTCTCTACAAGCCAAACTGTTGGGGCTTGTTCACTGTATTTTATAGCATAATGGACAACACATCAAGGGCAAAATAATCGTATTTACATTTTTTCTGCTAAGTGGAAGGAAAAGGAAATGTCATTCCAGAGAGTGATAAAATGAGAATGAATTCATTACAGGAATAGAGAGGCTAGGAGATTTTTTTTTAACATTTTAATGAATAAATGACATTTTCATTAACTAAAAATACAAAGTATATAACGAGTATTTACCTACAGATCATAGCATAGCATGAAATTCTTCCTTTGTAAGAATCCTGGCAGAATGATCCCATTCTGCAGGAAATCTTTCATTATGTTCAGGACTGCTTACCTTTAGTAGTGAAAGCCAGATCTTTTTACAGTTAAGCCAATCGCAAACCTCCTGGTTTTTTCAGCCATCAGAAAAATTGTCTAATCCATATCACAAACATGCATCCTCATTTAACTGTCTCTGGATGCAAAACTGGTTACTGTCACACTGAGTGCTCATGGTCAAGGTTCAAGTAATGGCTAATGCTCTAAGTGAGGCTACACATTTAGTTCAGAATGCATTGTCCTAGTTGGTGAACACAAAACAGCTCCCTAGCCATTTAATTGTCTGAGATTATAATGACCCCAACTTCAAATAGGATTTTCTGCCACACCTTCTGGTTTCTGAAAAGCAGTGCCCTGAAGCAAAATCAAGTTTGTTCGCTATGATTTTTTTTGTGTGTGTGTATTTTTTAATATTTCTAATTCAATCCAATTTTTACAAGTTTATTATGACAGTTTATATCTTCTATTTCTTCACAATGCTGGTTTATAGTTAGTTTCCCTTTTGGAAACATTAAACATATGAAAATAAGGTGCACACACATGAGGGGATACTTACTCATGCAAATAATCCAATTGAACTCGGTGAA
Organism: Peucedramus taeniatus; assembly: GCA_013400575.1. Classification (NCBI taxonomy): domain Eukaryota; kingdom Metazoa; phylum Chordata; class Aves; order Passeriformes; family Fringillidae; genus Peucedramus; species Peucedramus taeniatus. Next base: position 568,774 of record WBNO01019033.1, on the reverse strand, counting down.
CTTCCTGAAGACAGCATTACTCATGCAAGTAAGTGATTACAGGACTGTGTCACACAATGAACAGTATGGGCCTGATTATCTTCTCACCTACACTGGTTTTACATCATTACAGTTGCACTGGCTCTAATGGAATTACTCTTCATTTTTCCCAGTGTAAGAAAATTAAGATTTGCACACCCACTCAAAAACTGGATAATAATAATAATAATAATAATAATAATAATAATAATAATAATAATAATAATGACTACCAATGAATGATGACTCATTTAGGTACAATGCAACAGAAGTAGATCTGTAAGTGCAGTTCTGTGAAGATCTTGCTGTTAGCCAAACTCATTGTGGAGCCTGGTCCCTATCTGACTAGGGTCGCAGAGGGCTTAGAATTTGACATGCAGTGCTCATTATCAATTCTTTCTGACTCTGGAGAACAAATTAACTTAAAGTCCCAAGAGAAAGGTAAGGAAAATGATACTGCATTCACCTTATACATAGCATAAAACAAGCATAAAGGGGATTAATTTAAAATATTTTCAGATGCTATAAAATACATGTGTTCTACAAACACTCACAGGTGCTCAAAACCAAATATTCTTGAGAAACTTATCAACTCAGTCTTAGAAAATGTGCAGAAGTACACACCAGCCCCTCTTTAGACAGTAAAAGTATCCAGAAAAGCAGCAGTGAAGTGTTACAACCCACAAGAGATCTTACTATCATCAGTTTTCCTCAATGGGCATCTCCATGGAAAGACTTTATACTCCTTCTTCCAGGCAGTTTTGTACACCGAAGAGAACGAGCATTTCCCGAAACCCATGCAGGAACGATTCTGATTCTGCATTCAATTCTCAGAATTATCAATTCTGATAACTTAAAAATTCAGCTTCATGAATTTGCCAAACTGAAAACTCCCTGGATCTCCAGCATGATTGCTTTGATGAATTGAATCCTTCTAGCCCATTTAACATGAAATAACAGACTTGTGTTGATGGTGCTTTTGTTCTTGATAGTAGGAGAACTTGTTACTGAAAAAATTAGCTACTCACCCTTAAGTAATCACTAACATTCCAGCTCCTGAATACAAAAATGACGAAAGAGTAGATGGAAACAAACAAAAATTGTATTAATAATACATAATGAAGTGATGCCTACAAGTGATATTTCAGCAGTGCAAAAAAATAGGAAAACTACGGTTTTCATTGGGTCTTAATGTATGTATCCCTCTCTAATGCTTCCATCTTCAAGCAGTTCTGTTTTATTGACACAACAACACAAATTGCAGAAGTAAATTGAATCACAGGCTCAGAATGTAAAAATCAATGAGAAATAATTTTGTAGCACTAAAGTGAACAGTGTAATGCTAGGTATTCATTTAATTAACCATGAGCCTTTCCACATAATGCACAATCATTGCCAGCTTTTCAGCTCACGGTTATTCCAGGAATAATGGGTTTGGGATTCATCTTTAGAAAACCTGCATTAATATTTGAAAGCATTTAAATCCATTAGTGGGTCATCTGAACACTGCAGGTCACTTTTACATTGCTAATTGAAACAATAGTAATGGGTTATAATCTACTATCTAATAATGCCTGGAGTGTTTTACCGCTTTTATATCTGCAGATTCCAGGAAATATGTAAATTTGTTGCTGAAGTGTTATAAAATATGGAAATTTAAATGGCAAACATGAAACTACTTCTTTTTATAAATTTAAAAAAAAAAACCCACTCACAGCATTAATAAACTGAAGAGTTACACTATATTTTGATGTCAGGATAAATTCCTTTCTATAGACTTTACTGTGTTCATCGCTTCTGCGCTGTAGGGTTAACATCTGGCATTCACATTTTCAACATTGCCATTAAGAGAAAGTGAATATCATTAAACCAGTGAGTAAACAATCATGTCATTGTTTCCATATGCAAGCTATACATTGACTCAGTCTGCTGTGTTCTGACAGCAATGTGTTTTGTTTTGGGTAGGTTTCTTCCCTCCATGATTTGATGCAAACTTTTTTTTTTCATGGGATTTTCTGTTTCTCCTGCATGTAGAAGTAACCATACCATATGGAAGTCTGAATTTAGGGTGTCTTTTCAGTTTTGTGCTGCCTTTATTTCTTTCCTTTCTCTTTTTTCTTTTTTTTTAATTAAAAGGTACTGAAAAGTAAAGTTGCTTTACGAATCTTTCAGGTAATTGAATAGAACACAAATTGATACTTAAACCCTCATTTTCGTTTTTAATTAAACAGGCATCTTGCACATTTACCTGCATCTTCATAGGCTTAATTACAGTCTGATTGGGCAAAAAGATCCCGAGAAGAGCATCTCATTACATCTAGGTAGGCTGCAATGGCAGGAATGTGTGGCATGTGTATAAGAGGAGGCATGTGTGTTAGTGAACGTGCTTAAATAATTTACTTGGTTAATAAAATATGGATGGCATGTTTGAGGGAAAATTGTGGATCATTGTATCACCTTTGCACTCACCAGTGGAAAAAAAAGTCAGTCTGTAATGTGGTTGATGGGAGAAAATGAAATATATATATATATATATTGCAGGTAACATTTTAACACAAACCCATTAAACTAGGAACAATTCTATATTCAGCAAGGTAAACAAACTTCTTGCTTCCTAGTGACATGTATATTGCCCTAACATGTGTCATTCTGTTTGGAAAATAATGGTTTTTGCGGGTGAATGAACCCCACAGCTTTTATGGTTCATTCCAGAGTGGTGTGGTATTTGGTCCTCTAAGAATACAAAGCATCCAAAGCTCCCTTCTTGCTTTATTTTACAAGGGGAAAGGGGGCTGCAGACGGGATCTTATTCTGTAGGTTCTTGTTTGAGGAGAGAGCACTGGTACCAGAAAGCTGTAATTTCATTATTATATTTTTTAAACAATAGCTATTGATCAGGGCTGTCAGACGCTGCCAGAGGCAGAATCCTTCCTATTCAGTATCTCTTGGCATGTGAGGAGGAGGAGGAGAGCATGCAGTGTTTCTCCCCAGCTGACTGCTATGCCTCTCCCCAGGAACTGCTCTGTGATGGAGTCTGCAGGTAGAGCTAGCAGAGGCAAGAGGGTCTCAGGAGACAGAAAACCTCCTTCTCCCCCAGCAAGAAATAATGGATGAGTAGGCACGCCAGCACTGCGGAGTGAGAGCCCTTCTGCACTCTGGGAGGGCTGCTCTGCCACGGGGATATGGCCACAGTGGGAGAGGGGGCTAGTTCATCAAGATAAAAAGACTATCACCTCTGGTTTTCATTGCTATTCAGGGATGAATTAAAATAATCTCCACTGGGATATGATAAAGATATTTAAAAGGCAGTTTTTAGTTGAATTTCAAAAAGATGCAAAGCCAGGAATAGCAGGAGATGCTCACTGGTAGATAGTCTCAGCTCTAACTGGCCATGCTCTAGAGTGGCATGAGAAGAACCTACTCTGAGCCAAGAAGAATGTTATCCACAGAGATAGATTGCTCTATAAATTACCTAGAGCTGTAAAACATGCAGCTTTCCCAGGACACAACCTGTCATTCTCTAACCTTTCTTCAGCATAGGCCAAACCTTTCTAAACCCACTTGTGATTCTACAGGCCCATGGGGAGCTAGGGAACCTGTACTCCCTCACTGCCTAGCACATATCTTCCCTAGAACCACCTTGTATCAGCCAAAACCTCAAAACCTGGGATATAGAGATTGTAAATAACATAGGTAGATGGTTTGGCTAGAAACAAGTACATTTCCCCTTCATTTTCAATATACCATGTAAAACAAAACATGGATCATGCATATAGGCAGGAACTGAATGAATGATGGTTGATAGAGGCCTTCCAGGTTATGCAGTAAACTGTCCTTGGGCTCCAGCCCTGTGTGCTGGGGAGTAAGCTTCCAATGAGTGCAGTGTTTTCAGCTTATTCTCACATTTGTACTTGGTTGAGGTTTTATTTAACATTGGAAACCCTAAACAGATGACTGTTCTGGATAATATGGTTTGTGCTGTTGGCAAGCTTGCAAAAGAGCACTTATTAAACAAACAGTTTTTATTGTTTTTAAAAGCTTTAAGAAGACCTTTTCCCCCTCTTTTCTTGGAAAGGAGAAATATCTGTAATCCCATGGCATGGAAATATTGCTGTACTTTAACAAGGGCTTTTTCTTTTAAAAATAAGTGCACTGCATTGACTGGATAACCAGAACTTTCCATATCTTACACATCACTGTTCAAACACACATGCAGCCATGCACCACAATGTCTGAACACCTGGCCTTGAGAAGAAGAAGCTATTTCTCTTCTGGAGAGGTGTCTGTATCATTAGGACAGTCAATGTTGGCAATCTCCACAAAGGGGCAACAGGTAAAATGTGGAGACAAACCTCATATTTTAACCCCAGAATACTTTTCCATATGCTGCCATGGATATATTCAGGTAAACAGTGAATTCAAACACTGTGGTCCTTTCTCCAGCAAAATTCCCCTCTGAACTAAGTTTTGCTTGAGTGATGACAGTGTTTGTCACATAATAAGGTCTTTAATTTGCTGCAATGTCAATAAGGCACCTTGTCAAGGATATTACACTTAATTAAACAATAAATAAACCAGACCCACCCTGCTCCAATCAGATAAAGCTTGCCTGGCTGCCCAGCTTTGGAGGCTGACAGGGTTCAGGGGCTGTTTAGGTGAGTCTGAAGCGAGGCAGGGAAGTCAAGACTTGCTGGGCAGAATCCCCAGGAGGGTGCTGGTGACAGTCTGGGTGAGATGTGTGCCCTGCCTTTGGAGACCGGGAGAAACAGATAGCTGAGCCTAAACAGAACTGCACAAGCAGCAGGCAGAGTCTCAAGGGAAGTGTGTCCCTGTTGAGACATTTTCCCTTGGTAAAATTAGTGAGTTCAGCTTCAGCTGTGCAATATGTTGGCCAAAATCTCAAGAAACCCTGGAACCAATTTATTCCATCTGGAAATTAGTTTCAGATTTTATTGCTTTCAATTTTTGTTCCAGAGCAGATTCAGTTTCCAAAGAGAGGTCTCTGGTTCTTTGTCCTTCAAGGCTTTTTGGGTTTTTTTTTGTGTTTTAGGGGGTTTTTTTGGTGGTTGGTTTTTTGTTTTTGTTTTTTTTTGGTATTTCTAAAGCACATTAATTAGAAAGTTTGGAGGGAAAAAAAAGGAGGAGAAAGAAAAAGGAACAACTTGTGTTTTTTCATGCCATTAATATTCTGTACAATAATATATTTCAATGGAAGCTCCTTTGCAGGCACATCTCAAATATCAGCATCTGATATGAGATCCTTTTGGAAATCTAAATAATTTCTTCTAACAAGCAGGTATTTTTACCTGTTCTTTATATATGTCATTTAATGAGACTGCAGCTGAGCCTTTTATTTAACCATTTGATTTGTCATTAACAGGCAAAAGGAAAAGGGGACAGGCATGGAGAGGTACCCAGTGTCTGTTAAAAACAATCTCTGTGTATTCATTGCCAAAGTAGTTAAATATTCCTAAGTCATATCTGAACATCTGCTTCTGGTTTAGTGCTTTGATTGAAATTATTTTAAATGTGCTTCTACCTGAAAATGATTTCTTTTAAAAGGTGAAGTCTGGTGGTGATTTTCTCACTAAGAATGACAGCACTTCATCAGTAGAGCATCCCTGGCTCTCAGGAAATCCACCATCTGCTTACTTCTCCACTTTTTTAAGGAACAGAAAATCTGAAAACTAAACAGTAACAGGGAGGGAAAAAAAAAAAGCAAAACCTGCAAGTGAACAATCCTAATGGATTTCACATGCAATGTGTTTCTCTGCATAGATCACCAATTTTCACAGCAACTCATTCTTCTAAGATGGTAACCCTGGGTTATCTGCTAAAAGTTTTTCATCCAGACCTGCAGCCTGTTCTGATGAATGCTGATAAATGAAGTAAGAAAATTATGAATGAAGTCTGCCACCCTGGGCTAACTCATTTGTAACTCAGAAGGAGTTATTAATAAAGATTTTGAGTGAAGGGAGGCAAGATGAATGGGACATGGACAGAGCTCCCAAATCTACATTTGTTCACAAGACAAAGACATCTCTAAGACTATGAAATCCAAATTTTTACTACAGGCAAGGATACACTTACTTGTGTGATATAAATGTACCAATGTCCATCTGAAAGCAAGCTATGATTTCACTCTCGGTACTTCTTATTCCACCTCCTCACTCCTTTACATACTTTTAACCTCTGATCTTCTTTTAATTTCCAAATCTGTTCATTCATGGACTCTCTATTCAGCATTCAACAGCATCTTGCAGCTGAAAACACTTTTTCTGCATCCTGACTGTCCATCTCTCACCTCCAAGAGTCCAGAAAGCAGTTCTGTTCCCCCAAGGGTTTTTTTTAAATTACAAGAAAGGGGAAGCAACTGGTTTCTACCCATAGGCTTTCTGCTTCCACTTATCCTGCTAATGCCCTGTCTCTGCACCTGCTCAGTTTGAATTCAGGTCCACTGCATGCTGGTCATCACAGGGACACAGGGTCTTGCTGATATCTCATGTGGAGGTAGTTGCTCTTTCCATATCTTTCCTTAACACACCAGGTCTATGTTCTTCATATTTGCCTTGGCCAAAGCCAGGGATGTCCCTGGGATGACTCACATCATAGGTTTGGATATTTAAGTGAGTACAGGCCATGAATCCTCATGTGAAAACTCGCAGGCTCACCCCACCCCAGTGGTTCCAGAATAGATGAGCTCCAGTTTCTATTTCTTATTCTGCAGGAACACAACCCATGTCTTTTATGCTTCTCTTCACACTGGTTGGGGCTATCCTGCTGAGAATCAGGTTGCACATCTTTCACCTGCCGAAGTCTGTGACTTCACACTTGCTGTGGTAAAAGAAAATTAATCATAAATGCTCGCAAAAATCCTCTGCCATGGAAGATGTATCTGAAGCCTCTGAATAAGAGGTAGATGTCATTGCACATGTCCTCTATAAACACTTCCTTCTAGTCCCCAGTCTAACCGAATTGGATAAATTATGTTAAAAATAAGGACCTGAAATAGAGGAAAGAATGAAAATCAAACTGCTATTCAGCTGGAATCCCCTAATCTCTAATAAACTGGGTATTATAGCAAAATTAAAAAGGAAACATATGATGGCAATACTAAGACCAAAGGCCATTAGTAAAGAGAGTCACTGCCAAAGCTCACATTCAGTGATATCTCTGTGCTAATGGACACAACATTCATTAGCACACCCAGGCTCATTCTGGCTCCTCTTAGCACTACACTATTTGCTTTATGCCTCTGCAAGTTGTCTTTCCTTTCCCGTTTTCTCCATCACTAAACTGAAAGCTATTTGACAGTTTCTGGCATCTCTATTAAATTGTGGGAAACATGGAAATTATTAACTTTTGAACCACAAAACTGAAAACACCCTTGCACATTCTGAAGCAGAAACAGGTTGTGAATGAGGTAGCTTCTGATAGGGCTCACAGAGGCAGCAGGAGGGCATGGGGAGAGAGGGAGGCTGATCCCATTGGCTGAGATTTGGGTTTTGCTGTTGTTGTCATTAGAGATCAAAAGACTGTGATCACCTTTCTGATTGCTTCTTCTCTAGTAAACAACCTCGAAGTGAGTTCATTAAATATTAAAAGGCCCTGATATCTATTAATGTTATCGGACACATGAAATATGCCTGATGGATTTATTCTGCTGTAAAGGAACCATATCCCAGTGTCCCTCCTGGGACCATGCTCCAGCTGTTTAAACTATAATTCCATCACTAGCAGGAATGGTTGAGGCTGACCTCCATGAAATGTACTCATTGTTGCTCAGGCTGTGAATTGTAAATGAAACCTTTTGTAATAATGTTAAAATATGCATGCAGAGGAATTAAAGCATTGGAGGTCAGCAGCAGAGCCTCGCAGTGGGGTCGCTGTTGGCTCAGAGCAGCTGGTGGCTGCACTCCAACAAAAGTGATACCCAGAGGTTGTTTAGGGGGCTGGCTGTGTGCATGACTGGGCTTGACAGAGCTATTGCTGCATCTCAGTGAATCTCAATCTGGTTTTGATTGTCTTCTGCTACAGTGTTGGTTGTTTTGAGCACCTTGCTCTTTTGGAGGAGCCAAGTTTCTGGTTACCTTGTCCCCGGTTTGGTGCCAGAGCTCTTTATTGCCCTACGTGGGATCATTAAAACCTTATACCACATTTTAAGCATCAGCTTTCCACATATTGATTTTGCGCCTGCTTTCTAGTTATTTATGACATGAACACTATCTACATGTCCATGAGAGAAGGAGCATATACATAAATTCCAGCTAATGAAAACAATGGAGCCTGGGGCAGCCCCTCAGTCTAGAGTCTGAGGGAGGAAAAACCAGCCAATGTCAGGATGAACCTTGCAAATTTCTGAAGGAGTTAAAAAGTACCTTTGCTGAACTTGGAGCAATAACCAGGAGGTCCCTATGCTCTGGTTTCATGCATTTGGGAAGACACATGTAATTCTATGCAGCGAGACCCTTGCACTATTCCTGGTATTCTGCTTTCATGACAGGTTTTTTTTTTCTCTATGCTTTACATGCTGTGAGTCCTCAAATGCCTGAAGTGTTTTAAAAGCTTTACAAAAATTAAGTGCTCCAAAAAAGATCTCTGATAAGGTTTAATACAGAAAGATAAGTGGCAGCTTCTCTGCTGGGCTTACCAGCAGTCAGTCAATGCCACGTCTTCAGTGTCAGCAGGCAATTGAATTACGTATCCCAAAAGTGGGGCAAAGGCTGCACCTTGGTACTGTCTATGCTAGGGTTTCACCAATTTAGCACCTTTGTTGTCATGTTCTTCAAAATCCTCATGTCACCTCAGATATCCAAGTGAAATAACCAGGTCTGCAAGTTTTGAGTAATGATTTTCTACACTCAGGGCTAAGGACTAAGTATGGGAGAGAGGCCTTGAAAGATTAGCCTCTGATCTTTTATTTTTTGGAGATCTAAATTTAAATTATGAAAATGACTTTTCCAGTCTCATCTGAGTCATAATTTTCCAGAAAAAAAAAATCTTTATAGTATCTGGCTCAACATGATATTTCCACTAAGATAAACTGGAGACATTACTGTCCCAGACCAGTTACTGTTGAAGGATTAGGAGAAGCAGTTTAGGATAACACCAGCTGGTTTCTATTTTAACTCCACACCTGTCTATATACCATAGGAAGAAAAGAAAAAAGGAAAAAAGGAAAAAAGAAAAAGAAAAAGAAAAAGAAAAAGAAAAAGAAAAAGAGAAAAAGAAAAAAAGAAAAAGAAAAAGGACTCCACAGTCGGAGTAGACTTTACAGATTTCTTTAAATTACTCAAAACTTTCATTGACTCTAGGTAATCCACTCATCTGACTGAAATGAAGGAGGGTTTTGTTATATTATTCATATAAGAAAAATCTGAGAATTTTGTCAGATCTTAATCAGATGTTGACCAAAACAGGCATAGAAGGAAAAAATAACCAACCAGCTTATCTTTAAAGCACTGGCTTTGTTCTTCACAGAGATAATACTACTGCACAATATTCCTGTCATATTTTTAAGATTGGCTTCCAAAGGCTGGGCATTAAAAGTGTTGAGAAGACACATGCAGATTATTCACAGCAAAGCAGAGGAGCCTGTTCAGACAGTGCATGTTAAGATCTCTTTTGATTTTGGTTACACTGGCTCAGCTCTGAAGCTCTTTGTCCTGAAGACAGCGTGTCTGTGCCCATTGTGCAGTTTCCAGCACCCACTGCCTGTGAGCAATGCCATGAACAGCCTGTAAAGGTGTGGACAACACTGGGACAACACCAGGTGACAGCACACTAATACCTCCTGAGCCTGTCACTGACTTTGGCCAGAAAGGAAGAGAGATGAAACACTGCAGGACTCTGCATCTTTGCAGGCTTTAGACTAAAAGAAACAATGGCTGGAGGGGGGAGGTGGGGGGAGGGAATGGATTTTCTTTTTGATTTTTTTGTTTAAGCAAGACATCTGAAAAGGGAAGCTTTAAAAAAGAGAAAGGGATTCTTGATAGTTATTAGCCCTCTGCTTAGCTTTACCCTTTCCCAGATGTTTTTTCCCTGGGGAATTCTAGCAGACAGACCACGGATCATCACAGCTGGCATCTGAACAGTGCTGTGCAGTTAATAATGATTCACAACCACTGCTCCCAATCTCGCCGGCATTTGCCTCCGTCAGGACAGAGCACAAATGTGCTTGCAATTAGAAAGGAAGAAAGAATGTAACAGAAATGCTGTTTCTTTTTAAACAAGTAAGTGTAATTTTTCATGTAGACTTGGGACTGTGCCCGCAAGTAATTTGCTTTTGTCAAATGGAACATGAAAACCACGCACCCAGTCCTGCAAATGATTACTCACAAGCACAGCCTCTGCTAGCACAAATGCTGGCACTGGAGTCAAGAGCAGTCTGGTGTGGGTAAGGATTACTCGTATGAGGAAGGGCTTTTGGGATTGGCCCCAAGAGAGGTATGTGAATACTCCTTCATGGGACATAAGCTTCAGGGAACTCAAAATAGGTTAATTCCATGCCTGATTCATTCCATGGACCATTTAACGAGAGCCTCTGGAATTGTGCAGTCAGTAATGAACTGCCAAGAACCAAAAGTAATCACTGCTGCAATTATTAAAATTTACACTTGGATTCTGTTACCTTTGCAGCAAGTATGGGTCTTGAATTAAGTGGTCCAGAAATCCAAGGACTTCCCACAAAGAGCAGTCCTTTCAAAACCACAATTCTTTTACTTGCTTATTGCCCAAATTATTGCACAAAAGTGCTGTTATGCTAGTTTGTTTTCTTTCATTTTTATACGGGGTCTTTGCACACTGGAGACATATTAAAAGGCTGCTATATCAGTAGTAATTATGGGCTAATAGGTCATGTAGAGGCTTCTTTTTTGCTCTAATCATAGTAGGTCTGGGCATTCCTTTTGATCTGAAAACAACTTCACATTTTCTCTTAGGGAAATACAATGCACTCCTCTATAACCTTTGTGTTCTTCCACTGTGCCTGAGTCATGCAAGGTGTGGGCACATCCTTTTTGGGTAATCCTGTATTTCCATTGCCAATCATGAAAACCTAAAGCAGCTTCGGCCTGTAAAGTGCTGAGCTTCCTGGCCCTGATCCAGGAAAGCACTTGAGTACAGGCTTAACTTTGCACATGCATCTCATTGGAGTTGATGAGACTACTCATTAGATGCTTTCAGATAAGCTGAGTCTGATGGGCTTCACACCAGGATACTTAAAAATCTAGAAGAAAAAACATAAGCTCTGCTTGTAGCTTTAGAAACAGAGAGATTGTCAAAATAGCAGCAAATGGGGGTAGCTGGTGCCTGTTGTTATATGTAAACCATCATCTCAACTTCAGTTCCTACAGAACGCTGGATTCATCTTCCAAAATGACTTGCTTTGCAGACTACAGAAAAAACAGAAGTACAGGAAAATGTCGGTGTGGCTTTGTCAGGAACACCTGATTTGCAGTAGTTCTGCAGGAAATGCTCTGGGGATGGCACTGGCTTACAAACAATGTGAGTCAACAATGCTCAACTACTGCAGAAAAAGCAAATGTATCTTATTGAGTTTTGCAAATAAGAGTATATATATGGGGAGACAGCTGAAGTGGTTTGGCCATTCCCCTTGCTAGAGCAACGTGGCTGATTTTAAGCATCTTGGTGTAGGAGTTGGAAGAAAATTATAAAATCTTAGGAAAAAAATACTTGGGAGGAAAGGCTGAAAGGATTTGTGCTATTTTTGCTGGGGGCAGTGTGAGGGAAATTCTGGAACTTGCATGTGGGGCAGAGACAGGACAAGAGTTGGAATAATGACACTGAAGATTCAGATTAGACATTAGGAAGAATTTTCTAGTGCTAGAACTAGTAGAGGAGTCTGAAAAGACTGTGTTGCAGTTTTTTTGGGGTAGGTTATGTAAAACACCTGCCAGGGATGTTCTAGGTAGAGCTGCTCTTGCCTTGTGACTAAGTGAGTGACAGAACAAGTTCTGAGGTCCCTTCCAGCCACACCTTGCTTTGGCACTGTGCATTTCTGGGTCTGTGCACTGGCACAACAATGTGTCTCACCTACTGTGTCTGTATCTTCTTCTCTGCGTGTCCCACATGAAGCCTTTTCCAGGACTGAAGCCCCAGACCAACAAAGTGCTCAAATATGAATCCTATAGAAAAATATCTCCTTTTACCTTTTTGAGTCAAGTATGTGTTGTGACTTTGCTATACTGGAGGTTTAGGGGCAGGTTATTCAGAGTTCGAATGTACCTAAAGATGGATGGTACTACTACACATGCAGTTTGAATTGAACATATTTCAATTTCTCTTAAGATCAGGGACAAGATATAAGTGTGTGCAGCTCTGTCTGCTTTGAAATATGCTCTCTTTAGCCTGTTTGACTGTTGGGAGACTCATTCATAAACACGTTCTGAAGGGGGTGAGCTGCCTGCAGGAAGGGAACACACCAGTGCAATCATGAAGCAGCAAAGAATGGCAGAAAATACCAAGGATGATTCAGAACTTCAGGATTTGGGATTGGACATGCAATCTCCTGAGTTTCTATGGATAGAGGAAAGTGTGATTAAAACATCAGAGAATTCCTTGCCTCTCTGAGGTGCTCTAAGAGAGGACTGATCCTCTATGAGGAATTCAAAGTGACAGACTTTCCCACTGTTATTTGTTCAGGTGGCAGTAGCAACTTTGTTATCCAGCCACATCTGGATGGATGAAATACAGCCCCTATGTACAGTTGAGTATTAATTAATCAATTCTTTTTGTTTTAAACTTCTATAATTGCACACTTTACATAGTAAAGATTTGTAATGAGACATTTACAAAAGGAGAGAGTGGAATTTGTATGTTGTTTCAGTTACATATTAGACAAAATATGACCATGCAACAAGTAAGGTAAGTTGATAAACAAAATGTTGCAAATATCCCCCAATACAAAAATATAATGGTTTCAGTATTTCTAGCCCCATGAGCATATTGTTCATAACATTCTGTTTAAAACAATTTGCATGAAGTATATATATTCTCAAAGTAGATATTACCATGAGAGAATTCAGCTTTGATTTTCAAACATTCTGATTGAAAGGCATCTTTTGAGAAAACAAAGTTCATTTCACACAATAGTGCACTTCTGGTTCAGTAGTAAGGTTCAGTTCAGAAGAATGAGCAGCTGCTGCTACCTGAGCCCCTGTCTGCCTGCTAAGGAACTCCTAGGGCTCTGACCACACTTCTGGTCTGCCTACAGCATGAGCATAACATAAAGCATAACATGTAGCCAGTGCATTATTCCATTGTCTAAAAATTATACTGGTTTGTTGTTTTTGTTTTCCCAGATTTTCAGACTGCACATCCTTAGGAGAAGAGCACTGATCTATCTCCCCAGGTGAATTTCTTAAGGTCTTCTGATTGCATTGGATTTTTTTTTTTTGCTAGCTTTAATCAAAGGGGGAAAAAAAAAGAATGGGAAAATCTTTCCCATTCTTTAAAGAAAATATGATAGAGACTACAACATCGATGGCTTTATAAAACTTGAGCTGATTTGTTTGGTGAGCTGGAATTGTTATTTCTGGGGATGGAGGTGTGTTTCATGCACGTGTCATGTCACGCTGCCCTTGCGCACAGCTATCCCTTCCCTTTGGACCCTGGCTGAAGGACAACTCTCTTCCAAAGGGAGACAGAGTTTGTTTTGTTGTATGGGCTTCCTTTAGTAAAGAGTAAAGTTTTAAAAACTTAAGAGAAAACAAGACCTTTTGATATTTATGAGCGTGTGGGCCTTAGATTAAAGGATGGCCAATGATTTGAGGGGATGCTGGATGAGACTCTATGTGAAAAGCATAAGAGCTTGTGCTTTAGTTAATGCCATATACCTAGCCAGATGATTTTTGTTGTCAATTTTTTTTTAATTTGTATCCATACCTACTCTATTTTGTACTTTCAATGTGTCTTTTGACTGCAGATACAGAACAAGTTGCTTATTGCTGCCACAAATCCCTATTTACTGGCTGGGCTTTGTCATGAGAGTGCCCTGCAGTACCTTGCCTATGAAAAACAAATTGTTGGGGGAGTTCTGAAAGACTGTTTTGTTCCTAGTTTTCCATTATAAGACAGGATCAAAACACATTGTGACTTTCTCTTGACTGACATAGGAAATGCAATATATTTATTACATGAATTTAATGAAAAAGATTGTTCTTTTCCCTGTTAGAACCTGGGGTCTTGCTTGCTTACTTGGACCAACATGTTATTTTTTTAAAAGATTTAATGTGGAGACTGCATTCTGTATATGCAATAGATTGCAACAGATGTGTGTCTTCAGAACATATTTCAGGCAGTGCTTTATTGTTAATATCATAAGAAGCCTATATGTTAAACAGACAGAAATAACTTCTATTGTGTATTACTGATATGCAACAGAAAACACATGGGAATTGTGTCTCCATTTATTGTTTACCTATTGAGGCTGCCTCCTAACACCTCTATACACTATTACAACCAAATTTTGTATTTGAGGCTGTGCTTGAAAGACCAAGAGCATTATTGTCAATGGGGTTTGTTGTATGTGAGTAAGATAACCTAAGGGCCAAATCCAGCTGGGCTGTTGCTGTGCAGGATACAGACTGGTCTTTACATTGTTAATCTGCACTCTCAGGGCCCAGGGATGTTTGATTTTGGATTTCTGCTGTAGTATTACCTGGTACAAGTGGCACTAAAGAACTAAACATTGTTACATGACATGAAATTTCCTATTATGAATATGAAGAACCTGAAGCATTGCATTTGACTGGGCAAAAAAGTGTTTTTTTCACACTGATTCCAAGAAAGATTCTACATATAAAATTCAGTTCATTCCCTTTATCTGGAGAAGACATGTTGGCAGTGTAACATATTTTAATTGTTTTCATTATGTGTCACAGGAAATTATTTCAATCATTCCTTCCTTAGAAAATATTCTCAGAAATACAAGTCTTTCTGTGAAATAGATTTGATGTTGTTGTGGCCCTACAGCTTCCACTTTGTATAAATATTCAGAAGCTTTACTAGCCATGACATGAACTTGGGAAGATGAAATTATACACCACAGCTTCTAATTGCTTCAGACAAATTAATTTCCAGTAATGTTCTGGATCTTAACATTGAAATATTTGAAATTCAGGCTGCCAGTTCCAAGAGGAAACAATCAATAAATAAAGAAAAAAAATTGTAAACGTGAAAAATTAAATCTAAATCTCAAAATTACTGGACGTTCTCAGATCTTCTAACAGTTTATAAGGAAAAATATTTTAAAAAAGAAATTTATAAACAATATGAGTAATGAATCCATTTGAGATTTTGTTGACCGACAAATATTTAATGATCACTAGTGCTGTGAAAAATGTATTTTTCTTATATCTCTATATAATTTAGTTGTCCTACAAGCTAGCTCTTCCTCTGCCCTTCCCTGATGGTTTTCATGAATCTGAATTCTGCATTGATATAATGTTGTTGTTTGAGTTTTACCTTTGACAGCAAGGTTGATGACACTGACCAGCAGGTGAAAATCTGGTCATTAACAAACAAACCTGTGAGATTTATAATTATAGCAAAGATATTATCTTAAATATGTATAAAATAACTTGGGAGATGTTGCCCTCTCAAAAATTCTTCTAAGAAAGCTCGTAATTCTGTAATATTTGGACCTCTACATGAAACTCCTGAGAGTTAATATTTCCAGTCATTCTTAAAACTTCACTCAAACTTGCTGTCTGTGCATTCATTCCTAAATTAATTAATCTCAAAATTACAGCAAATGTCTGATTTCACATTAACCATATCCAATTACTGCCTAGGTCAACACTGAATCAGACTCAGCTAGCTCATTCTCAGGCCTTTAATGACTTGCCCTGGATCCAATTTTGAGCCAAAATAAAAAAGGAGCCCAGAACTCAGATCTTCTGAGTGCTGCCAGCTCTGATGGGAGGAACAGATAACGAGTCAAACCCTTAAAAGGACATTAAAGGAGAAGCTGAAGACCTGGGACTCCCAAGAAGCGAAGAGCTGCAGACATCAGCAGTGCATTTCACCATCAGGGAGGAGCTGCCGCAAGCCCAGCGATGTCAGACAAGTGACAAAGGCTACACAATCAGACAAAGCCTGGGGACGGGGACGGGATTTTGTTCGGGAGACTGATTTTTTAGGGACTCATAACGCACATATCTGATTTAGCTGGGAATTTTTCACTGGCCATCACACACATATCTAATGTAGTTGGCGATGCTAACCAAGGTTTCCCCCTCCAGGAATAAAAGCTGCCGAGGAGCGGCTCTCGCCGCGCAGGGACCGGGCGGCAGCAGCGGCGCTCCCGGGGCGCTGCCGAGCTGGAGGTGCCCCGGGTTTGCCGCCGCCGTGCGGGGGAGCCCTTCGGCTCCGTGCTCCGCCCCGGCTGGGGAAGACGAAGCCCCTCGCTGAGCAAGGGGGTGTCAGGGAAAGTCATCCCCTTTTCCCTCCCGAGTGACAAATGCGCTTGTCTTCCTGGGCGCCACGTGACGAGGCAGTAGTAACCGTGCTTCAGAGCAGACGAAGGCACGACCATTCATGATTTTCCATTTTTTGTCACATTAATTTGGGGGGGGGAGGGGAAGTAGGGCAGAGAAAAGGCTTTGAATCCAGACAGACATGTGTGTTTTAAATTATGTTTTGTGAATTGAAGCAAGGCAGATGCTTCCAACAAGCACACATTTTGCTACTGTTTGCAAAGCAGACACACACTGGCACATGGTTGTAGGACATGAATTATACTTCTGTGCTTCTGATTTGTAACCACACCTGTATACCCTTAGAAATGCTAATAGAAAAAATACGAATTTAGGCACAAAGGAGAATCTAATAAGAGGAACATTTGAATGGGTAAGGAAATGTCTATTCCTCCCCATACCCACTCCCCCCCCCCAGTCATTAGGACTGGAGGAACATGCTTATAGTAATTAGGTAAGATTGATTTAGAGGCTGAACACCACCCACAATTTGTGTAGTCTGGGGTCAGGCAGGCAGCTGCAGAAACCGCTCAGCTAATTATGAGAATTCACTGTTCGTTAATAGAATCTCTCTCCACAAACAGCAGCTGTGTGTTTGCTCACGCAGATTATTAATTCTGGCCTTGCCTCAGCTGCAAGTTTCTGCTGCGTCGAAAGGAATCCTCTGATAGAAGTGTCAGTTATCACCCAAGCGATGCCAGGGGAGAAAGGAAAGGCAGAAAGAAAGGAGAATATCTTCTAATCACAGGTGGATAAAGATTTTTTTTTTTTTTGCAGATATCTTCCTTTTCTGCCTCTTACTCCCAAACAATTAAATGCCAGTTTTGGAACTCATTAATCTGTAGGCAACCTGGCGAGATCTAATTTATACCTGTCAGGAGCAATGGGCAGCAGCTAATAGGAAAATAATTGCAATGTAAGTCTACTTTCTCACTTGATAGTATGCTTGCTTTTAAGGACAAATCTTTGATATGATGTATCAGAACATTATGAAAGATATTGTCTGCATCAGTTCTATACCTCTGTGTATCCTCCTAGTTGTGCCATGTTTTTTTTTTTAAGTGCATATTTGTATTTTTTGCAGAAATTGAACAGAGGCAACTTAAAAAATGTGGCTCATTATTGTTTACAGATATAAGCTTCTGCTTTATACCAAATGAAAAAATAACATCAGCTTTGTATGTAAGATGCCATATCTTGCTACATAGCTAGGTGTAAAATATACATATAAATTTTTTGCTGAAAAATCAAGACTTTAAAAAATCTTGGCTGGGTCAAAGTAAAAGCTGAAACTCATACTCATGTTAATAAGCAGCAATGATTCCTAAGTTCTTAGATTTGATAACCATAAAGAATATTAGGGCTTTGGGGAGAGCTGAGTTTCCTCTCTGTATTGTATCACTCTCACAGGACAAACTATCTGGTATTCAGGTAAGGTCCCATCCTGCAAAATTCAGAAATATTCTCAGGAATGTTGACATATCTGTGAACAGAAGGTTCCTGTTGTGAAAGATAAAACATCCATATTGTGCATTTGGATGGAGATGTGTGGGAGGCGTGCAGAATATCCCCATCTGCAAAGTAAAGGGGAGCAAAGCCCCACCTTTACATCGTATTGCCTAGTGAATATGTGTACTTGTCACATTTGCTTAGACCATTGAATTAGGCCAAGAGATGAAGATCTTTGCAATGCTGCAGAGCTCAGTTTAATGGTAAGTGAGCATCAGTGTGGAGAAACACAAGTGATGCAATGATTTAGTAAGAGCTGTATTCTTGTAATAAATGTAGAACACTGTTGTCTGTTGGAAAATTAAGCTCTTGTGTTTGTGGCAGGCAAACCAGACCCAGTTAGTCCCCCAGTGTATCTCTGTTTATTTCAACACTGCTGCAAAGTTGTCCCAAATACAAACGTGGTTCAGCATGTTTTGCTGCTTTAAATGTTAGCAGAGGACAGCATGGGTCAGTGGACAGTGGTGTATGATATAAAACCTTCTAACAAATGCTTTTGATAAAATTGGGTTTTTTTCCTACAGAAGTAAAATGGAAAGAATCCTCTGTGTAAACAGATTGAGATTTGATTTTGGGGTTTTTGTTGGTTTGGGTTTTTTTTTCACTGAAATAAATATTTCAATATTTGATTTAAGGCTTTTTGAGAATCCTTTACAGTGTTTTGTGAAAGCAAACAAAAATGTTCATGTTCACTCATCCTTTTTCATTAAGGAAAACATCATTTTGTGGCCAGCACTTTCTCCCAGAGTCCTAAATCTGTAATTTTTCAGATACAAACACAGCCTAAATTGCCAATTAAATTATTCCAACTTCAATTGAAATCCCTAATATAACTGTTTCATGTTAGGTCTTGCAGCTACAGGCAGGCAATTGCACAAGGAAATGCCAAATGTTTCTAGACATCTTTAGCATCAGTTCAAATCTGGCCTTTCTTAGCAAAGAGCTATTAACAGAGAAGGTTACAATAACTTTTTCACTAGAAATTACCTTGTCCTGTTATTCAACTTTCACTAGTTTGCACATTGAAACCATTCTTCACCTTTTAAAGTAAAAGGTACTGATACCCTACTAATAGGAAAGAGGCATCACTCCTATGAAAGACAAGTTGTAATTAATTTTCTGCAGTGCTTATGCACATCACTGTGGTTACAGTTGGTAAGTATTCAGGGATCAGTAATGACCACTGTGGACTTGTGAAAATAATTTGTGTGAGGAAAGGAATAGATTTGATGAAGCTGCAATAGATTTGAATGCTTTTTCTATTACTGAATGTTTGCCATTCATGTTATACTATGAACATTTCCTTAGGAGATTTGCAGTAGTATAAAATGTCTAAATTAATTCTGACTGTGAATTTAAAGTGTGTCAGAACACCTATGCTCTGGGATAAACCATGGGTTTGGGCAAACAAACTCATTAAGTTACATTAAGACAGGAAAAGAGAATGTGGGATTTGAACAAGTATAAGTCAACCGAAAAAAACAGCAGATTTTCTGATTTTTTTTCCTTGCATTGAGATAAACTACAAAATTAAATTGAATTTTTAACATTATTTGCAATTTGATTCTTTTAAAGCAGCACTTAAGGTGGGGTCCACACGGCAACTAGTTTTGCCTGTATAAAGGAATGGGGACATCGCAGAGTTTAATCACTTAATCCTTACCATGCATTTGCAGGAAGAACAACATTTAGAAGGGCATTTAGAGCTCTTTCTTCTAGGGTTTTTTCTTGCAGTGGTTTGTACTCTAGCCTACTTTCCCTCCCCAACCATTCCTTCATTCTCCTTGCATGTCTTTCCATGCAACTCTCCATATTTCCCTATTAGATCCAAGTTGTTAATGAATTAAAGACCTTGCTGTCCTACATTTAGCCAAACTACTCAGTGCATAGCACATATAGCAGTTTGTAAAAGATTTCTAATCAAGTGTTTACAGTTGCCCTGGGGTGGAGTGGGATCTACTTTGAGTTGTTTGGCAGAGGGAGCAGGTAACCAAGGGTTCCTCCTTCAGCTTACTTCTCTGTGACTTTGTACTAATGAGTTTAATGGTTTCTTTTTTCTACAGCCTTGAAATGTTCCCACGAGATGTCACTGAGTTTTATTGTCATCACTCACTTGTAGATGGTCAGGGACTTGAACTGTCTGCTATTACATGGTTTGCAGTTTTTGTGCCAGCTTCTAAACACTGAAATATCTGTTGGTGCAGTGGTTCCTGTATATCACTAGTACATAGCTTGAAATGCACGTGAGCTATTTTCCCCAATAGTAACTTATGAAAATCAGTTTATGGGCATATCATACTTTCAGCTGTAATAAAAAGGAAATAAATAATGCTGAATTATGATGTTCTGGTTTTCCTATTGTATCAAGATTTTTATCAAGTGCACAAGACTGAAAAGTTCTCAGAAAACCTAAGCCTTTGTGTCATTAGCATGTTATGCAATTTCAGCATAATTCATTCCTATTAGAAAAATGTTGAGAAATACAAACTACGTCTACCACTTCACCATGAAATCCTTCTCTAATTCTATTGCAGTTCTGTTGCAACTTTGTCAAAGTAACTCCTCCCCTTAGTTTCATTTTCACTTACAAGCACTTTTACTTAGTGTGAATTTTCTCACACCAATATTTGTTGTTTGTGCATCAGGTTGCCATGCCCTTTATATAATGGGAATTATTTCAAGATTATAATGATATCCCCAATAAATTATTTAATATATTTATTGAAAAAGGGAGTAAAGGAACTCTTCTGGGTAATTGGTGTGCAGTAAGCCACAGTACCAGTTGTATATTCATTTTTCTCCAATGTATGCAATTATCCACTCAGCCTGTATCCATTAATATTATTTTTCTTCCTAAACTGGAAGTATATAAAGCCATTAGAAAATAATCCTAAGAATTCTATTTGCTGAATAAATTTTAATTTGCATGGCACCAGGAATTTTTTATTAATGGGAAATAAATTATTGCAATCTTATGGAAGGCGACAAGTTAATAGCTTTGTGAAAAGTAATGGAGAGAAAATGATCTTGAAAAGGTCAGGTCTCCTGTCACAATGTCTTTATGCACAATTAAAACAAGTCAAGAAAGTGGCTATATAATCAGGACCATGAATATGCATTATATCCTAATGAGAGTATGAAGATAGAGATAGGTTAGTGCTAAAGTCATGGTGAGGTGGTGACATAAAAATGGTAATTTGTGATGTAGTATTTAACTACGTGCTTCTGTTTCTTTGGGAGCATTAACTCGTTGCTACCTGGCTATTCATTATTTTATCTTCACCAGTATACTAAGTGAAAAGAGATTTCTCTGCAGGAGCACACATACACACAGAATGTGTTTTACTCTTCTGTAAAGATGCTCCCCATAGTTATGTAAATCACAAAATCCCTCTCCTCTATCACTGCAGGAAGACTTCACAAATGTTTGTTACTCTTACATTTTTAATTATAGAAGTTGAAAGGCTTTTTCACATTACATAGCAGATGTCATGGCTCAACCTTTCTAAACCTTTTGTTTCTTGAGGTGCTTCTGTGCCGGGGAAGCATCCGCTTCAAGGTGGGAGGTGCTGTAATTCTCTATGCCTCTGGCATTATTCATGGAGGAAGAAGTTCTGCCCTTCCATGAGTGTGTTTTGTGTTGCTCCCCTTTACCCCTTCTCAGACAGAAGAGATGGGACTTTTCAAAAGTAGAAGAGGAAGGTCACACTCTTGTATGTACTACATTAGTTACTGCTAGGAAACCTTTTTTGAAATATGCCTGACTAGAAATAATCATCTACAAGAAGAAATTTACTCAGCTTCTTAAGCACTGAATTTCCTCCTGGTAATGGAGGTTTCAGTGATCCCAGTGCTGCTAATGGGTGCTCTTGAGTCTTGGAAATTATTCTACATTGTGATTGAAAATCAGTTAGAACATTCTGATTCAGTGGTCATTTAATAAAATATAATGGTCACTGAACAATGATTTTGATTAGCTAATGGCAATTTAAAGGTTTACAACACCTCTCACAGCATTGCTTATTTGGGTATGCTATTACAAGTTACTCCCTAAGAGCTTGGTTTACGCTCAAAAATAGGAATAACTAGGAGGGGAAGCAGATGCAGCTGGCATCCTATAATGCTCTGTTTGGGTGGCAGAGTCGTATTCAGCCCATGCTGATTAGATTTCCATAGATGGGCATTCAGCCCGTAACTCTTTCCATGTATTGGCTCACTTAGTCTATACTTTTCTTGTTTGCTGCTTGTTTCTTTGCCCACTATACTACAGGTTTCTTAACTGTATTATCACTAGATTTTGTACACGAGAATAGAATAAGGTGCTCTTGTAATGAGATTCTTGTCAGGTTTTTTTTTATGTTTTTGGTGTTAAAGAGATTAAGCTTGAAAACTGACTCAATGAGCAGAAAATAGGCTACATATAAAATTTATGCTTTCATGTCTTGTCTGGTTACCAGGGGTCTGTGAATTAAGGAGCCCTGAGCAGGCTTCCCCATCTTCCTGTTGCAGCTGTCCTGTCAGTAAGAAACCAGCCAGGATGCTCCTTATCAGGAACGAACAACATTCAACCAACTGTTTGTTCCCAGTGAAGATGTAATAATAAAAGCTGCTGTTACCTCCCACCACAAGTATGAGAGAGTTACTTCCCTGGGATCAGACCTGGCAGCATTTGTGGATATGTAAAAAGCTGAGGCAGAAGGGGCAGGGCTGTAAACAAGGTTCCTGTAGTGCTGGTGGTTTGTCACTGTAAGCCCTCAGGCATTTTGCTGGCAATATAGCTGTGTATTTCTGCTTTGATGTTGTCCCATAACTGTGTGGTTGGTCGTGGTGACTGTGGCCTCAGTCCATGACATCACACCCGTTTGCAGCATCCAGGCTTTTAGGTCTCACAGCAGGTACATGGAGCATGAGCTGCCACTTCAATGTGTGCTCTGAAGACAGAGGGCACTGCTCCTAATGAAGCAAGCCATGAGTCAAGGAAACTGGTAAAAGTGAAGTGCACATACCTGCAGAGTGAACAGTGTTTATCCAGCTCAGCACTCTTCCAGAGGTCTGTGCAGGTATCTGAGGCTGATCTCCAGCCTCAGAAGGGCCTTCCATGGAGTGCATCTTCATGGTACAAATTAGCTGCAGAGATCCAAGTAAATCTTTAAGTTATGGATTCTAATCATTTTAGCCAGGTCTGGAAATAAGGCTTTTGCAGTCAGGGAAGCAAGTTTCTATAAACTGGGCTAGGAGCCAGACAAAAGGTGTCTTGCAGATCCTTGACCCAGGCTGGTGTGGCTGCAGGCACACAGGGCACTGTGGGTGGCTAACATGCCTGCCAGCATTCTGCTCACAAATTCTCATGGGCAACAGGGCAGAAGTGCCTCCACTTTCTCTGTTTTCAACACTCCTTGTCTTTGGCTCAGGTTGCTGATATACTTCAGGAGGTGGAGAGGATGGAATGGCAACTTACCCTACCAGCCCCTTCCTCCCTTGAGCAGGGCAGGGCACACACGGTGTCCCTGTCACATTATCCCAGCTTGAAAACCAAGTTGGAGCACTAAGATATGATGACAGATTTTCTGAACATCATCCACTCACTTCAGCAGTGAATCCAAATCTGCTTGGAGACATCTCTATATGGTATATAAATATGCTGATGAAGGTCTGCTGCATTTCTCATTTTCTAATGACCCTGTACTTTTGGTTTATGTGCTGTTGAAATACTTGGATGGTATTTCCAGGTACCTCAGTTTTACTGAAGGGAAACAGAACTCTCATCAAGTGATGCTGATGGGAAGAAATCATCTACCTCATTCACAATACTGGTTTTGAAATTAACTGTAGTGACTCAGAGAGGAAAAAAAGTTTAAACTAATAGTTCAAGGACAGCTTTCTGGTTTAGTACAATTACAGTAGAAAAAAATGAGGAGAATATGCATATAGAATGTCACAAAATAGGGATTTTTTCTTTGCAGTTATGATGGCTTTCCCTCATATTAAATCTCGTGTTGAACTTTTGCCATTCTAAGAGGAAGAAGTGATAGAAAGAATCCAGGTGTCAGTGGATATCTCTGAGAGGGTGGAGAGTCTTCTGTAAATGCCAGGTTTGTTGCTGCTTTGAGTGGTAGAAACATCAGTAACATGCATTGCTTGAGCAGCATTGCACACTCAGGTCTGAGGAGATGTACAAAAAAGATTCTGAGCTAAGTACAGAAAATGAGTGGATTAAAAAAGATAAATCAAATGCTCTGATGAGTGAATTGAAAAGTAAAAAGTAAATTAAAATACCATTGTAACAAAAATGAGGAAAGAGCCAAAAAAGTTGTAGAGAAAAAGCATTTTATCTAAACCAAAAAGAAATTATTTATGCAATATATGCACTGACCTTGTGCAACTTGTTGCTTCAGGATATTGTTTTTCTTATGAGTTTAATAGTTTTTTGTTAAATGAAGATTCAACCTCTATATAGGTAAAAGGGAACATGTAAAAGAGAATCAGACCCCCATTTTACCTCTTACACAGGTAAAAGAGAATCAGAAAATAACCTTCTGTTAGAGAATCTTCACAGAATCTTAGAGTATCTTCCACAAAACAATGCCAGCAGCTGATGCCACAAGGAACACAACTGTGAGCTGTTTCACAACATCAGCACTGTTATTTCTGTACAAAAGAGCTGTTCCTCATTCCCTGCACTCTCTTTTCATTTGCCCAACAGTCCCTCCTCAGCTTTCCTTGTACCTAATCCTCTGCATTTTTTGAATGTACACGAGGGGTATAAGGTGACCTGATAATACAGAGGGGCTAGAAACCAGAACAAGGCTGATGTCCAGTTATATTGATAAAACAGCTTGCCCTATCTCTATTTCAGTCAACATTGAAATTCTGACACTGCCCTGCAATTTCCACTCACCTTTTTTTTTTTCCCCACATGCAAGAATAAAACAACTGTCCTTAAATCCTGTCTTTTCCCTCTAGATGAATGCCTTTCATGTTTCTAAAATTCCTCTCTCTCAAGGTGAATGTGTGCCAGTTTGGCAGAGTCAGAGGTAACACCACTATAGAGAAATTATTTTCAGAGATTTCAGCTGTCAAGAATGATAACAACCCTCTGTGACACACAAACATAGACTTCTTCTTTGGTATAAAACAAGATGCAGATTTATTCCGGACTGATCAAGAGTTCAGACTTACAGAGTTGGCTAAAATTTGTTAATATGCTCAACTATTTTCTTGTGTTGAAGTAATGAGAAATTCCAGCAAAATGCACTTATGAAAATAGTAAGCACAAGATGAGAAGGAAAGTGTGTGTGTGTGTATTGTGTATATATATACATGTATGTATATATATATCTACACATGCATGTATATATGTATGTGTTTGAGACTGAGAGAGTGCATCTCTCTATATACACAAATTTCCAGTTCCTGGTTCTTTGTGAGGAACTAATTTGGTCTAATAGATGAAGTGTTTGAAATCTGAAAACAATGTTTTGATGGTCAGAGCAGCAAAAGGGGAAGATGTTAAATATGGTTTATTAGCATTTTATGGAGAAAAAGAAATTCAGAATCCTCATGAGACCAATAGAGAGAGGGAAAAATACAGTACACATGTAAATTAACAGCCAGCAATCCTCATACCCAAGGAAATATCCGCAGGACATCTTAAATCATCTAGAATTTGGGTATACTCATTAACCCATGGGAGTTAACCATCTGGCAAGTAGAATACAATGCCCTAACTAGTGTTGTTGTGTTGTTGTTTTATAAATCAGGCTGGATCCAACCGTACTGCTTGCCTAATGGAAAGTATATTGTCATTAACATCATGTCCATTGCCAGATCACAATGCATAAAAATTACGTATAGCACAAACAAAGAAGTCATCCTAAAAGCAGTATTGTTGTGCATAGCTTTGATTGAAGATGTGATACAATAACTCCGTGGTTAAGTACACCCCTGTAAAGATTCCCCCTTTTAAAATGTATTAACAGTATTTACCAGCACATATGCACAGATTTATATCTGATGTCAAATGCTGCAAATATAAAATAAATGCAAATGAAATTAAATGCAATGTCTTCTCTCTGTAGATTGTTTTTTTTTTTTTGATGGAAAATAAATCGTATAGTAAACACCCTTAAATGAACTCATTTAAGTATACTGATATTGACACAGAAAGATGCATTCATTAAACTTTATTGTCATTAGAATAAATGGTATTATTTGGACTTTGACTGACAGAAAAAACAGACATTTTACATTTATGTACATGAGACATGTACATAAAGGCATGATTTTGAACAAGGTTTGCTGGCACTTTTGAGTAGCTGAAAATCAAGCTGGGAGTGCCCACTCTCCTTCTCCATGAGCCATTACAGACTTGGAGGAAGCTGACGTGGTAGCAGGTCTGAACCTACTTCAAACAAGCAAGCAAGCAATAATTTAAATCACGTTCCATTGTTTCCAAATGCCCTTTCAAAGAATTCAGAGAATTCAGGTGTATTTTGAGTTTTTGTGTACATGCATACATGGGTGTGTTCAAAGACACAGCAGAGTGAGACAACCCTGAAGAGGGGTAAAAGTCCCCCAGGCCTCACTCTCTCCTTCTCTCCATCTCCAGCAGTAGGACTGTAAGGCTGTGATGGGTTGTCAGCAGGAGGTGAAACAAGCCCAGTGGAGCAGGGTCTGCCCTAAGCCCAGATGAACATTGCTGTGGTTTTGCTTGTCCTGCCCTGCCTTGTGCTGTGTTCACTTGGTGCCACACAAGCACAGGACTAAATGAGCTTCCTGGCCCCCTGGCCCAGACTAACAGGGAATGCAGATCAATCCAGATGGATGGACAAAAGAATACATAAAAATAATGGGAAGGAATTTACCTGAACGGTGCACAGTAAGCATAATACACCAACTGCCAGAAACATAGGGAAAAGCTGAATACAGTAAGTGCTACTGTGAAAAATTAAGAACTTTGTCCCATGGTGAGTGTACACAGCAACTGCATGACCAGAATTTCATTTCTTACACTGTCTGTAGTCATGATTGGATTAAATTTATTTTCAAAGACTTATCCAATTTCCCCTTTCCCCATTTCCTTTCCCTTGTGATGTGGCCACTCTATTAATAGTCTCCCTAGTGAGATCCTAGGGCAAGAAGTGAAGAAAAGTATTGAGCCAGATCCTCATTGGTATAAATTAATATAATTCCAACTGACCTCAAGTTATTCCACTGGAGTATCCCAGCGTATCTAATTATAAAGATAGGTTAACTTTAACTAAGCAGCAAATATATTACCCAAATTGGAATTTATCCAGGATGCAGTTTTGGATAGTTAAGTCTTTAATAAATCCACACGGTATCTTCTTTTAAAATTTATTTTCTAAAATAAAAATCCTACTTTATCAGCAAAGTAGCGCATTCAATAGGAATATCTGTTGGAGCACAATGCAAGAACACACTCTTACTGTAAATTGAAGTAAGAGATGCATCTTGGAAAACTTTCTGTTCAAGCATTGCTGTAGCATTCCCTAATTTACACAGTTAATGCAGAGATTGTAAGCTACTCACAAACTGATTAAAAGCAAGCAAGTGCAAATTGTCTGATTTAGTAAAGTATGACTTTTCATACTATACAATACAACTTAGTTGTTATAAGGCTATGGGGTCGCTAATAGGATTGTCACTCCAAACAGCACTTACTAGAAATCTCACTTTCCATATGTCAAAGCTGCAGTTCCTTTATCTCGCAAAGAACTCACTTACATACTTTACTTGTTTCGTAAATATAGTTTTATGGACCCTCTTTAGAATCTGGCACTAAGATCTCCAAAGTCTGGAACACTCAGATGAAGTACATTGGAGTTCATTTTTAAGAAGTATTTATCAAAAGCTATTAGGAGGAGAACTAAAATTGCTAGTAGAGTTGACTGAGCTTTTAAGATTTGTCACTAATCTGTTTGTGTAAAGAAGGATCTTGTAATATTCTCTGCCTGCACAAATATCAGTCTCCTGTTCTTATTTTAATCTATAAAACATATGATTGAGAAGACAAACAGAAGACATAAAATGCAAAATCACTTTTCCAGTTAGTCTGTAAAATTAAAATTATTTTAACATAAAACTGTTCTTAGGAAAATAGATCCTAGGATTTAAATATCATAAAATATCAAGTGCATTCTTCCTTGCACAAAATGAAAGGTCCAAGGTTTCTCTCAGACTTTGGATGTATCAAAGTCCTCATCTGATTCCTGAAGTACTATTAACTGGATATTTTTGGGTGCCATCATTCTTCTTACACTACTGCATAACTGTTTGCAGTTGAACTGACTTCTCTGAAGAGAAGATAATACACCTACTCATCTCAGCACTGAGAAAGCAATGCTCCTACAAGCTGGGGTTCCTAGAGCAAACACTGAACTCAGAATCACAAAATCACGGAATCAATTTGGTTGGAAAAGACCTCTGAGATTGTTGAGTCTGACCTTTGCCTCATCTCCACTTTGTCAACTAAACTGCGGCACTAAGAGCCACTTCCAGTCATTTCCTGAACCCCTCCAGGGATGGTGGCTCCATCACCTCCCTGGACAATCAATTCCAATGTTTCACAACCCATTCCATGAGGAAATTCCTCCTAATGTTCAATCTGAATCTCCCCTTGAGCAGCTTGAGTCCTGTCATCTTCTCTCTTGTTGCCTGGGAGAAGAGGCAGACCCCCCATCTTGCTGCATCTTCCTTTCAGGTAGTTTAAGAGTGATATGCTTTTCCCTGAGCTCCTTTTCTCCAGCTCAAACCACTGCAGGCTCTGATAAATGCAATAGGAAATCCACCAGTTGGGAATGCAGGGCGCAGCACAGCTAATTGTGAAAATCAACACTCTGGCCAAGATCATCAGTTATTAGCTCATGTGGTATTGACCAAGCTCAAACTTTTTTACAAATTTGTTATCGTCATGGATGAATAAGATCAGTTTACAGGAGATGCCATTTCTGTAATCTGTACAATTAAGTGTGTGCACCAGGAGTGGAAGAAGTGAATGCACCTGAATCCCTCAAGGAAAAGAGCATGTCAAGTAAATGAATGAAGAAGGATAAGAAAAAGGTTTTATAGAAATCTTTAAACCCACCAGGGCCAAGAACTTTCCCTTGGGGTAGATTTTAAATTAGTTCATCTTTTCTCTTTTTCTTTCATAACTTCAGGGAGATTCAAGAAACCTTCCCTCTCACATGCAGATCACAGAGAGAAGCTGAAAGAATAGAGAAATACCTGCTCATCTGTGCATGATGCCAGGCTCTAATTTTTCTTATAACTGCTCATAGCATTTCTGAACTATTAAGTTTAATAAGGTCTCGTGGGTCTGTATGTGTGTGAGCTCCTCTAACTGCTCTTATGGCTGTGGACTTATAGTGAGAAATCAGCAACCAATGTGTAATCTCATTTTATCCCAGCTATTGGTATAGACACTGCCTAGTAAAAGTGATGGATATCTGCATTTTATAGATTTTGAGTGAGTTTGCAATGGTCTGTAAAGTGGCTGCTCAAGGCAAAGTGGCTGCTCGAGGCAAAGAGAGGGGTTGGCTAAGTCTGTTACCTGTTTTCTTCATCTTCTAACTTTGCTCTCAGGATCAATCCATTTCTATTAGTTCTCATTCCTCCTAGGAATGGCAGAAAGATAGAGCCCCAGATTTTTTCAGAAGATTGTCAAAAGCTGAGACAAGAGAGAAAATTCTTGGAACATGTTAGTTTCCACATATAATGTATATGAAATTCAATGTACTGAACAGATACTTGATCTTCAGTTTCTAACTTTCACTGTTAAAATTTAGCTGCAAAGATTATAAAAAAAAAAATCTACAAAGGTCTGTGTATTTGCTTAACAAAATATGATACAAATACTACTAAATCAAGTAAGAATTATGGCAGAGCTTTCTGGTTTGTTTTTTTTTTTGTGTGGTGTGTGGTTTTTTTTTTTTGGTTTTTTTTTTGGTTTTTTTGTTTTTTTTTTTGTATGAATGCTTTCCCAGCATAGAATAAAATATTCATAGGACTGTTTCTTAAAAGAATAAGTTCTACCAAAACATTTCAGATTTTCTACTTCGAAAAAGCAGACTGTAGATTGAATCGACCTATATCAAAACACCTGCTTCTGAGCACAACCAGACATTTCATGTGAGACTAGTTCGAAATTAATTTTCAGCCATTCTTTCTCTCCTGTTAAAGCAGGAGACTGCTGCTGTTTTCCTTTTAAGCCCAATATTTGTCTGATTATAGAAAGCACAAACTCTGTTCTATGAAAGAAAATGTGTATAATTCCAAATAAAATAAGTGTCTTCTACTTGTCTAGTGTGTTTTGTTGATTGCAACATAGAAGCTTAGTCTGTTCTCACATTGAGACAAAACTGGACAAGATTCCAGAGGGCAAACCTCCACCAGGAAAATACCTGTTTTTTTCTGGATACCACTGAGTAAAAGGGTGGTCTTAAGTCTCTGATGATAAGGTAGCTATACTCTTTTTGAGGGTTCAGAAGATAATCTGATAGGAGTTTAATTCAAACTGGAAGTTCATACCAATGAAATCTCAGCTTCAGTTGCACCTGAAGACGGGAGGCATTAATGTCTGTTATATCATTGCTGCAATCCTCATGTCCAGCTGAATCCATCTGTGTGTTCCACTCCAGCCACCTTCGGAATTCCCATTAACACTAACTGCTGCTTTGCTTTCCAACAGAATATAATATAGTTCCAGCCAAATCTCCAAATTCCTTTATTCTTCCTTTTTTTTTTGTTCCATCTTGTTTATGTATTCGCTTAGATACACCTAGACCATACCTGCTCTGAAACATGCTGTTTTCTTATTAGTTTGCACTGTGTGAAGAACAACATAACCCTGTTCCTTCAATAGTCCTCTGGGAGTTATGCAAAATAAGTGTAAATATGCCCATCTCACAGGTTTGAAAATCTATCAATATAGTCCCGGATTTTTGTACACTGTAAAAAGTACATTTGCATAAAGTATGAGAAGACTACTTTTCATCAGCCCCATAATTTCACATATGAAATCTATATTAGAAAGTAATCTCTAACTGTCTTTAATGCCAAAATATTTTGAAGTATCATTTCCCACTTTTTTCCTCTCTGTTCAAGAGGGGTTCCTTCCTTTTAGTCATCAGATCCACCTACACACTTGCCAATCAAGCATTAGATCTCTTAATTTCATTTATTGAAGAAATTAAAACTCTCCTTCCCATTGAAATAACTGTTCAACATCTGAACTGCATCTGATTTCAGAGAATATTCAAGCTGATTTATGCATTTCGGTGATGGGAGTATTTATGCCTATCTTCATGCTTTATGAACTGTGACTTTAATAACAACCCAAGCAGCAACTGCCTTGCAGGACAGGCTCCACTGAAAAGCAAAAGCAAATCAAGAGTTCCTTGACTGAAACTCCACTCCACTTAAGGGGCTTTAGTTAATTTACTGAAAAAAAATACAAACAATATAGCAGTCCACAATGTTCATTCAGGCTTCAATGAGAAAGATCCACCATGGATTTTATTTTCTTATAGATATCTATTTGAACTCATTTTAACATGACTTATGACTTATTTTTCTGTTAATCCTATCAACCTTTTACTCCACCAAAAAAAATACCAGCTGAGAGAGAGCATCTGTGTATATCTTGGATGCAGTTTGAAATATACTTTATTGATTCACTTCTCCCCCGTAGCTAAAAAATACACTGCCAGTTTCCCTAAGTGGTTTGATCACATCCAGCAAGCTTTACTTCCACTGTCATGTGATTGGAAATGGAATATTCCTGCAATACCTGTTTTCAGGGGTGGAGCCACGAGTATTCTTATAAATAAGGCTTACTTCACTATTTTCAAAGACATTGATTGTTTTTGAAAGATGCAAATGCAGAATGCTTTGAATGAATTGTTAGCCCTGGGCTGTAGGCATGTTTTAATTAGAATAGACCCTGAATGAAGCAAATAGTCTCAAATACTTAAGATGTTATAAAAAAAAAAAAATCACTCCTACAAGTGATTTCTATTTAGAAAAGGAATCCAAAACTGGCTAAATCAAGATCCTACTTTTTTTTTCCCAGCCTGTAGAGTACACTATTCAAAACCTTGATGAAAGCACTACTTGAGCCCAAGCTTCTTGGGCAATTAATTCTTGGTATAATTTTATTAACTTCATTTCAAGGTACTTGAAACTGACACTTTGCACAGAATATGAACTGTCATGTCCCATACCCAGAGTGAATTAGTGACACTACAGTCTGGGTACTGTTCTCATTTTCCAGTATCACAACAGGTAACTAACCAAATGGAAGTCAAGAGATGTACCAGTAAAAACATAATTAAAATCAGCATGTTTTTGGAAAGTCATGTTATAGACCTCCATTATTTCTTAAAAAAAAAAAAAACAAAAAAACAATAAAACAAATTAAATGAAATTGTTAATATATCCATCAAACCTCCCTGTCACCCTAGCGATTGCTGAATCATTCTCTGTCTCCATTCTAATCCACAGATACAAGGGAAGAAGAAAAAGAACAACCCCCCACTCATTCCTCTTACAAAGGCAAATTAGCCAGATTGAAGTCAGCCTCTAAAGGAGAGGGAATATGCTTTTGCCACGTCTTCCTTGCTCCTAGGTATGGGTCCTGGCAAAGATCACATCAACAAGATCGGTCCTTCCTGGGGTGCTGGATTTTCGAGCGGTAACACAGAGGAGCTGGTATAAGGAGGGCAGTGGTCACATATGCCTAGCTAGCTAGCAGGAGGAAGCATATGGCTACCATTTGTTCCACCAACAGTGGTGGGCACACACCGCGAGCCACAGAAGGAACATTACTCCGCTCAGCCAGACTTCCTCGCGGCTCTTCCAAGACACCCGCTTCTGCACGCTTCCCAGGAAACAAGGCGTAAGTTGGCCAAAACTCTCCTTGAGAGAGGAGAATTTTGGCCTCCTAAGAAGAAAGGCTTCTTAACAGTCCTAAAGCCTTTCTGTCTTGTCCTTTACTAAGTCAAGTAAGTGCTTTGTGCTACATTGCACAGATGGCTCGGTGCTGCATGTGCACAAGTACAGCTGTTATGTTTGGGGTGGGTTACATGGAGCTGGCAGCTCTGCCTTTCAGATGATATCTATGAAATTAACCAGCAGGCAGATTTTTAGGGAAAGGAGAGAAATTGCTGTGCTATATTTAAAAAATAAGATATATACTCACATCCTTGGCACTGGATGTAAAACAATAATCTACTCCTCTAACAGCACTTGAGGCAAAGACCCTATTTTTTCTCTTTGGTTTATTTTCCTGACTCTGTCAGTCACACATTGCAACTGGGTGTCAGATTGTTTAGTCTAGTATTGAGACAGCACAAGTGCTCTCATGTAGAGGCTTTATTTCTGGTTGGCTGTATATCAGCTGGTCTTTTTAATAGTTGTGTAAATGAGATTGGGCTGGAAAGCACACAAAGGTCAGCAGAAAGTGGGCTGTGCTGGCTGGTGTGTGCCTTTATGCCAATTAACCCAGACAGGATTTGCATCATGCCCCCAGTCCTCATGTCTGCACAACAGGGTTTGTCACCCCAGCTTAGCACTGATTTCATCCCAAGCAATATGGGCACCTGGAGCTGCAAGTAAGTGAGACTGTCTTGAGTGAATATTAGAGAGAATATATACTAAGCCACCTGAGTGCCATTAGTCCTTCATTGCCATCCCCACAGAACTGCTTCATGACAAGAGGATCAAGTTTTCCCCTCCTTACTGAGAAAGAACCAGAAAGCTGTTCAAGCCCACAGGGACCTGCATGGACTGAAGGTCAAAGACGAGAAGCGCTCTTCCCCCCGTGGCAGCGAGTATCCTGTTTATTGGCTGGGGATGGGACACTGCTGGCCACAGCCACCACCCAGGCAGGAAAGAGCCCAACCTGTACCTGCAGGGAGGTTTTGTACCCCAGGGGATGGGGGTGGGGAGAGAGGACCACGGCCAATGGGATATTGTGTGGTTGTGTGTGATTTGGTTTGGGACTTGGGTGAGGTATTTTTCCCAACACCCAATACAAAGACCACAACTAAATAAACTATTTAGTGCAATACAACAGTGTTCAACATAACTGAGCCCCCAAATTTTAAGGCACATGCCTTCAGATGTTTTATTGTGGCAGTTGCTCTGTCTGTCAGATACTGAATTTGTACTGCTCTCACGTGGCCTTGACTAGGCCCCAATAGTCAGGATCCACATTAACTCTGTAGTGAAAGAATATATCTATTAGAACATTTTATTCCACTGATATTCAAGAACTAGGTTTCACTACAGCAACTTTGTAACTGATCACAATAGCTCTTTTTTAAGTATTGATGTTTTAAATTACCTTTATCATTGTGTTTGAATAAACCTATTTTCCCTTTGTACCTTACACTGATTTAATTGAAATTAGATAATTATTAGTGTATTTTTTGGTTACCTATTAACTTGATGCAGTTAACACATTCTTTATAGTTTCTCCTGCATTCATGATCCTCACCCTGATAATTCAAGTAAGGGCATTATCTGCTTCCAGTAACTGGCAAGATGTTACTTGGGTAAAATTACTTCACTCAAGTCTACTCTCAGAAAAAGCAGCAAGGAAACAGTTCAAACATAAATATGGCCAAGGTTACAGTAACGCTTCTGAACTTTAGAATATGGTTCCCAAATCTCAGTAAAAAGAAAAATCTGAAGGAGCATACCCGCAGGGCTGAACATCAGTAAGCAGACATAGAGAGAAGATTGGCATCTACAGAATATAAAACAAGGTTTAGCACATAAGGTGAAAGAGGTATGTAAGGTTCTCAGGGGACAGACCATTTCAGTCCTTTGAAATAACTTGTTTAAGTCTTCAGCTCAGCTCCCTTTGTAATACAAAGCCTCTGTGTCCTCTTTGAGTTAGACCATGCAGTATTACAAATCAAGTACATCTATTTCATATGGCTTTGTCACAATACATGAATGTAGTTATATTTTTATATTTTTTATATGTTTTTATTTTTAGAACAAAAATATTTTAAACTGTGCATGTTTAAATGGTGTAATTGAAATCATATAATCATGGGGAAAATCAATAGAAAAATAAGAAGTAAAGGAATATAATTAAAAATTATAATTGAAATAAATTATTTGATTTGGCAGATGTATAGACTTGACTTTGCAGAGGCAAAAGTGCAAAGTGACTGCTCCCTACTAACACTGAAAAACAAAGTCATTGACTTTCTCTGGCATTGGTCCATATCTTTGGTGTCACTATTGCGATGGTGACTCAGCCAAAATCATTGTGTAGAGGGCACAAAATATGTGCTTAGTTGAATTAATACTTATTATATTTTAGGTCTTCAGTGACTTTAACACATCATGCATGGGCTGGAAGTTTTAGATTTGATGTATAAGTGAAAATTTTAGATTTTCTTGTATCTTAAAAGGGAAAAAAATAATAAAGTGGACAATGAAATTTGCAAGAACTATACTTTTTACTAGATTATTTAGGAAGGCCAGAAAAAGCGCTGTTTCTATGCTCTTGAAGAAAGAAAGAAAGGAAAATATGTCTGAATCTCTATAGTAGTCATGATGTGCCATGTTGGTGTGTTGAAAGTCAAGCATTATACACTGCCTTAGAAACCCAGTCACCACAAGGATCAAACTTGGTCCTGAATCAATAAAGATGACAGGACTGTTCATAAGATGAGTGAGCTCAGGATGACACCCTTCCAGTAGAGAGTGAAGAGGAGACATTTGTTTTAGCTGACAGGAAGCCCCAATTAGAAAAGCTTCTGTCTTTCTAACAGTTAGCTGTGGGAAGTCATTAGTCATCCCAGACTTTAAATCTGACAGCCAGACAGTACCAGCTTTATACAGGAGCAGGTAACAGAGGGTGAACTAATAAATATAGTGGAAGTACATGTACCATTGGTATCCATATGAAACCCAGCATGGATACGAAAAGAACAACAATTATCAGTGGTACCAAGATCAAAAGAAATATATGCTGTTGGTGAAATCCCTGTTATCCCCAGACACGAACATAAAGACACTGATGGATGGCTGTTTACACTACATGTTAACCTTTCTGGGGACAGGTTGTTTTCAGATCTTGTGTAGGTTACTCACAGTAACTGATGTGAAGGGTAGCTCTTGACACAGATTGTCAAACCACCATAGTTTCCAGCAAAATGGATAATGATGAATTGCATCTATCACAAATTCAAAAGTGTGACAATGTTTTTGATAATGTGTCAAAGCTCTCTCAGCTTTGCTGAGTTGTCCCATTTGTCTGAAGCCCGTTGGATGGGTGGTGGCCAACTCAGAGGCATCACCACCAGGTCTGAAGTCTTTGTGTGTTTTGTATTGGAGGTGCTTCAGGTACCGAGGAAGAAGAAAACTGTCAGTCCTCAAACGGGCTTCAGGGATATGGAGAAAAGGGGTCTGGGCTTTGGTTTTGTTTGCAAACTAAGGAAAAGAGAATTGCTGAGGGAGTACTTGATACTTTTCCAGAAATTTTAATCTAAACATATAAAAAGGGATATTTTGCTGCAAGGTCTGTGACACACAGAAACTGAAAGCAGAGTGATCTGCTGTGATCCAAGCAAGTGACATCACAGTTTGTACCTGTTACACAGAAGGAAGGCTACCCTACTGAATTTTGAGTCTGAGAGTCATTCTACAAAAAGAAAGGGAAAAGAAGAAACTGGTTTTCTTCTCTGTATAGTAGCAACTCATTTCTGCTGCCTATTTTGAATTTAGACTACAGTTTGTGTCTCAAAAGTACCTCAGAGACACTCCTTAGCTAGACATTCTTATCTTCAGTAAGTTTCCTCCTCCATTTCTTCCATTTGTTGCAAAAATATTCTTGTATAGCCAGTCTGGTTTTGTGGGGATTTAGCTATAGTTATAGAAATTATTTATCTGGTGCAATACTTTTAGTCTACAGAGTGTATATATAACTTGTAAACTTAGGGTATTTTAAAAGTAAAATGTAAAGAGTTTATTTTATTATAGACTTTTTCATATACTTTCTCATGACAGCACAACTTTTTATGGAAATAAATGTGACAACACAACTGTATTTTGTAATAACTGGGAATCAAGCAAAAGGAGCTGACTCATTCTGAAGATACTGAGACACTGTTTTCACAACATTAACCAAGAAAGAATTTGAACTAAAGCAAAAGTAAAATCAGAAATTATTTAAATGGTATCTAAATCAAATATTGTTTCTCCCACTTTATCACTTAGTGCTGATGGTTCTCTAGGGTCAGTACATCCCTTCATAAGTCAAATTACCTACATGCAGGTATCTGGTAAAGGTTCACCAAGATGTGCCCATTTCTTTATCCGGGCTTGAAAGTCACCAAAGAGATTTTTGTCATAGAGGGAAAAACCAGAACTGCCACAAGAAAATTCTGTCTGTGACAGTGACTTTCTGGGGGAGTGTTGTAAAGTCAAATGGGCATTGAGTTTGATGTCTTTAATTGGCTTTTTGCACAAGACAGAGGCTGAATTACTTTCTGATATATTACATTCTTCTGTAACTCATATCTATTTATTTCAAAGACTCTTGTGAGGGTTCAGTGGCATTTTTGCTTCTACTTATGCAGCAGGGTGTCAGATGTGTTAAGAATGAACAGAGAAGAAGGTATAAGCAGTGCAAAATACTCTGAACAAATTAATTCAAAGTATAAATGAACAGAAATAGCATTCAGTTTGCATAAATCGTTGTGATTAGTTATTAAGTTCCAATTAATGTTGAGATCCTCTTGATAGTGCTTAAAATTCACAAAAAGCATGGTTCTTTTGTCTTTAATTTTAGAATATTACAACAAATAAAACAACAACTAACTGCCTTGGACATACAATGAGCTACTGCACCTTCATGGCTTAGCAGGTTTTGCAAGCCATGGCACCTGACTCCAGTGGTAGCTCACAGCACATGTGACATCAGACCTGGAGTGTGAACATCATGACATGGGCCCAGCACATATATGGGACCTTGGAAGCACCTTCCAGCCTTGCCAGCTCATTTTGGAGCCATAATTATACAGCTGCTTTTTTAAGCACTATGGTAAAGTTTTGAAAGGGGAAATGAAAAAAAGAAGAAAAAGAGGCAGATCTAGTATTACATGAGCCAGTTGTATGACAATAAAATTCAGCTTCAGGAAGAGAAGGTGACAGACTGACAGACTAAGCCAGCAAAAGAAGTAAAAAATTGAATATTAAGGTTACATGATGAAAGAGAACAATGGTAGGTGGGAAGTCCCAGAGCTGGTGAGGTCTTAAAGGCTGGGTAGATTTCCTCTGACATCCATTCAGTATGGATGCCATATAAAGGTTCATTTTCAGTCTCAATTAGGCAAGGATTGCACAGTCACATATCTGTATACTGTATTCTACACCTATTTTACATAGACTAGGTGCCTGCAGCAGTGTTTAATACCTTTGGCCATTTAAGTTGCTTTTCTTTTACAAACTCACTACTTGAAGGGCATGTGTGACCTCATATATGCATAAAGTCAAGCCTGTGCTTAAGTTTTTATGGGATTAGGCCTTTCTGAAATCTTTATTATTTAAAAAGCAGAAGTCTCACAGCCAAGTAAATTCACTTTGCATTCTCCGTATATTTTAATGCAGAAATATTGTAGAATTCAAGCTTCAAAAATACTCTCAGACTTGGAGGAAATAATTCCTGTCTAGATCAATGTTGACCTAAGAGCTTTATTAATTTATCAAGAGAAGAGCTCTAACTCTATTGTAACTTGCCTGACAATAAATACTATGGTAATTTCCAAGGACAAATTTTTTTTTGTTGATCATGAAATACCAATTTTTTAGTCACTTCCCCCTCTGGAGTAAATAAATACTATTAGTTTTTTCAGTTGTGTGCAGTAAATATGGATTTCGAGACTTGTTTTTCTGCATTTCTTAAAACATTTATGAACTTTGAACAGATGAATGTGTTTTAAGCATATTATTTCATTTGAACACTTTTCCCTCTGGTTTTTAATATGGAATACTGTTCATCACATATTGAATAAAGCAACTTTTACTTTATTTAATGCCTTGACCCAAATCACATTGTCTCCATAAATATTTTACAGTCTGTGTGCAACAAAAGCATGATTACTAAACTCAGGTCTGCATTTGTAGGTTACATAGTTTAGAAAAAACCCAATAATTTTCTCTTCTCCTGTTTTGAGAGAACTGGTGTTACTAACTGTCCAACTGATTAAAAGAGATTGCATGTGCATATAGATATATATATATACACACACACATATATACACATATATATGGCAGTCTATGTGTCTCAGTGTGTATAAATGTATGCCCGTGAGTGTATACATATATATTTTAACACTTAGTCTACAGGGATAGGCTGTTGGAAATGTGCAGCAGGTTCTTTTGCCAAGTTTCTGTCTATATTAAATCCATACATACACAAAACAGAAAATATTACTCATTGTATGTCTCTCCAGTAGATTTTTAGTGAGTCTGGAAATGAATTTCCAGACTTGAATCACGGCTGCAAGTACAGCTGCATGTCTGGCAGAGGCAGAGTCTTTGCTGGTGGTTGAATTGAATGGGCAGATGTAGCTTAACAGCTACTTTAGAATTTGAAGAAATTATCTTCCTTTTTTTATTTGTCCTGAATTCTGCTAAGCAAGCACAATAATGCCAGATGGATGTTCAGAAAGAAGTAAGCTGAACAGCCAGGAGCAAAATGGGAGAAGTGGGGAACCTCAGCCTGTTATCTCAGGGGTGACAAGAGGTGGAGAGTTTTACTGGCACACGTCTCGGGTCATCATTCAGATGCATTCAAGCTTCCACTTTTCAGAGATATGACTGCCTGAATTAAGTGAAATAACAGACTTTTTCTCATTCTGAATACAATGAATAAGATTAGAACAAAGCTGGACGGCATACATGCAAATCCAAATTTGATTTCCGTTACTAAGCATTTCATTTTGGATTATAAAGGCAGAAAAGAAGACAGTTCAAAAAAACAACAAGCTGAAAAGGGGATCATTTCAGCTTAATCCTGCTGCCAGTCATGAGAGGTGGAGCATCGTGGTTCAGGGCTCAGCCTTCCACCACAAGTCCTGCCTTCACACCTCAGTCCTCTCTGGTTTTCCTTAACTAAAAAAAATATTTACTGTAAGCCACTGATGCCAATGACAGACATTTTGTTTTTGTGCCCATGAAAAGTACATAAATTTTAAATCTAATTGCTTAATATTCCTGACTTTCTTCTAAAAGCCCATCTTTGGGAAATTGGCTTCACCAAATCAAAGTGATTAACACTTCCCACAAGCCCATGTGGATATGTCAACTTAGTGTAAAGCCATTTTGATATAAAACTAGTATTGACATTTTAGTCCAGCTACAACCCTGGCTTGGTTAGACATTCTCTGAAGCCAACAGAAGTTTTCAATTGACTTATTTGAGGTAAAATCAGGACAGAGCTGAACCTGGACAGTTTGTTAAAGACTCCTATTTTGACTTTAAATGTTCCTGCTATTTGCCACCAAAAAACCACAAGTACTTGCCCAAATGTGGCCTTAATGCAGCCTGGAAGTGTTCCTATTGGGAGTTACTGCTCTATAACCACTGTGGCTGTTCTTCTTTGGTGCTACACATGTAACTGCTTGGGTCTATAAGGAATTGTGCAGTCCATTTACCATGGTTAAATGCAGGTGTCTGTGTCCTCTGTCATTAGTTTGGCATTTGGGGATTTTTTTGTCCTTTTTTTTTTTAATGATAAATTATTATTAAAAAATAATTACATTACTAAGTGTTTAATACCTAACTAAAACCAAAACAAAACAAATTTTAAAAAAAGAAAAAAGAGGGGAAAAATCCCTAAGCCACATTTAATCCCATTATACAAAGCAGCACTAATGCTAATGCTTTGTTATGAATTCAGACTTCTCTCTACTCTTCTTGCTGTGTTCCAGATCACAACAACAGGCAGCCTTCATCTGCTTCTAATAAAAGGTAAAAAGCCTTCTTCCCTCACCAGACAGCACTGCAAGGTCCACCAACAGTTTTTCTGCAAGGGGAAGACAATCTCTCCTTCTTCACTTTCCTGCCTCAGCCACTTCTAGTAACGGGGCAAGCCAAATCTCTTTTCATAACCTAAGTCTCACAGGAAAACATCACAAGGGAAAGCACAGCTTGAGCCTCTGGAACACACAAAAGCAAATCCCATCAGCAATTGCCTGGTTTAAGTTCATCCCAGTTCAGATACAAAGCATGCAGAGAAAACATTACAAAAAGTATTCAGCTACCTTAGATAAATAAAACTGCTTCTGTGACTGATGTGAGCTGCATAATCAGGCTGCTTACAGCAATGCATCTTACAGTCGTCTCTGTCAATAAAACCAAAGTGAATGTGAATAGTAAACTGCAGATCAGCTGCAGTAAGCATTTCCCAAATTGTGAGTAAAAGCCTTTATTCCCTTGCAAAACTTGAAAACCATCCTTTGAGTTAACTTCTATAGTCATTGAAATAAACAAAATTTAGTTTAAGCTAATTAGATAAATGTGGCTTAAAACTCTTAGATATCCTAAAATGAGGATATTATAATGTAGTACAGAGTATAATGATAATTATTACATTGGACACTACACAATAATTATACTGAATGTACCATGGTTTAAATATAAGAGGAGTGGTGTGTATGGATGTTATTCCTAAGATTTTAGCAATTTGTAGTCACAACAGTTCCACTTTAAAACACGATTAAATTTTGTAGTGGACTTGGGTGAAAAACACCAGCTATTCTTAGCTGCTTCTCTGCAAAACTCTCCCATATAAAAGGCAACTATTATTAATCAAGGTGTTGTGATTAAGGAAGATGGGTGAGGAAGGAGTCCCTACAAATGGGTCTCATATTTGTGTATGGTTTGTTTACCTTCTCTCACCTCCACTTTGAGCTGTGGGGTTGGAGTGGGGGCTGGCAGCTGGCAGTTCATCATTATAGGCACACACTGTCCCATCTGCACTGCTTATGGTGGTGAGGTCACATGGGGTTTTACCCAAACAGGCTCTCAGGGGTACAATAACATACCTCTTGATTTGGCTGTGAAGTTATACTTATTATTAATAGACAAGATAAGAGGCTGGGGCTCTATTCATCCACTTTAGTGCTAATTATTCAGTTTGATCTGAGCCGATTATGATACTGATAGATAACCACACCACATTTACAGCTATAGCAAGCACTGGCCAAGAACTTTGGCTCATGCTGCTGTTTGGTTTATCTGATAGGAAGGGAGGAGAAAAAAAAAGAAGCTGCTCTGGTTGATTAGCAATGTGTTGCATGGGACCATTTATAATGAAGCATATCATTTAAATTTTCCTTTACAAATGAGTCCAACTCTCTTTGCAGGCTGCAGGCTCTGTTAATTGTCACAAACATTGCTTCCTTTTTTTTTTTAAACATTATTAGCTCTTTGGCAGGATCTTCATTGTTGACTAAAAACTTGGCATGATCCGGGCTTGCTGAATAATTTAGGTTGTTGGCAGCTGGAGTAGGAGAACACACACACATCTAGGCAGGCAGACGTGCTGCTTGAGCTCTTTATATAATAGCATTGTATACAAAGCAGAGTATAGTCAGAAATGACTTCTGGGTCTGTTTATAGGTAAACACTGATGTTAGTTTTACAGAAAAAAAATAGAGGGATACTTCAAACTGTATATAATATGTGAGACAGATGCACTGCTGATTGTTCAGATGACTCCCCTAATCTCTGACTTGCACAGAATGTGATTACTGCAGATTCTGAGGAGTAGCACTTCAAGTATGTTTCTGTGCACTTTGGCACTTTGAGTCTTGCGTATAAACACCACTGAACATAATAATGAATCTGTGAGCTTAGCCAGAAAGAGAACTCCTCACACTTTTCCTTTGTGCAGCAAATGTGCCCCAATTGTACTGTCAGTCACAGAGAAAATGTGCAGCTTGAGAGGTGCCCATTTCAGAATTACATTTGTGTGCTGTATGAACTCCCACTTTTATCACAGTGTCTAGAAGAGAAGTAAAATACATAAAACCTGCTGCCTGTACCTCAGTGCAGGGCACCCAAAGCATTAATGATGAACACTGGGTAGGTTTTTCCAAAACAGTCATCTCCCACAGAAGCTCCCCCTATTTTGTGCAAGAGACATGTGTCAACATGCACTTCTTGTCTCGTTCACACGCTTTTATGCTGTACTTAGCTGTCACTATCGCGACACATTATGAGGAGATGTTTTCTTCATGTCACAGTTTGAGCAGTATTGAATGATTGGGAGAGGAATCCAAGAAAAATAAAACATGAGGGCCCAATTCTGAGTGTTTATTATCTTTTTGTTTCCTAAGCCAAATTATGCACTGCCTCTCTACTTTTCTAAGCTGCCGGTCTCTTCCCAGGAAAGTCTTTTCACTTCCATGCTCCTCACTCCTTAATTCCACTTTAAATCCTTTGAGGGCCTCTGCTTCCCAGGCCTTTTTCTCTCTGCCCTCAAGCCTTCATCCCTGGAGAGGGAGGACTCCACTAGAAAATGTCTCATGGATTTCTGTGACAGCCACTTGACAGATATGATAGAACATAATGAGAAATGAATAAAACACTCTCACAGCAGTCTCAACAGAGGGAGCATAACTGAGTTAGGCTGGGGATGAACAGGCTCTCCTCCTCCCTCACGTGCATCTTAGTCTTGTAATCAGTGCTGGGACACAAGGTGGGAAAGGTGGCTGCAAGGACACAGTGTGCTCTCTTGACAATTTTCATGGTTATTAGCTAAGAAGGACTGAGCATTGTTAAGCCTGGAATGTCTCCCAATTATGCTGTGACACTTCTACACTAAACAAGAAGGGGTATTAGGGTGAATATTACCTAAGCACTATAACACACAGACTCCATTTAGAGATGGACAGACCTAGATGTTTCCCAGAAGAAGCATCAGATAACTGTCAGAGTGGTCTTCCAGCAACATGACAACCTTTGCAATCATGTGGGAAGCATTTCTGAATTGTACCTAGTGTAAGGCATTCCAGTTATTATTTACTGTATAGGTTTTACTACATAATAACAGCCAGCACAAATCCATCTATAAATGCCCTATGCAGCTTGG
The DNA here is from genome assembly GCA_013400575.1 of Peucedramus taeniatus. NCBI lineage: Eukaryota > Metazoa > Chordata > Aves > Passeriformes > Fringillidae > Peucedramus > Peucedramus taeniatus. The sequence goes on along the minus strand of WBNO01019033.1, from coordinate 524,605 downwards.
AAGACTGCTGATGAACCCATCCATCATAAGGAACCTATTTTATGAGACCTTGTTACAATTACATACTTAAAACCTTATAAATAAATGAGCACACCAATAACTTTCCTTTTTTTTCCTAGAAAACTGCACAGACATCCACATCATTTGTTAAGAGATTTCTAGGAATGTCTTCTGTTCCAATTAATTTTGGGTTGGTGCAGGAACTGAGTGCTTATGTATACTGAGTGCACTGGCATGTTAAGGCATGTGTCAGCAATACCTGTGTGTGGCTATGAAGGGAAATGTGTGAAAGGGCTGATCCATGCTGACACTAACACGTGAACTTTAGGTATATGGAAAGTCTCAGTGACTTTAATCTGGATACTCAGCCTGCCAAAACTGAGCACATGCCAAAGTGGTTTGCTGTATTGAGACCATATTTAGCAGCTGGTTGCTGTTAGCTGTGTTGCAGCTTAGGAAATCAGTGGGCTCAGCAGCTGATAGACTGTTAGCAACTGATAGCAACTGATAGACTCTCTGCACAAACAGTTTAAGGGTCTCCTTTCATGAGAACAAACTGAGGAAATTTTTCTTACATAAATTCAGAATTTTTGCAGGAAAAAAACTGTATGCCCACAGTTTGAACTTTTCAGCACATGACCCAATAAATTTGCAGTTAGAAATATATGAGTTTTATTCCTCAAAATGTTTGGAAGTACTGAGGTGTACAAAATTTGGACTGGAAGTTGAAAGATCAGGTCATCAGATAGAGTTAAAAAATGTGCCCCACTATGTTTTATAACAAAGCATAGCCTTAATATTTTCAGAATCAAATGAATGATAAATACCAAATTCAAAAACTTCACTGGTAAAACTATGAATATAGTTTTGTGCAAACTAATCTCCAGGGAAGAGAAGAGAAAGAAAATCATGGAAGGCCAATGACTGATGCACTTTCCCTGCTTCCTTTGTCACAGTGAAAAGCATATTTCTTCTAACAGAACAGTGGCAGCTCTTATCTGTATAAGCACGAGAGCCTCTAGAGCATGAGAACCTTTTAATAAAGAAGTCTATTCTTTTGTTATAAATCATTCATTGGGCAAGAAGAGACACTTACATTAGCAGTGTTACTTAGTTTGATGAATCTCACAATGTTAGAGTTTTAACAACAGACCCATAAAAGGGTTGCTGCTCGTACTTCAGCCCAAAGCACAGCAGTTATGTACAGGCACATGGCTACAAAACGTCCAGGATGAAGAATTAAAAGGCTGGGATTGATTAGCATTTACAAGAAACTTAACAACCAAAGGCTCTGTAATCTGTATTGGAGTAACACAGTGTTGAGCTGATTTTCTATTTTTTAATGAGTACTCAACTATGATCCTAGTGTCACTGTGACAGAGATGTTTGATGTTGGGGTGGAATAAGCTGAAAGCATCATTGACTGTGTCTGATCTTTCATGTGTGTCTGCCAGAGGAATGGTAAATAGAATTCCTGAAAATGAACTCTGAGGTGAGTGCTGGACAATAGAGGATCACTTCCTAGATAAATTTCACTGAGGTACAAATGAAATCTACACTACCGTGAAAATTTCATTGCCAGAAAATATAGGCAGGTTGCACAAGTAAATCTATTTGGTTTGTATTTGGTCATTGTTGGGTGCTTTTTTTTTTTTTTTTTTGCCTAATGACTAGGTATATTTAGCCACTCCAGCATAAATATTCACATTTGACATTCACATTAGGTGGCTATATATACATGTTAGTAGACCAGACCTGGTCAAAAAAGTATATTCTTGCAGAATATACTTTGACTTGACACCGAAAATGTGAGGACAGATGCTTTAAATACACTATTTTATACAAAGACAAATATAAAATTTCTTATTTGCAGAAAAAATATAATCACAAATGGCTTGGATATGTCCTTCAGGTCCATTCTGAGCCAAGCAACACAGGTACAAAATATCTCTTTTTTTTTTTAAATAAGTGTCAGACTGCAAGTGTTGCTATAAGTTTCACTGCTAATATTTTAATTAATGGACTAGAGAAATAATTTGCTTGTCCATAACAGGCTCCAGGTTGTGAAGGTGAAGAATAAAGACAGACTTCACTGGAGAATAAGGTTAAATTTTCTCTGATCTATCAATCCCTAAGGGTCTAAAGCCCCATTAAGCTCCACAGGTATCTCGTCAGCATCATCAAGGAGACCTAGAAAGCTGTTCAGATAACCTGTCAGAAACTCAGCTGAGATGAAGTACCACTCCAGATTCTACTGACTGCACAGGAGGGATCTCTGGCTATGATGGGAGACAGGACACCCGGTTGGGAGCTCAGGGCCTCTATACCTAAACCAGACATCCTTAATGTCAGTGGCTGTTTACCATCTCCAGATTTGGCTGTTTAAAAATTGCTTGGGATGAATCACCCTTTGTAATCTTTTACCCAGCATTTAAGATGGGTACTGAAACCACTGAAGTGCGGAGTCTTAGAGACTTCTCTGTTTCAAGCAAGAGATAGGAACATAAATGGCCACCTCAAATGCACCAGGGGCTAATTATACACCTGGATTATAAATTGGTAGAACAACTGCACAGCATGTAAATAGATAAGTATAATTATACAATTTGGGGGCATAAAAAAGGGAATAACTTTGTATTCCACACAGAGGTGTATCTCCTCAGGGGTAAGAGGATATGATGCAAACTGCCATTCTGCAAAGCACCTCAGAGTCTCTTCGGGCTTTTATGGACTTGTCTTGCAATCACACTCCTTAATAACACTTTGGAAATGCTAAAAACACAAGACGTCAGCATGACCAAACTTTTTCAACAGAAACTCTTTGCCAAGTTAGCGAATAATTCTGGCACAGCTGAAGCAGCATTTTTAGTGAACAGAACTTTCTCCTTCAAAGGCACCTGTCTTTATTGTGGTTTCTCTTCCTACTTTGCCTTTTACTTCTGCTTTTTCATGGTGGCTTCTTTCTTGAGGTCAAATTTTACTGTTTAATTTCAGAGTTTAAAGCAAGTTCTATATTAGTGCTAGAGCACGCAGGAAAATTTTTACTCTTCTAAAACTGTTGGTTCTTCTTGAAACAAATTTCAAAGTCTGCAAATTTTTGCTACAGCATGGCACAATCATTTTACTCTCTTTAGCTCATCTAAATTGAACAGTTTATGTAGTGAAACCTTTAATACACCGGCCACAGTAGCACTTCAGGAAACAACTGCAGATCTGGCCAACAAGTGGAGTTCCCCATTCACAGGAGTAGATTAGGGGCTGGTCTTGTTTGTGTATGAAATTAAAGGTAGGAGAGGGGGTAACTACTATTTTATTGTGGTCTGGATTGGACAGAAACTTGAATATTTAGAAATTTTTAATGAACAGGAAATCACAAAGGTGTGAAGAATATGATGTGTAGTATGTGCAGTAGTAGCTTTCCAAAAGTGGCAATTAGGTCTAGAGCCAGAGCTGGAAACATTTAATAAAATTAAGTCTAATAAAAGACACTAGTAATTGCATCCAAACAGAAAAACCAAATAAAACAAAACAAAAAGACAAAAATAATCTCCATGTTTTTATTATGCTGGATAGAGTCCAGTATTGCAAATCAGCAGGCTGATCTTGGAGGCTGGTCTGCAGCAGGAAAGCTGCAAACTGTGCTCTTCATGCCTTGCTAGGGAAAAGAAAATAAATAATGTATTTCTAGCAGTTTTAAAGGCTACTTTTTGTTTGTTTGGGATTTTTTGCCTTTTGCTTTCCTTTATGAAGGACCTCAACACACTTAACTCAGACTGAAGTTAATATAAGGGTGAGGATTCTGGGCAGCTCACAGGTTCAAGAACTAGCTAAACAAAACATGGTTTTGATATTCTTTCTCTGTCCCTTCAATAACAATTATTAAACAGACAATCTGTCATGACACAAAAGCAACCAACAACAAAGTCACACTACATCAGCACATACCACACAGCTAATACAGTTATTTAACTCTCCCACCTCTAGAAACCATAGTTCTAGAAACTTTGGTTCTAAGATAGAAAACACACTTCAAGAAACCAGCATCACTCACACCTGCCTGCTTTCTAGTAACAAACAGCAGCTACAAAGGCCGAGATAACAATAGATCTTGTGCTAAGCAGTATGCCTGCTAAACATTGCTAAAATCTTGGCAAAAGTATGGCAACTGTCCAGTTGAGATTGGCAATCAGGCATTTAGCTCATTTTGATCTCACCTGTCACATCATTGAATTCTCTCTTGCCCCTGTGTCATTAAACTGTAGTATCATTGTAGGGTTTAAGTGTTTGGGAGCTTAAAATAGATTCTACCAGCAATCTTAGGCAACAGTGGCCTGTATTTTTCTATATACCAACTTTACCTAATGTAGACAATTGTAACTCAGATTTCAAGTTTTCTTGGCCATTAAATAGGGAATGATTCCCTGTGTGTCAAAGCATCAGTAAAAATATGAACAATGCACTATTTTGGTGGTGTGGGTATGAATTGAAGATTGTATCAAGTGTCTAGAAAATAAGCTGTGTTTTTGTCAAATAAACATGTAATTGTCAGGAAGATAATTAACATATTAATAATGAGAATGGTCACACCGAACACCCAGAGAACAAGGTCTCCTTGCACTTTAGTTTCTGCTTCTCTTCTTCCTTTTATTCACTAGCTCCTTTTTGCCATCTCCTTCGTGCCTCTAGCCATGACAGTTTTGCTATGTATGTGGCAGACATACCTTTCTTTAAACAAAAGGCTGCAGTGACTCCAGGTGAGCATGCTGGTTAGATTAATTGGGAAAGGAACAAAACTCATCCAATCCAGGTCCTATGCTCCATTTTGTCTTGTCTTTGAAATAAAGATTGTCTTTCCTCTGTGTTATTCTCCAGGAGATACCAGACAGAGGAAGGGAAAATAAAGGAGTGAGTGGGGATTGGGGGAGGACACCCCTGTCCCCTCACATTCTATGTGCAACATTATTGTCTCACTACTTTTAAAGCTCTTTCCCTTGTGTGCCTGCCTGCTTTAGTCTCCCCTCTCTTTACTCAGAACTAAATCAGTAGGCAACCTACAGCATATGCTGATGATGGGTAGTCTTTCAGCTGGTCCCAGGCACTGGTTTCAGAGCAGAGCAAACTGCTGGCAGCAAAATGCTTGAACTCCTGGGTTTTGAAGTTTCAGGTTCTCTATCAAAGTAACAGATATTAATCATCTGCTACGAGACTTTCAGCAGAAGGCATACAGTTTTCCCAGTGGTATCTTCCTTTTAAAGGGAGTGTAAGAAAAGCAAAATACCATTTCAAAAGACTTGGGATTGAAGAAAATAGCTAGATCCCAGTGGATAAAGAAAAACAGAAAAGTAAAAAGTTTTTCAAAGGATTAAAAGCAAGCTATACTTTAAGTCTTGCAAGATTCTTGCTTTATTTTATTAAAAGGTGTAAGTAGCCAGAGACCTAGAGCTCCCCACACTTGGCATTTGTAGACATTTCTCCCATAGTTGTCATATTTTATAAATCTTGATCCTTTCTTGTTATTACTGCTGATCATATCTTCATCTAGATAAAGTGGGTTTCAAGATGCAAGACTAAAAAGGCTAAGGTGGGCATAATTAAAAAAAATGTTAGTGTTGCAATGAAGAGAGACTCTAAAATTATTATTGAGCATAATTTGAAGGGATGGAGATATTGCTACTGTTATGGAAACTGGCATTTCCTTTAGCAATTCTTATGATCTCTTCAATTCACATATATCCTTTAGCGAAATGGAAGATGCTGAATAATCCTTTAAACACATCCCAGCTGATACAAGCACCACTTATTATACAAGTAAAAATACTGTCTTCAGGGAGGCAGTGGTATGTATTCACTGAACAAAAACTTACTGAAATACAGCAACTTCCTTCCTTCATAGGAGAACACAATACTGGATAAAATTAAAACTGAATCTGATATATTGTCTTCCTCCATTCTATAACAAATCAAAAATAACTTTTGAAAGTCTATAGACTATTACTGATTCAAATATTAATAACTGTAATAAGTTCTGAACCAATTGTATTTTTCAGAATTTAGACTCTAGACTACTTCTGTGCAAGAGTCAGAAAGGTATCTCCACTCTACATCTCTAGCAGAACTAATTAGAGCCAGACTTTTACTTGTTTGTCACTAATATATTATTTGCTACAAATCTGCAGAAACAAATACAGTACACGAAAAATAGTAAGCCTTGTCGGTAGTTTAGCTCAAAAAGGTTTGAAAAATCTCTCCTGTGTAATTGCTCAGTTTTATCTTGGAACACCAGAAGGTATCAGGCTAATATCCCTGGGTTTATCACAGAAAAATTGCTATATTGTGAGTTTTATCAGTATGCTTTATAAAGAACCCAGGTGTTATGGCATTTTGCCCAATTAACCCACAATAACACCAGTCAACTCAAAATTCTTCTGGCTTTTTTCTTGTGCTATTAACTAAAGTCTTGGGTCTTTGTGTCTTTGGAAAAATTTTGTTGCCCTTTTATACCTTTCTGGGAATAATAACGGAGTCCCTTCACAACACTTACAATGAAAAAACAAGATTGGTTTCTGACCATCTTTATTACAAGACACCTTCGGAGAACTCCTATCAGTTAGTAAGTCATCAGCTAAATGCCTGAATCCAGTCCTTTATTATTTTAGAGGAAAATATGGAAAACTTAGCTGAAGTGCCAAGTGTGTAAATGGTCCTCCAGTTTTAGTTCTTGGCTTTCAAGCGCAACAGGAAGCCGAAAGTTCGTGGAAGAATTTGCCATGTTCACAGAAAACAAGCATAGGGTGAACCCCAGCAAGTCACAGCAGTAAACATGTACACTAAAGGGAAATAAACTGTGAAAAGTTATTTAAAATCAGCATTTAAACCCTTCCAAATTCAATATGCATTGAGCAAGCAAGTGCACCAGGCCATAGAGTACTAATGAACTTCTGAGTCCCCTGCCTAAACCTGAGTCACTCTGGCCTTTTGCATTTGAATGCATCATGTTGATGATGATGCTGTAAACCTTGGACCTCAATTACTACATGATAACAGGTTTTTATTGCATTACCCTTTCCAGACCTGAGAGCTTGGATTTCCCTGCACTTAGGCACTGAGACACAGCTGGGAGATGGTCTGCATACCCAATTAGCAGATTACTTCTGAAAATATATATTCTGCACCACAGAGGCCTAAAAATGATCCATCAGCTCTAGCTACCTGCTGCTGCCACTTGAGAGGAGGGAAAGAGGGAGAGGAAAAAGATTTGGCTGCATCTCTATAATTGCATAAACAATGCATCATTCACTTGACAAACTATATTAATAGCACCCTAGAGGGCATGCTCTGAACATGCAAAATGCTGCAAAGCACTTGTATTTTATGGCAAATCTTTTTAATTTTTCAGTTAAAATGATAATAAATATTGATTTTCCATGTACCATTACTGTATCTAGAACACTTCCTGGCAGTGTCTGTGAAATTTATTTAAGTCATTTGGTTTGAGTTTTAGGCATCAACTGTATCACATCAAAACAGAGAGGTTGCTTTCCCAGAATCCTGGCTTGTGTGCTGTATCCAGAATTTCTAAGAAAATGCTTTATGTTTCCCTGTGATGTTCCTCGCATTTATGAAGGAGCTCTGATTTTAGGGTTAGCTGTGGAAGAGGCACTGCCAGAGATCTATCAACACAGATTTCTAACACACAAGGATAAAGGGCTCTCCCTCAGAAAAAAGGTTTTGGAACATAGGAGGCATGAGAAACAGTAAGAGTGTGGTCAAATATATGGCACCTTGGATGGTATTATGGAGGCTTTGTCCAGCTATGTGATACCTGCGAAAGAATTTCATCTGGACTACTCCTCTTCCCCAATGTCTGAATTGTGAATAAATCTTACCTCACTTGTAAACCCATTAGAGACCAGGGGATCATAAACACTGAAGCCAAAAGCCCATATTTCTTGTAGGTATTTACTGCTCAGTTGGTTTCAATATCACCTAAAATCCTTCTGGCACCAAGGCCTAGGAGCTATTACTAATAATGATTATCATATGAGACACACCAATTCTGAGAGGAATCAAGGGACACAATTAGCCCAAATATCACTCAACACCATGCCTCTCCCCAGGTTTGAAGGGCTGTGGCAGAGGTCTCTGAGCTCTTGCCTTCCCACAAAAACTTCATTTTGTCCATTCCAATAGTATCAAAAAGAGGCAGGAATCCCCAAGCTTCTGTCATCCCAGGCAGAAAGGGGTGGGAGAACTGAGTAAAGGGAAGAGCACTGAGAAGCCCAGAAATTTAGGGAATGGAAGAAATTGGGGTGTTTGTGCAATAGCCATCTTTGTTTGGGACAGGCAGCTCTGCACATGTTCATGAAATCAGCCCTGTGGCTGGGACACAGCAGCACCAGGGCACATTCACTGCCCAACAGATCCAGTGTGACTCCAGTCTTCTCAAACAGGCTGGAATTACCATTTTCCCCAAGACCACCTGTGTAGCACACACTCTGCAGACCAGTGCTCCTGGGATCTGTGCAATAGCCTCTACATGTGCTGGAGGCATCATCTGCACGTGGTCAGAGACACGTATAAAATTTCCCATCCTGTTTCAAATGGATTGCCAGATGTCCAGAAATCCCTGACAATTGTCCAAAATCTCTGAACTCCACCCAGACAGGATTGCCAGGTGGAAAAAGTAGACACATCCAAGAAAACTCAGATGGTAGCCTAGGAAAAAAAAGAACTGTCTGGCAGCATATCAGGGAAGAGGAAAATGAGAAATATGAAGATGAGAAGGGAATGGGAGGAATGATAAATACAAATTTTTAGAAAAGAATGCATGTAGTTTGGATAAGTCAAATACTTTGGCTCTAACTCAAACCTTAAATTTAAACATAAAGAAGTCATACCAGTAGCATAAAGACTCAAACAAGACAGTTCAGAAAGTAATGAAAACAGCTAGATAAGAAAGCAGTCAATATCTCTGTGGGTTTTTGTTTTGAAAAACATATAGGACCAGATTAATGTATAAAAGTTGCAGATGGTCAATATTACATCACCAGCAGTCAAAGCAATATTCCTTCCTTCCTTCCTTCCTTCCTTCCTTCCTTCCTTCCACTGAACCAAAGCTTCACCTCCCACATCTTAACATGTAAACTTTACTGTCAGAGGAGCTGGCTGAACAAGCAGAAGCCAAGGATTTCCACAAATAATTAAAGCATAAAAAATAAATAATAAATGATAGCTGCCAGAGAATATTCTCTCTACTGCAGATATGGAAGGAAGATACACAGGAGACCTAAGATAATCAAACATGCTCTTTTTTTCAAGTCACAGACTCATTTTGCCTTCTCCATTCCCACTCCTATATATTCATCATATGTTTGACTGATTCTATAACTACACAGAACTGGACCCCAGGAGGGTCCAACTCTGCCCTCCTTTTGCTAAGCAACGCTTATGTGAGCAATCACAGTGTCTACAGTGGGATGATTCTCATGAGTAAATTATTAGCCAGTGTCAGAAAATATTGCGGAATCCTGTGATGTGTGCATTGTTTCTGTTGAAAAAATAAGGCACGTGAATACTAACCTAGGAAGAATTTGAAATTCTCATATTTGTGTTATTATGGAATGTGCAAATAAGGCAGAATAATCTCCCAGCTACTCTTTTCTGTTATTTTGTTGTGTTTGGTTTTTTTAAGTTCAATATAAACCTACAAGGTGGAAAAGACCAAGAGAGAAGTCATTCACAGACCTTTATAAATATTTAGAAGGGAAAAAATCAATCTCTAGGACTGAATTTTCCTTGGGAAAAATATTGGGAGACTTCCTTCATTTTATAGCATATTTTCAATTCTTGATTTAAAGCATGCCTGCACTTGAATGTGATACAGTCCTACATTACATGTTCTTACTGTAATTTTTTTTCTGCTGAACCCTTGCCTTATTCAGCACTCAGGATAGACAATGTGCTGGAGACACATCAGCTGCAATGGTAATTATTTTCAATAGATTCCCTGAATCATCTGGAGCAAAAATAAGATGATTAGTGAATAAACCAGAGGGCTTGAAGAAGATGGCTTGAAGTTTATGTGCGACTTTCAGTTTTTAGATCAATTTGAATATATGTTGTATAATTGCTGAGGTTCTTAACTAAGCACATTAGAAGTTAGAACTCCCATTTCTGACATACAGCCTATCATTCTCTGCTCTGCTGCATTCCAAGACTGGGAATATCACCAAGCTCTGCATCAAGGGAGTAGCTTACAGTGACAACAGGTCTGTCAGAAGCAGTGCTGCTGGGTGGGTAAACTTTTGCCAGTGGGTTTCACTGATACTGGTGCCAGACCAATAGTGGCAGTCAGGACTCTTGTCTTGTGCTTGGGGCTTTAGAAAGGAGTGTTATAGATGTATAATAAGATGATTGGTTCTTGCAATTAAGGGATGACTATGGTGTGAATATTAAGAAAAGCTTTAGTGATGTATAGTTATGTTATTATAGTTTAAATGTTCTTTGTTCTCCCCATGGTTCCCTTTCCCCTCCTCTGTATTGTTACCATCAGACAGCCTGGGTTGTCTAGGACAGGTAAAAGAAGGCTGCACTTGTGTCCCTTCCATGGGGCAGCTGGGAATGAAGGGAATGGTTGCTAATGGGGCACGGCATGACGACACTTGACCTCCAATGAAGTCACAGGAGAGCCTTCTCCACCGGCGGAGAAGAGCTGACTGACAGACTTTGGGAGGGGCCAGGGTTGGCTGATGCAACCCCCCAGGGGTATAAAAGACTGAACATCCATCTTGAAATTGAACTGGCCATGTGGTATACACGAGGCCGTTCCCAGTGCTGTAACCTTTTCCTTATGTAGTCCTTTTGTTATTTTTTTGTCAAGTTTTAATAAACCTTTTAAATTTTCAAAGTGAGCAGTTGTTTCTCACAGGAGTCTGCTCAAAAATAGAGGGACCCTATACAAACTCTCCCAAGTGCCCTTTATGCTCCTATTAGTCCTTTATGTCTAGCCAAAATCCCCACTTTCTCCCTGGCTCCACCTAGCTCTTGTCCCCACTCCTGACTCTTTTTACACTTTGACTTTCATCACTCGTTTCTCAGGTTCTCTCTGCTGACATTTGAGTCAAATGTGTCTCCCCATGAACTCTAGTTTTACCCATCAGGTCTTCCTCATTCTCAGATCTTGCTCCTTGTATTCCCATAATCCACTCACCTAGCCAATTGAATTTTCATTCTACTTAGCACCCTTCTTTAGTTGGGTTTCAGATGCTCTTTCCCCTCCAAAACCTTAGCCTCAATAACTCTCAGCCCCCGTATGCCTTCTTTTTTCTGCAACTAGACTCAGCTTTCTTCTCCTACCCCACTCCATGTTCTCCACTTGCCAGCTATCTGCATTTCTTCTCAGCCTCCTCTTTGCTGCCCCAGCCCACTCTCTGTTTCAGTTTCTTTAAATACACTCCTCATCTTCAGATCTTTCTGCCCCACTTCAACATCCCCCATCATGTCCTAATCTACATTTCTTCACACATCAAGACAAGATGTAGTTTGTCTTCTTTAAATTTGAGTGAGACAGTAGGTCTGCTCTCCAGTTGGCACCAGCAAAGGAGAATGAAAGGACAAAGACAATTGGCTTGTCATTGTTGCCTCCCCAGCTCAAACTCAACATGACACAGCCCAGAGCTGAGATGCAGTAAAGGGTGTTTTCACCCTGGAATAGGAGCAATTGGACTGACACTTCAGCTGTTGGAATATAAGCTGTGAAATTTCTGCTGATAATGAGGAAACTTGCCTCTTTTCAAAGGTTTGTGCAGTTGGAGGGTCCTGGCAAATATTAATTAGGAACAATAAAAGGTATTGTTAAAAGTGCATTTCCTTGCCCGATTGCTAAGTTCCTAGTATGAGCATCCTAGCACATGTTAAAGAAAAGGCTGAAAAAATTGTTTAACAAGTTCAGCATTTTCAACAAATGTTACTTCTATTTAACTTCCAGTGTTAAGGGACCAATTATTCCACAATAGTGTTAGGAAAACAGTTATTTAGAGCTACCTAGAGGATACCAGTCTACCCCGTTTTTTAACCAGGCCTCTCCAAAAGTGTCTATGTGGGAATCATATAGAATCATTAAGGCTGGAAAAGATCTCTACAGCCATGAAGTTCAACCATTATCCTAACACTGCCAGCTCTACCACTACATTAGGTAGTAGCTAGCTCCCTACCTACATGGCTTTTGAGCCCTTTCAGGCACAGTGACTCCCCCACTTCCCTGGGCAGCCTGTTCCAATGCTGGACCACCCTTTCAATGAAGACATTTTTCCTAATATCCAACCTAAACCTTTCCTGGCATAACTTGAGGCCATGTCGTCTTGTCCTATCGTTTGTTAACTTGGAAGAAAGGACTGACCTCCTCCTGGCTATAACCTCCTTTCAGGCAGTTATAACTCTCCTTTCAGTAGAGAGAGATAACATTCCCACTCAGACTCCTTTACTCCAGACTAAAAAACCACAGGTGCCTCAGCTGCTCCTCACAGGACTTGTGCTCCAGACCCTTCACCAGCTCTGTTGCTCTTCTCTGGACATGCTCCAGCACCTCAATGTCCTCCCTGAATTGAGATGTCCAGAACTGGACACAGGATTCAAGGTGTGGCCTCACCAGTACCCAGTGCAGGGGCAATCCCTGCCCTGGTCCTGCTGGCAACACTATTGCTGACACAGGCCAGGCTGCCATTGGCCTTCTTGGCCACCTGGGCACATGCTGGCTCATGTTCAGACGCTGTTGATGGGTACACGCAGGTCCTCTTGTGCTGGGCCACTTTCCAGCCACTCTTCCCCCAGCCTGCAGCGCTGCCTGGGGTTGTTGTGACCCAAGTACAGGACCCTGCACTTTGTCTTATTGAACCTCATACAGCTGGCTTTGGCCTTGGCCCATTGATCAATGGCATCACTGTGTAAGGTAATTATCTATATTTCTATATTTTGCTTACAGTTTAAAGGACGGAGAGATAAAGGATTGCTCCAGGAGCAATTTATCCCTTTTGAGGATAGGTGCCCAAGGGCCACTACAAATGGTGGGACTGTCACTGCTAACAGACATTTGCATTGATGTTGCATTGGCTGTTCCTTGAACTGAAATTCAAGCACCTGGAAATCAGTTGGGTGACCATGTGCTAGAAGACTTGGCACTGCATGGAAAACATGGACATAGCCTAGACTTTTGACAGATGAAGTTCACCAAGAACCACATTACTGAAAGTGGTCAGAAGTCTAAACATGCCTCTTTACCACCTGCCTCATACCTGGATACCTTGGAAAATTTGGTATTGAGGCACAAATCCAAGAGCCCATGAAACCACTGTTAAAAACTCCACTAGCTTTAAATGGCTCTGGTCCTCCATCCTCAAGGGAAACATTGAGGTAAAAACCAGGGGTAAAAACCCCATATTTTTTATATCCGATTTTTTCCTAGTGTTTTCATAGTTCCATAGTCTCAGATGGTTAATTAATGAAAATAAATAAATAAAAGAAAAAGAGGAACATCTCTATTACTTTTTCTCTGCTTTCTTCCAGGAGGCACAAGTACAGTTTTAAGTCTGGAGAAACAAAAAAAACATTAATTAAAATTTGTCTCGAGCTGGCTTAACTATTAGCTGCTTGTTGGGAGTGAAGTGTTTTTGTTTTCCTACCTTTGGTGAACTGCTTGGTCTGCCTGAACTACTCAAGCAGCGATTAAAATACCTGGGTGCTGCAGTGATCACCTCCTTACTGAAGGTCCATCCTGAAATCCCTTCCTCATTTCCATTCCAAGGACGTCTGAGTCAGTTGACCTTCAGGGCACATTGTAAAGCTTAGTAAGTAGAGGAACTCCAGATAGACTCTGGAGAAAGCAGTTTTGCAGTGATAGTTTATGCCAGTCTGAGATGGCCCAAGGCACTTGCAGGAAAGAATTGCAGACTGAATTGCAGCCCTGGGGGCTGCGGAGGGCATTTGGCCAGGGAAGTAGCACTGCCTGTCTCTATCAGCACGAGCCCTGTGCAGTCCTGGCTGGACACAGAAACTGTCTGTTCTGTGCACAGAAAGGCCAGCAAATCTGACTCTGACGGGATTTCTGTATAAGGCCTGGGATTCTGTTAATTGTTTTGCATGTTGCATTTCTCCTAAGGCAAAGACACTGGTTTTCCCACTTGCACTTTACCCTCATTTGCCATGCTGAACAAACATTTGTACTTAGAGAGGAAATTCTTCATCTTATCTACCTTCTTGTCCTTTTCTAGCTTTGCTCTGTCTGGCCTTCTACATATGACTACTGAGACTTCTCCCTTCTTAGGTATTCATCTTTACTGTGGCTATTTTAAAGAGGTTGAAGTGCACAGCAGTGTCTCAGCTGTTTATCATTCATTCTCCCTGTTTAGGCAAGTGGTTACTTATTTCACCCAGAGGCATCTGCAGAAGTTTAGAAATTACTCACCAGAGAAGCACTCACCCATCCAGTTTCTCAGCAGTTCAGTGCCATAAAGAACTATGGTATTGCAGAAATGTACTCTACAGAAAGAATCCCCAGGAGATGTCAAGCTTGTGAACCTGCTTTCTCGTGCTTGTGTTCATGGTATTTCTAGTGCTTGTGTTCACCTGGAATTTATTACAACACAAAAACCAGTTAAAGCTTCTCCACAGTTTTATAATATCTCCATGTAAATTCTTTGATATTATGTACGAGTGGGTTCACTATACAATTTTTCCCCTAGCAGCCGTGCTGATATGCTCTTTTTCTTCAATCTGATTACTTATGCAACTTTATATTTGAACTATATACATATATAAAAATTTCAATGAAACTTGTAAGTTCTTACTGTACTTGAGACCTCTAGCCATCTATCAAACTTGTCTAAAATTGAGTCAGTGGAGCCAGCAGTTAGAAAGGTGGACACACACAGAGTATGACTCCATAAATGACATTTGTTAGGAAATCCATCTGAGAATGGATTAACAGCAATGTCTGGCATGATACCAAATGCTGTCTCTTTCTTTCTCCACTGGGATGAACACATACCCTATAAAGGAAAATTCTTCCCCCTCTTCCATAAATCTGCATGTTGTATTGAGGCCATCTTTAGTGGGAGCTCCAAACGCTATAATGTCCCAGTTTGATTCAGTGAGGTGCTTTCTAAGAACCACAGTCTTGTCCATGTCTGGTTTTCCTAGGGTTTAATGTACACACACATTATACAGAAATAACAAGCACTGGTAATACTGTTCTGATACCACATGAAAGAAGATACCTTTATAGGCTTCCTTCTAATGTGAGCACTGTTCTAGTTTCATCATATGATAAACCACACTCATAAAAAAGTAAGCAAAATTACTCTTAGACTTGTTTTTCTGGCAGAAAACATAAAAAGTCACAGAATGGCTTTTTATACACTTCTGCTGATGCTTGTGTGGCAAGCTAACAATGGGTGAGCTCTTTAATCCAAATACTGAAAGCCTTTAAGGGTCTCTCATGTTTAGAAGCTGCCACTGATCCTTCTTCCAGGTTCTGCATCAGGAGAGATCAGGAGGTAAATGGTAGGCTGTCGTGCAAAGGAGGCAAAGGAAGTGACTGTTCTCATCCTTCCCGAGACTGCACACTTGAGCCTCTTCCCTCCTGCGTCTTCAGTGTGCAAAGAATGGGGATTCATTCAGCTGAGACGTAATCTTTTTCCCACCCTAGTTAGTCTTTAATTGGATTAGCTCCTTGATCCCTGAACCTGAGTGCACACAGGAGAGGAGACCCAGAGGCCCAGCAAAGGGTGTGGGTGAGGTCCCAGGTAAGGCTGCAAAGACAATCGGCAATTAAGAGCTATTAATGCACTGATCACCTGAGAGTAGCATTTACATTTTTGTTTAAATCACATGTTTAACCAGTGCTGTTTTTCTTGTGCACTATCATCTGCAGTTAATTATAGCATATGTAGTTCTGCCTCCTTCATCCTCAGTAGGAAGATGTGGAAGTCACAGCCATTGGAGGGGGCATGGAGTCAGGTCCCCATCACGGCCGGAGGGCCAGGTGGACATGTGTTGCGAGACCCTTCAGTAAAGTGACATGACATCAAGGGTCTGATTTGGAAAAGCCTGCCAGGAAGAATGACTTTCTGCCACAAGCACAAAGGTGACCACCTGGAGGCTGTGAATGAATAGCCTGGGTTTTTTTCTCTTTCAAAGAAAGAGGTGTAGTAATGATTGTCAGGACAAGAGCTGACAAGCATCTGTAAAGTCTCTGCATGCATTAAACAGGAAACAGCACAACACTTTTACTGATGGTGTGATGAGCAAAGTATCACTTCAGTCACTGGATTCAGACATTCCCGCTGAAAGGCACTGAAACTTGCTGGAGCGGCATACTCAGGCAAAGTGACCTTTTTTATATATTATTTTTTACTGCATAGCTTGCACTTTGTTGACTTAGCTGGGCACCTGCTGTAAACTGCAAATATGCTCCTGTCATCCTGGCTGAAAACAAAAACATTGAATAGTGTAGTTCTTTGGTGGACGGGTGCTAGCAAAGAGCAAAGTACCTGTGCAAAATGCTGAGGTAAATCTTCCTGTCCTATAACCTTTCCCAGCTTTGACCGTGGGCTGTGAGCAATTTTCAGTCATCTATATGGGACTACTGTTGGTTTTCTTTTAAACACCAATTGTTCCCAAATACACAGAGCAGATTTCTCCATTAGCTGATGCCTCAGCATTTTGCCCTGTGTGGTACCAAATTCATGTGCTCTTAGAGTAGCCAGAGTGACTGCATAAGCTCTTTTATACTCTGTGCTCCACTTTTTGTGTTGGTGACATTCTCTAAAACCATTAACCATAATTTAAAAGTGTTGCCACAGTGTTTTCAGTGCAATTGTACACTCTGTGTCAGCCTCTGCAGCTACAGCTGGTTGTCTTTACAGTAAATTCTTTGTCTTTTTACCCCTAAGTAATGCAATAAAATAGCTTTTTGTCTCTCAGTTAAATATTCATCTCCTCTGGTAGATGTGTAAGTAAGGCTGAAATACCTTTTGCTATTGCCTAAATAGTTTGGCAGAAGTAGAAGCCTCCGATACAACATAATTATATCTTTGGGTTTGAAATTCTTTTTGAAGGAAAAAATGACCTTTGTTCCTGAAGCTGATGTCTTCGATCTTTCATTAAAGTGCTGGGAATATACTTAACCTGAAGGGAAAAAACCAGCTTTAGCAGAATTATTGTAAGAAGTCCCTTGCAAACAGAGGGCACAGTTGTCTGCTGCTGGTATTTTTTGTATGCAGAAATCAGAATTTGAGGCTGGCATTGTATTTAGAGGGGAGAAAGTTTGGACTTCAATCAGGTTCATCATATCATGGTGCCACTGAGATGCTTCAGTGCTCAGGATATCTCAAAATTTCCACCATAGCTGTCTTATAGACCACATGTACAATCAGCTTCAGGATTCAAGTGCCACAGAAAATCAATTCAAGATACTGAAAATTTAAGAACTTACTAAAAAGGTTTGAGGAATTAAACATATCTGAACTTTTCAAATAAATGGAGGCATTAAATCTGTTTTGATAACATTCTTCAGTGCTTTCAAAAATGTGTACCTAATGTTTTTTAAAAAAATAATCCCACTTTTCAGAACAAAGGCACTGGCATTTTGAATCCTGGGTGAAACCACACATGCAAGTCACATCTCAGTTCAGGGAAGGCACCTCCATTGCAGAAAGCATGTCTTAGTAAGCCATATACTTTCTTAAAACCAGAAGATGTTCTTTAGTGGATACTGTACCAAATCAGATCCTTGCTCCATAAATAGTGTTTAAATTTAGTCTGTTGTAAGTTCAAATTGGCTAAAGATCTCTGTTTTAATACTGATTAATGTTCAAAATGCAACTCTGTATTGGAATTTTATTATTGCCTTCGAAAACTGTCACAGTCTCATCTGGGTTCTACAAGGTGTTTTCTGCGATTCAAGAAATCCCAGCAATGGATCAGAGCACTGCCTTGTGATGCACAGCA
Source organism: Peucedramus taeniatus (assembly GCA_013400575.1). Classification (NCBI taxonomy): domain Eukaryota; kingdom Metazoa; phylum Chordata; class Aves; order Passeriformes; family Fringillidae; genus Peucedramus; species Peucedramus taeniatus. Next base: position 506,602 of record WBNO01019033.1, on the reverse strand, counting down.
AACTCTCATAATTAAAGGTTTGATTTCTACCCATACCAGCTTACATCCTATTCAAAAAATACTATCTGGTTAACCAAATTAATGAGAAAATTTAATGAGTTCTTGCTCATTGACTGCTCTTGCTCAGATCAGCACCAAGTGAGACAATATAAAATTTTGACAGAAAGAGCTCAACTGGACTATGCCTAGAGTTGGTATCCAAAATTTAGCAACATTTGGGTCAGTATCATCTGAAGATGATTTTTTAGACAGCACTGCATCAGGAATATCTGCCCAAAGAAGAAAATCATGTAATTTCCCAAAGAAGCAAGAAGTTAAAAATAAACAGATGAAAGGGTTCATTTTTAATTTCGATGTAAGGTTATGCAATCCCAGACTAATTAGTTTTCCTGCTACAATCTTGAGTTCATCAGTTGAAACAAACAGGGATGAATAAGATGAACTACCTTTCTGAGCCAGAAAGATGCTGCAGCTAGGGAGAATGGCAAATGAGATCCTATATGTGTCATATGAAGTATTTCAACTGGCACTAGGAAAGTATTTGTGCCCTTGAGCAAGGCACCAGCAAGACCTCATCTGAAATACAGCACACCCATAGCGGCCATCCATGTGCAAGATTGATGTTTTCTGGCTGGAGCTGCTTCAGAAACTGTTATGGGGGTAGTGGGAAGAAAGAAAAGTCTATCTCAAAGAAGATAAATTAAAATATTTTGTTTGTCATCCTATCAAAGCACAGCCTGAAAGGATATGTAAGTGCTATTTACTATGGAATAAATATCAGGCAGTGATAAGAACTATTTAAAGAAAGGACAGTATTAGGCCAAGGATAAATTTAGACTGCAAATAGGAAAAATTCAAACCATAAAACCAAAGAGCTTTAGAACAGCTTTTCATGGGAAATAACATCAGAAAAAACACTGATAAATTTTAAGATGCAGTTCTGTTTATGCAAGTTTGGCAGAATTGTCTATTCAGTTAAATTCCTCTGTTCCTAAAATTTAAGAACTTACTACAATAATAGTTTAATTAACCCTTTAACCATTAAGATCCAGAGGTTGCATCCAACATCAGCCACAAGTAAAATCCCTGGCAATGTGAAGATTGTTATTGTCTATTTGTTGACTTCAAACTGGATCCTTTTTGCATATTAATCTCCCAAGTTTGAAGCAACCTGGTTAATCCCAAGAATTAAAGTTAGAATTTAAATGAAGAATTGAAATTAATTGAGAAGAAAGATATTTATTTTCAAAGAAAAATGTCATTTTTTCACATTGAGAATCTGCGTTCCACATAAGAAATGTTCCCTTTACAGCAAATACACCAAAATGTGTTTTCCCTCTGTTGTAGTACATAAGAACGAATTCTTCTACATAGACACTGATAGGTCCTGGAGCCTGAGAAGAAATGGAGCTGTATCTCTTTTTCTCTTTGTTCTCTCCATTTTTCTTTCCTTCTTTACCTTTCTTGGCACTCTTAGACATGAGACATAAATTTGCAATGTCTGCATGGACCCTGTGTGGGGTGGCAGCAGGATGGCAGTGGCAGGCTGCTGGGGACACTCACAGTCCTCTCCCCTCTGCGAGAGCCAAGAGGACAGCTCCAGGAGCTGCAGCTCCTCACCTCTTGCAGCTCTCATTTTCCTATTCTGTATAATCCACCGCTGGTCCCAAGAAATGCATGGCCAGCTGTCTGAATAACTTGTCACACTTCAAAAGCTATTAATGAGCTATTTTTTTCATAAGGGCCTTTAAAATGTTCAATAGTCACAATGCTTTTCTTTTATTATTAATCTGTCTGCAGGAGCCAACTTCTGTACGTTTCTGCATGTGCTGTAATTCTCCCACAAACTAGAAGGAGAGCTCTACTGAAATCTTGGCTTGAAATTGAAATCCTAATTTGCAGTGTGGAACCTCTGTTAGCAGGAAGACCATGTTTGCATCACAGTCTTTACAGTAAACTCTTCAAAGGGAGGGGAGAGGACGGCCCAAGCAAAAACAATTCTAAAAGGCACTGAACAGGTTAAAAGGAAGAACAAAAATAGCACTAGGCAAATCTTTATTAAATCTCTACCAGTCTTGAGGAAAAGCCAGGGAAGCTGAAAACTGGAGAAAGATATCTGGCAGGAGGTTCAAAAAGCATTAATTATTGACTTACATGTTCCCTTGCAGAGGTCAAGCATGGACCGCTCACCATCTCTTGACTCTGCACACTCAGATTTCACTTAACTGGGGCAAATCACAGCCCTGCTCTGTGTTTGGGGCTATCTGCCATTGCCAGGGTACAATTTGTCCCTGGTACCATCCACAGAAGTGACACTAATAGTCCTTTGGCCACCAAGACCGTTGGTGACTCCCTGGAGGCTCCTTCAGTCTCAATAGTCTTTCTCAGAGATCCAGCCATAGGTGCCTGGTGAGCCAAACTCAGGTGAGCAGCTCAGCGCTGTCACTGCGGCCGATGGCTCCCTGTCACTGCTGACACCTCAGCTATCTTGGACCTCCCCACCTGGGGCTCTGACACTCCTTACTGGAGTTGGCTGGACTTCCAACATCACCAAGATCTAGCAGCTCTGCCTACCTACTGTTTTACCACTCCCTTGAAATTTCACTCCAGTGCCATTGAAACTCTAAGGGCACAATGAAGTCCCTGTTTTAGAAGGGAAGACACCCTGAAGACATCCACAGCCCTGCAATGTGAAAAAATGACTGTAAACTGCACAGAGTCAGGGTCTGACTGTTCACAGGGACCTTCAAAACTGTGGGAAGACATGAAATGAATGAGGCAAACTGAAGGACCCTAAGTATTTCAGGCCTTTATTTTCTTTAAGAGTGGGGCTGACTGCTTGACAAGTTTCACAGAGTTCTCACACAGCTATATTTAGGACTGGAGAGAAGCCAACTCTCCATTGTTCAAGTTCACATTTCATCTGACTTGATGGAAATTCACACTTTATGAACAAGGTTGTTCTATCAACTGAACCTTGTCACGGGACTTTGGCAAAAAAAGGCCGCAAAGCAAAGGAGAGTTTAGAAATGAGAAAGTACTTGCAACAAACAAACATTTTATCAAGAAGATTCAAGCTTCTTTTTAAGAGTCTTGGATTTGAAATTTTCTACTTTTATGGACGAATGGTAAATCTCAATTTGCCATGTGTTCCTACTGCTGCTTCTCAGTGGGGAATACAGGACACAAGGATATGCTCATAAATAAAAAATAATGTCTAAAAAAGAAAATTAATGTATTCGAGTTTTTTTTAAGCCTCTGGAAAGGATCTGTAGGAACTGTTAACAAAGGGACCTCCTCACAAAGCATATGGTTCAGCCTTCAAGCACACACATGGCTCTGAACAGTTTTGTCTGCTTTTACATTGGTTTATGCAGCACCTGAAGCAGGGAAGGGGAGAGCAGACAGTGGCCAGGACAGCAAGATGTATTTTATTCCAAGCAGATGCAACAATGGCTCCTCGTACACACAACTTCCTCCATGTCCTGATCCACCAGCTGCAATCAAGGAACAAGGAGGGAAGATGGGATTTCTCAGGCACTTTTCCCCCCTCCCAAGCATCTTAGCCAAAGGATCAAAGAAATGAGGCCCATGTGTAACACGAAACCCCAGAAATTTCCAATATTTGGATTTGGGTTCATTTCAAACGATTATTCTCATACTGGTTCACTAATTTATTATTGTTTTGCACATTTATTCCAAGCTGCATGAGGCCTTTTATGGAGGTATTGGATACATTCTCCCAAGCCCCTATTAACACTAATGGGTATTATGCAGGTGCTTTAGCACTGCCTTCACCTTACAGGGTTTTTGTTACCTTAACTATTGGAAAGTGCATTGCTCTGTACACTGGGTGCCAATTGTGTTTGCAAGAGGTAGGAAATTACCAAGTACAGAATTAGCCCCCATCTGAGCCACATGTATAAGTTATTTGGAAAATATTTGTTTAGTTGCCTTGGAAATAAATAGCTCAAACTTCAGAATGGATTTTGAAGAGAATTCGATAACATGCTCCTAGATGTCTCCTGTGGAAGCCTAGTAAGAGCAAAATGTTTTTTCCCTGATCCACTGTCTGATATGATTTGAAGTGAATGTGTAAAACTTCCCAGCACATCATTTTGTGGAGAATATTTTAACTAAAGCTCATTAGATTTTTAAATATATTTTCTTGCTCTAATTTTCCTGTAGCAAGCTGAACTATGAGTCAGTCCAAATGAGATTTAAAATAGGTCTCAATTTTCTATGCATGTAACTGCTCTTAATTGCACAGAACAAGTTTAGACTGGCTTCGTCCAATTAAGACAAAAGGAGAAAAGGATAATTAAAAATAAATCATAACAATCAAAAGTTGCATTTGCAATTTTACTTTAGATGCTCCCTCCTCCCACATTTTTGAAGTAATGCTTAAAAGAGATGGCACAATATCTTAAAGATGCATTGTCCTAGATCTGGCAAAGCAAATGTACCCATCTTTTTCAGGCTAAAGGTACCTATTTCCCTGTTCAGATCAAACTTAATTGTGTGTAGAATTTAAATAGTTCTTAATTATAACTTTGTTCTCAATTTCTTTTTCTTATGACCTTGCATTTGCTTTTGTTATTTAAATATCTTTTACAGAGGCTGCATTCAGGAATAACTCACAGATACCTGGTTGGTATTTTTAAGTTTGGGGGGGTGGGACAAAGCAGCAATTTCTGAAATAGTTACAGTTTGCTTTCAAAAGGCAATGTTTTACATTATTATTTCTTCAGGAGCATTATTCCTGTGATCTCACCGCTGTGATAAGAAGTATTTTTGAATAATGTGTATTTATATGTGTGAGCACTGTGTCTAAACCACTCATAGAACAAATCAGAAGCTATTGACCAATGTGCAAGGTAGTGAGCTGATTTTAAAAGAGCAATTTACAATTCAGAACCATTCTGTCCAAGCAAGATTTGTTGCAAAATATTCATCAGGTTCAAGTACTACAGTACAGACTTAGGAATGAATTTTGCAGAGGGAAACCACTTGTTCTTCATTATCAATGTGTCATTGATATTGAGAGAGCCAGAATAAATCAGTTCAGTTTGATTTCTTTCTGACTACAATATTTGGTATACTTGAGAGACATGAAGGCAGGTGGCATCAAATACATGGAGTTAAGAACTGTTCCATTTTGTTTTCCTGGGGAAGGGTCCTTCTTGTTTGAGAATAATCACCAGGAAATCACATATCTGTTTTAATTTCATTGGCTTTTCTCTCTGAATGGAGAGGCCTCATTCTGGAGCCAGTATCTAAAATAAGTGATAAACTGATAAATCAATAGATCACTGAGGTTAGATAAATCCCACTTTTTGACCTCATAAACCAAAAAATGCTTCAAGTGTGATTTCTGCAAACAAATGCCAGGATGTATGAAATTAGTCAATTTATCTTTTATGCTTCCTTTCAACATCTGCTAAAACTTCAAAGACAGGGAAGATCCATCAGAGAATACAGTCCTGATATTTAATCATGTATAGTTTAGAAAGGGATCTATTCCCTTATCTATCAGATAAGATGTCTATTTACAGTATTTGGTTTTTTTTAACTTTCATTTTAGCTCCAAAATTTTACTGCTCATCTCACTCCTATAGCTATACTCATTCCCATAGCTGTAGTCACTCCTATAGCTATACTCACTCCTATAGCTACTCTCCTACCTCCTATAGCTTTACTAATGCAATAAATATTTGGGAAGAAAACAAAATTTATTTTGAAGAGTAATATTTGCAATACAGAAGTGAGCATCTTGCATCAGTCCTGCAAAAAATCATGAGAAAAGATGTTCTTATTTAATTGAGAAAGCACAAGTTACATGAGGTCTATATTTTTGTCTACTTATTCCCATGGGATGCATTTTCTCCTATTTTGCTTATTGTTTTCCTTTCTTCTTGCTGTTCTCAGAGAAGTGCACAGCTCTATCCCTTCCCTGGGCAGCATTATCCAGTGCTGAAGATAACAGCATCACCTCTGTGACAGTCCCAAGCTCTGTTGGCCCAAGCTTGCTCCTGAGCTCGGGTCTACCATGTGGTGGGGTGTTACACTATGATACCAGCTGAGCCATTGAGCCAGAATAAACAGAATGCATTTTAACATAAAGGGATATAGTACAAGAAATATATTCTCAAGTCTTGGAACTGTAACCATGTGTTACCATATTGTCTTCCTTCTGCTCCTTCTGTTTCTTATTTTCACACATTGCTCCATTCTTTTGCAAATCTTTCCTCACAGAATGTTAAGAAACTGAGATCTACCTTAACTAAAAGCTGTTCTGCTTGACATCATATTCATGTTGTTGGACTGGCTGCTACCTTTCATCTTTCACTTTTCTCATGGCTCTCGACATTTTAAATCTATCTCAGCTTAGCTTCATTTACTATTCCTTATACGTTCTTTTTGCCTGCTGTGACAGTTTCCTAATTATTTCTTTGTGCTTGACCATATATTCTGACTTAGACTGGCATTGCATTTGATAGAGCTATCATATATCTCTGCAATTTTGAGACAGAAAAAGATCAGGCTAGATTCCATTTCTTTGCCAATAGATTACTTCCTTGACTTTGTTTCTTACAGTGTTTTCCACACTTCATTTTAGACAGGTTCAGTGAGTGGTTCTCAAAGTATGGTCCACAAATAACTGTTTGACAGCAATGTCATGGTATGTGGTCAATGAGCCATGTTGCCTTTAGAAGTGTTTTCAGTTAATATTCTGATGATATACGTGCATAGAGGTACTTGGGAAATTCAGAGATGACCAGTCTGGAGCACAGAACTTTGCTGAACTGCCAGCTTAAGCAATATAAGCCCATAGTTTCCTGCTGACTGATTTCAGCCTAGCATATTCTGCTGATGGAGTGTATACTGATGAGGGTGGCATTTTAAAATTAGAACAGAGAACACCCCCTCTGCCACTACAGATCTGCACACTGGAAGATCGTTTTGCTTCTGGGAGACATAAGGAGAGATTCCTGTTGGTGTGATAACATCAGCTCACACAAAAACCACTACACACCTGATTCTTTGTGTTGAAGTCTGACCCATGTTCCCAGAGAAACAAACATATTACACACACATGCACTTCTGTAAAATCCTACAATATTCAAAGAGTTACTTTGTCTGTCCAAAGACATTATAATATTTTGGCTAAGGAGCTGTTGTCCCTTCCCATTCCTTTTCATTCTTTGGGGCAACACAGTAGGAATGAAGCTCCAGGTGATGGGATGGGGTAGCTGCCACCTGGTTGCTCCCCAGTCATACCCACAAGGACATGCAGCTCCCCAGGCAGGCTCCTGCTGTGGGACAGAGTGTAGCCCCAGGCCAGAACAGACCATCCTCACTGGCTCTGCAGTCTCCAAACCCTTCCAAAGCAAGGAAGAAATACACAATTCCATGGAACTGTGAGACATAGATATGCCTTTTGTCAAGCTGTTGAGAATGAAAAATAGCTGAAGAACCCAGAAAATGTTATTTTTTTCCTATCAGAAATCTCCCAAGAGCATCTTTGCTGGCTTAATTTATCTAAGAGAAAGCTAAAATGGCTTCTACTTACCTTCTCCCCACCTCTCCTCTTTTCATAAAAGAAAAGTCTGCTTACAAAAAGAAAAATACAAGATCAGCACCAGGCAACTTGGACTATGATTTCATGTGGAAAAACTTGTCAGTATCCCTAAAAACTCTTGTGAAATTTCAGTGAATGTTCAGGAAGGATATAGGGGGAGGCTGCATTCAGCTTCAATGTAATTCATACTTCAAAAAAAAATTGTTCACTAAATGCTCTTTTCAAAATCACTGTGAAACAAAAAAAAAAAAAAAGAGAGAGGGGAATTCTAAATATTTTTTTTTCTCTTCATATCTATTGTTGATATTGATTTTTTCCCATGGTCATAAATTATATGCTGTATTTCTAAGCTGTTTTCGTTCTTGTCCTGACTTATGTTAATCAATGTTTTTGTTACCACACATCTTGAATATTGCATTTCTCTGGTGGCTGGCTTATCATCATCTATAATTATTCCAACTTCCAATTAGGTCTGAACTCTTCTGTAGTATTATTTACTTGCTTCTAGCAATGAGACAACGTGCTATATCCTTTTTTTTTTTTTTTTTTTTTTTTTTTTTTTTTTTTTTTTTTATGGTTGGTGCTCAAAACAAATTTCATTTAAAGTTCTCCTGTTAATAGTAGAGTCATTGTCCAGGTCATTGTACTTGAGGCTTTCTTGGCCTTTTATTCTCCATTATATCTTTTATATCTATATCAATTATACAGTTATCTCTATACCCAATTCAAAGTTATCTAATACTTGAAATAACCCCTGTGCATACAGTGAGTGCCCTGTTTTACACAATAGCCCCACAAACAATGTCACATAACTGCATAGTCCATCAAATCATGGGTTTAGAAACCTTCCAGGAGATTTCTTTCGTGAATGTTTTTTTGAGTCATATTGCCTGAAATCCTGATTACCCTGGAGTATACTTGCACTTTCCAACATCCCAATACCAAATATGGAAGTAATGTAGAAAAATCCAACAGAATAGAAGCTAGAGAGAGACACAAATGGTTGAAAATGATTAAACAAGCCCTGCTGGTGGCCTGCGGATGTTTATGATTAATGTAGATTTAATCATCAGCATGTAATAAAAATTCATCTCTTCTAATTGGCTTTTTTTATTGATGCTTCTGTTGCTGAGAAAAAAAAAAATGTATTTCTATGTATTTTGAGTTCAGAATTCTGCAAATACAGTACAGCTAGGATGTATACAAGGTAACACATGCAATCACTATCTATTTTAAAATGCTGCTCTGGCAAAAAACAGTCATCATTTTGTGGTCAAAAGATCTAAGGTAATGAAAGAACCTGCAACACCTTTTTTGTCTCTCTAATTATTTTGTACTGCATTGATTTTAAATGAATCTGAATACAGGCTACAAATCCTGGCTTTGGGGACTGTTGAGGAAATGAAAGCCTTCACTGATCTGAATGGGAGCAAACATGATAAAGGCATGAGGCAGGCTGATAAAAGACAACACTACTCAGAAAGAAGCAAGCCTTTTAAGAAATGTCAGGTGATTATTTATTATTTCAACTGCAGTATCCTAAGCACTCCAGTCACGGTGCCATCTCACCAGGTATTGTATAAGTAATTAACAGAGCAGAAAACCCTTACTGAGAATTCAAAAATAACATTACAGTTTCTGAATGCTTTATTCCTGCTTTCTTTGGGTTTGAGTTTTTTTTTGTTTTCTTGTCACAGAAAAGATTCAAAGATTTGAAGTTTCAGACTTAACTCTCTTCTGTGTAAGCTCTGTGCTCTTTTCTCTGCAAATGTCTGTGAGCTGTTTTTGTGACTCCATAACACATCATGTGTTTCCTTCTACTCTAAAAGATAATTTGCAATAATAATAAAAGGTAAGAAGGGGACAATAAATGTATAACAACTCTAATCGGTAAACATTATATAATGTGCAACAATCAGTGCAGTACATCATTGATGTACAAATCAATGTGTACATCTCCTTTCAATTACCAATTGATTCTGTATGGCTTTCCCCTCTAACAGAGCTTATTTGTTAACAAAATGAAACATGAGCAAGCGTTTGAAAATCTCTCTTTAGGTAGTGAAAAGTAAAAGATCTCAGGATGGTTAGAAACAGCGGTGAAGGCTTGGAGGCCTCTTTTTTCCTGCTGCATAAGCTTGTCCTTAAGGGCAGAAACAAGAGCAAATTGTTTTCAAGTAAAGACGTCTGCTAAAGGACAGGATCTGAAAGCAGGTATTCAGCATTACCAGGTTCCCCAGCATCTGATGATTTTTGGCAGATACACATTTTCATAAGCCTTATTGGCGTTTTATTTTCCTCTTCAGCACCCAGCCTCAGCTGCCTGTGGGGGTCTGAGCACTCCCAGCTCTCGTGTCTCCAGTGAAGCCAACACCAGCGCGGCTTTTTGAGCGCAGGCTCCCCCTGCCCTGGGCTGCCCGGGCCAGCCCGGCCGTGTCCCAGCAGCGGCGGGGGCCAGCAGAGGGTCAGGCCGGGGCTGCTCTCTCTGTCTCGGAGCGATGCAGCCCCTGCAGAGCAGCCAGGACGGATGGCTGGCGGTAATTGCTCTGGCAGAGACTGATTACTACAGTAACAACAGTCGCTCCGAGTTAAGGAGTAGCTTTGGCATATGGTATGCATTCGGGGAAGGGGGGGTACGAAAGCTTTTTTAATTTTACAGATTGCTTTACGTTTCAGAATGCTGGCGTTTTCTTTTCCTTGGCTTTATTTAGAAAATATCAACAACAGGCATCTGAAGGGAAAAATTAACAAATATTGTTACAGCTAAATGAATTCAAAGCAACATATATCACAGCTGTTAGGATACGCCATACAATCGCAAATTACTCATCGTTGTTATTGCAGGAAATGCAACATTTCACCTCGTAAACTTACAGCTAAATTTTCCCTATTGGTAAAATACAATTGGAGCCAAATTTCCAATTGAACCTGGAACTACTTTTAAATACTAAGGTCTGTGAGTTTGTACAGACTAATTCAGGGGCTTTTTTCCCACTGAAATGCTACTTACACTGTGTTCGAGTTTTTACATGCCTGGTTCTTACTCATAAAAGCAGCTTCTGATACAGATGGTGGTAGATGGGCACCTGTTGGTATACAAAAACACAACCATCCAACTGCCTAAAGTATTTTTTTTTTGAGGTCCACCATGCCTAGATACACAGAATGAGATTTCACCCAAATTAATCCTTCACAGGAAAGAAAGAAAGAAAGAAAGAAAGAAAGAAAGAAAGAAAGAAAGAAAGAAAGAAAGAAAGAAAGAAAGAGAGAAAGGCTTGATTAATAGCCATCATCTCCTTCATAAACTATGTTGAATATAGTGAATTATCAGTCTAACTGCACTGCTGTGTATTTTAGATCACTTTTGGTTAGCAAGAGGAACACCAACAGGCCTCTTTATTTCTCTTTTTTTAATACCTAGAGATTAACTGTTCTGTGCTGAGTACAGATATGACCCTCTTCTATCTCTATTCAGATCAAAATATGCATAGACCTGAAACAGAAAGGTAAAGAGGCTTTTATTTTTGTGGTTTATATAGCACTGTATGAAATAATAAATTTTAAGGCAAATTTTTGTTCACTCATTATTATGTAATAGTAAATGAATATTCTGGAGGTCCTTTTACTGAGGCTTCCTCTGTAATGTAATATAAGTGAGATAACTCAGAAACACTTTCACCTTCCAATAAAAGGATATTTTCTAAAAATGAAAATGTTCAAAAATCTAATTTCACATAAGACAAGATAAAATATAAAGGAATAAAAATAGATGAATAGTGTCACAATCTGGGAGGAGGAAAATAAAATGAAGGAAATGTATATCTGAAGGACACAGGGTTTTTTGTTTTCTTCTTGTTCTTCATGTGACTGTTTTACTCTTCTCAACCTCTTTGTATAAAGTTTTAAACCATCATTTTGCAAGCACTCTGAAATTTATTCTTTGAGAAAGGTAGCATGTTAAAAAATTCATGTGGGGTTGCATGTTTTTGAGTCGATTTCCAGCCTGCTTTTTTTTCATTCTCAGACAGTGTTGTGAAACAGTTAAAAGTAGAATTAAAGCGATTTCTATTGTAGATCATTAACTTTTATTAAATTAGACTTGAATTATTTATGATCTGAACTGTTTGATCTATACTATATCTGTCACGGATGAAAAAATCTGGATGGCTGAAACGTTATCACTGTTTTAAAAAAATCAGAACTCTCTCCAAAACGTAACAAGCCCTCATGCTGTTTGAGTGTTAAGACTTCTGTGCTAAATACCGAGACGAGTCTGTGTTGTTTCTCAGATCTGGGTTCTGTGTTTGGATTGCCGAATTAGGTGCAAAATAATTGGCATGAAATAAAATTGAGTGTACATCTGAAGAGCCTCCTGCTCACATTTTATAAGATTTAGTTAGTATATCTGGGAAAATGTATGAAATTAGGGAGGGGGGGGTTCCATGTCTGGTAAACACTATTTCTTGGAAAAAACCCCAAACCTTCTTGTGATTCATAAAATCAGCTATGTAATTGTACACCTGTGATAGGTCAAGTGCAGGCCAGAATATGCACTTAATAAAATTCAAATATCATTACATCAAAGTTAATTATATACATTAGAAATTAGTCTAATTTTACTATGTAATTTCAATTTGTGGTGAAAGAGAATAACATAGTCAAAATCACTTATACAATGGTACAAAAGCTTGAGTAACTCCATGTATTATTAAATATAATGTGAAATAAATATGATTACCCATGAGATATGCTCTGTACATTTCATTCGTTTGAGATTTTTTTTTTTTTAATTAATGAATGGCATGACAAAATGCTTAAATTTCTTGTTTTCATTCTATAATGTCACCCTGGGCAGATTGCACATTCACCCCCAAGCTGATGGGTGAATTCCTGTTCTCAGGGAAATCTCAGTCTGCTCTGGAGTTCACCACCGCTGTCCCAGTGCACGGCACTGTCCCTCTGTCCCTCTGTCCTTGTGCCCACCTCCCCGCGAAGGCACAGCCTCAGCCACAAGGTGATAACGACTGAAAGGACTTCTTTGAGAACTCGGTGCCAGCCAGGGCACACAGGGAAACTTTAAAACCCTAATGTGAGCAAGAGGAGAATAACCGCAGCTTGCAGGGGAGCGGGTTGTGCAGCCCAAAGAATAACCGCAGCTTGCAGGGGAGCGGGCTGTGCAGCCCAAAGAATAACCACAGCTTGCAGGGGAGCGGGCTGTGCAGCCCAAAGCTCCTTCTCGGTCGCACCCCGCCACCGCCGCGCCCAGCGCGCTCTCGGCGCTGCGTAGGGCCCAAAAGCTGTGACTTGGCAATATTTAGACACTGAAAGGGATCCGTGGGAGGCTAACAGTTGTAAAGCCGCAAATCTTTTCTTGTGGGAAGCTGGCTCTCCCACAGATTATCCCATACTTAGAAGAAAGGAATATTAAAGTGCATTAATTGCAGAAGACTCTTTTGGGGGTGGGATGAAGTGTGCTCTAATTTACTGAAGGTTCAAGTTAAAAGTCACATTCGATTGTTGGAAGTTAATTCCCCTGTAGCTGGCTCAGTAGATGATTTTTTTTGTTCCAGTTACCTATTTAATAACGCATCTATGCATATATCACCTCTATTATTAATAGTAAATGTGCATTTCAACATGTCAAGTTTTTCTAGCCCCACTTTTGCAAAATTTTTTTCCAATATAAAAAAGCAAAGGCATTTCCTAGGGCACATGCTGCCAGACACCCAGCATTTATCTTATCTTAGTTGATGACTTTCCTTTTATCCTGAAATGATTTGACAATGACTCTATGATTTCCTGTACAAATTACCCTTTGAAAGTGGCAGTGGCGCTTGGCAGCGATCTTCACTTAATTACTGAGTGGATTATTAGCATACGGCTTTTTTTCACCCCTTCATTTCTTTATATCTTCTAGATTGCGCTGACAGTTCCCTTTCATTGCGTGCTTTAACTCACTGAATACTAAACATTATGCAGATTGCAGCTGAGAAGTACCCTGTCTACTCCAGCCCTCTTCCCCCACTGTCTGTGTTCCACATCAGCCCTCCTTGAAGGAGAGTAATTTGTAGGTCAGAAATCAATAATGCGTCTGGGAAGCACATTTGTGGGTTCTCTGCTTTGAACTGAGCAGAAATTAATGCTTTAAATAAGTGTTCATCCTATAGGATAGCAAGCTGCATTCCTTCTTTTTGTTTAATATCTCTCAAAATTGACTTCCTTAGTACATGCTTTTTAAAATTTATTTCTTATTTAATTCATCATGCTAACTGTCCATCATGTAGCAGCAATTCTGGAGCTAAAATAACAGTCATTTTTCCTCCCAACCAACAAGTCCGCAGAAGGTTGCTGTTAAACTGAACTCCTTTGTCAGACATAGCTTGTTATTTATTATTTGTCAGCACAAGATAAATGTGAATGATAAATCCCGAGGATTTCCCCCTCACTTTCTCCCTGCAAGGATTCTTCGGAGGCACGGACACTAAGTAGCATACACGTGCATTCATGTGCAGACACGTCAGGATTTCTCCAGCCACCTCTGCCTTGTGCTGTTCATCTGCTGGCTGTAGGGTAGTCCACCCCATACTCCTTTGCTGGAAAAGGTCCAGGATGCCTTCCTTAGTCTTAGTTATGTACCAATGAAGATGAATCACTTTTTCTGGTTCTTCTGGTACCTTGGCTGTGAAGGCAGGTGCAGCTGAAGCCACACAAGTCAGCATTCAGGTGATCTATTAGGACAAAACTGGCTTTATTTCACATTTGTGAAAAGTCTTGGGATTTGGAAAAATTGGTCATCCTGAAATAAGATGAAAAGCTAGTTTCCTCTCAAATGGAAATTCAGTCTATTAAACATTTTAAATTCAATATAGTAGAATACTGATTTATCTGAAAGCTATAAGACTTACAGCTCTGTACTCTCTAGGAACCTCAACAGATCGAGCTGGCAAAACCCGAGGGAAGTCATGTAAGTAAGCAGCCAATAAAACCTCCAAATTAAGAAATCACTTATAGAACGTTTTATTTATAATCTTTCTTCACTCCATGGAAAGCTTTGTGAAAACAGGAATATACCTATCAGCTATTTCCGTTTCAGTAAATCTATACTTTCAAAGGCAGACTGCTACTGAAAATGCTCTTTTAAGTCCGATCTTCACACTCAGTGTCTTTAAAGCCGTGTACAGCCAGTAGTTCAGACTGCAGTTAGCCAAGCTATCTGGCCTGTCTGTCTGCTTGTCCTCACACAGCTCACATGTGTGCTTGTCCTGTCCTTGATCTCTGCACCACTGTCTCTGGTAGCCTACTCCAGCAGTCTGGCCTGGATGTAACACCTTCTAAATGATGTTGTACCCACCAGACTTGGAAATATAGACATGGTGGCTGATCACGTGCTGGCCCATGCGTTTGGGTTTGCCCTCATCTGGACCAATGCTTCTGGGGCTTCCCAAGTCCTTTGCAGGTCTTCACTCCTAAGCAGGGGCTGGGAAAAAAAAAATACAAATATGGTAGGCAGAACCTTATCATCAGTCTCCTTCTAATGCTACGGGTGCTCTCAGCAGCAGAAATAGCTGAGCTAATTGGTCCAGTAACAGGTACAGCTACATTTTGGTCACTTGGAATATTGTCTTGCTCCAGGAGATGCGCCCATGCTTCTGGAGAATGATACTGACTTCAGCCACATGTGAGCACTCACCCAAGCCTTGCTTCAAGTCCTACCTGCTTGGAGAGCTCTTAGCCCAAGTGTGGTGATGCTTTACCTGGTGCTAGCACAGACCAGCTTCGTGCAGGACCCACCAGGGCTCCAGCTGTTGCCACCTGCATCCACACCCAGAGTGAAGAGCTCTTTAGCCATGAACAAGGGAACCCATCCACTGGGAGAGGGGTGCAAGGCAAGTGCTACAGCTCATGAGCACTAGGATTGTACTGTGAGAGCCGAGGGCTCGGCGCTGACCGTAGTTTGGGCGCTGCTCACAGCGAGCAGAGGGCTCGGCGTGTGCCGACAGCCATGGGGGAAGCAGGCGACAAACTGCGTGGGTAAACCCACACTGTGCTCTCCTGGGCTGCCCCGGCCCTAACCCAGCCTACATTCATCTTAGAGGCGGCTCAGGTGGGTTCCAGCGCACGGCACCGCAGCGGGCTGGGCAGGGGGATGGTTTTGCCCTCTCTGTCCCCGGGACTAAGGCGGCGATGCGAGCACAGCGGGCCACGGGCTGCCCACACAGCCACGGCTCTCCTGCCTGGAGGGAGGAGCTAGGAAACACAACTGCAGTGAACTGCACCAAAATGACACCTTGGCAACAGCGATTGGTAAATTTTTTGGACCCTCAGAGTTTCCTAATGGCCGGCGCATTTTCACACATCATTTGGCGGGTTCATCTTCCACCTCTTAGTTGATCGTGCTGTGAAGGCAAGTGAAAACGACAGTGTAAAGCCAGCAGCACTTAACCATTATCCGATGGGCGATCAACATTTTGGGAGCTACTGCCTTGGTGCGTATTTCACAATGATTTGAAACTCCATTTAAAGAATAAGCCAGACCCTGGAGGTCTCTTAGTTCAGTTCCCATTATAGATTAGCAGAGTTGCCAACATACTGTGCAAAAACCACAAGGTAAAATCACAAGATATTAGAAAGCAGTACGTGTATGATTGATTCTCTTTTAATTCTGTTTTTGTGAGTGGTTTGAGACTGTTTGTCAAGCTTTTTTTTTTTTGCTTTTTTTTTTTTTATTTTTATTTTTATAATATGAGGACTAAATTTTTTTAAATGAAAGCTGATATTCTAGTGTATGGAACTGAGCACTTTAAGAAAAGCAGGAATTTCCTTGAGATTTACATTCTAATTATGACACTTGGCAGGACGGGGTGCTACTGGAGTGTAGTGCCAAAAGGCTGGAACCAGTAAGACCGTGTAAAAGGCTATGAGCCTTCTGTATTCCTGCCAAACGTTTTATCTTTCTTTGCTCACACCTGATCTCTATATCCAGAGCCTGTCTTTATTTTTTTCCTACAGGCTACCACACATCAGTGTAAACAAAGCAGTGTCTTAGGCAAAGGTTTTAATTTCTAGCATTTGCTGAAACAATTGTAGCTTCAAAACACCATGCCTGAGCATTTCCAGCACTGGAGTAGCCATTGAGAGATGCTCAATGATGTAGTTAAAAATACACTCTTGCTCTTTAAACCAAAGATACAAAGAGTATCTTTTGCTCTAAGCAGCATGAACTAATCTTTCGAGGACATGCTAGAATAAACTGACTCCCAAATTACTCTTTACCTCTCTGGTAAAGGTTTTTTCTCTCTCAAGGCAAACCCATTTCAGTCTTTCCCATCTTAAAACAAAACCTAACTGACACATCCATCCCTAGCTCTATATGCTTCTTCAGTTGCACACCCAGACTCTTTTCTGTTCAGCATCTGAGTTTGCTGTGCACCTGATCCAGGACCTCTGGACCTCCCACCACCTTCACCCAGTGCCTCCATGCCCCAGTTCCTCCTGTTCTCCTGGAAGTTTGAGATAATGGCATCCCTCAAAGCCCACTGTTCCTCTTGGTTGTCCTCACATGCAGTCAATGGAAACAGAGATTATTTTTTTAAAGCAGTGGAGGTTTTCCTCTGGATGTCTGTGAAGATGTCACCAAGATCTAGACTCAGTTCTCTCTTCTTTTCTTTTTTACTCCACAGGGCTTCAGTAATTTCATTGACAACATACACCGAACCCTTGCTTTATGGAGATCAAATTTTCCACTCCAGACCCTGACACATGGATGGAGACACCTTTCTACCTTAGGTCTATCCCAAATCAAAACCTTGGCCTGTTTCTTAGAAACTTTTTCACAAATCTCTGGCTGTCACTTCCAGCTCAGGCTGCCTAAACCAGAGATTTCCACATTTCTGCCAAGCCCATCTTCTACAAGTTTTTTTTCATTGCCTTGGACACTTAGCACTTGCGTGTAACTCAGGTGTCCAGTTCAGCTTGGATCATTTTCTGGACCCTTCAGGTTGGGCTAGGTGTATATTTCACTCACAGTGTCTGAAGGATAATCTCTAAACTATGGCTTCTGTAATCTCTCTGTGAGAGAGAAATCCTTTTGGTCTCTCATAATTTTGCTTTCCCTTTTTTTTTCTTATTTTTCCCCCCTGATAAATGAAACACAGTCCCAATGATAGTCAGTTGCCCATAAAATTTTCCCAGTCCATGATTTGGATTTCATCATCTTTCCTAGAAATCTCTCTAATGTCATCTTATTTTCACCACAAAATCACCACGGCTCATCTCAGCCTATAATTTCTCATGGTGTGATTGTGACGATGCCAGCTCCCACCCACATTCAGCTCACTTTTATTTATGTCACTTCTCCAATATGTAAACAACATTGTCATCCATTTCCCCATATTGTCCCTCACACCAAAAAGAGGGTCACTGTACATATCTGCTCAGTGTTTTCCTTCAGATCCTTGCCCTGTAACAGCTTCTTGTCATACTTACAGTACCCAGTAATGGTCAAACACTGTTGTGCAGCTCATGTTGCCGCTATTGTCTCATTTTCGTCTCAAGGAGGACTATAAACAGTCATCCTTCCACTCCAGTTCTCAATTTCCTTCTCAGTCTACTCACCCTATTTTCTGAAACTCGAGTACTTAAAGAATGAGGGTTTGGATTGCCCTTACACATACGGTTTTCCTCTAAGGAATTCTGGTGAGGCAGCCTTGGTGGCTCTCTGTGCCCATTCATGTGCCTCTCTTGGTCTGTGTGTGCCTCTCATGGTCTGTGTGTGCCTCTCTTGGTCTGTGTGTGCCTCTCATGGTCTGTGTGTGCCTCTCATGGTCTGTGTGTGCCTCTCATGGTCTGTGTGAGCCTCTCATGGTCTGTGTGTGCCTCTCATGGTCTGTGTGTGCCTCCCCACAAGTGCACTTCAATGAGCCAGAGCTACTGTATAGGCAAACCCAATTCAGAAGCAGCAAAAAGTGCCCAGCCTGGCTGATTTACCCTGCTGGGTGTCATTCAGAGTTAGTGCTAGGATCCCTGAACAACACTGGTCTAAGCAGGGCAAGCATGCTTTTAAACATCACTTTCCTATAGGCTTTTACTCAGCTTAAGTACTGAAGAATCTCATTCATTTTCTTTGTGGAAGAAGAACTCTTGTTTTGGTGAATTTGAAAAATAGTATCTTCTGGCACACATCCGTCAGTTCCCTGATATCTGATTGCTGCTTATTTTCAGAGTAGAAGTCAAATTGCTAGAATATCTATTAAAATTACCTATTAAAAGACAACTGCAATTATCCCTATTTCTTTAGCAGACATAAATTAGGAATACTTTCCATGTCACATCCTATTGTGTAAATTAACAAGTGAGCTTGGATTTCACCATTCTCCATTAAAATCTCACTGTGGTTCATAATGTGGTGAAGCACTCCTTCCCCCAGGTCGTTCTGTGGGCTAATCAGAGAATCATGCAGAGCTGAGTGCTTGCTGAGTGCTTGTGATTTTTCCTTTCCTCTTCCTTATGCAACAGGCAAACAAGTCAACCTGTGACAGTGTGCTGTGTTACAGAGAGAGCAAACTGCTGAATGGGGTCTCTTCTGTGAAACACCAGGCATGGAACTTCAGCAGAATGGAAAAGACATGCTATGCTCCTTTGTCTGCAGTTCAGCTGAAAGAAGTTGTGCTGCTGTAACATAAAACCAGAGGGGTTCTTGAGAGGTTAAAGGCATGAAATGCAGATTTCATCTCTAATAGGTTTACCCCAAAAATCAGGTGCAGTTCTATCAGGAGTTTTAAACAATTTCCTTTTAATGCCACAGAGTCAGTTTTTAAACAGCCTAGCAGGTACCATATGCATCAATTACAGTTTTATTGAGTGTTGCTTGCTAGCACTGCTGAATTTGGATTGGCTACCATCTGTTTAGAAGCCTGAAAAAAAAATGGCTATTGCCTGAGATACCATTGCAGGTTAGCAGTTTCTGTGATGTTCTTCAAAACCTGCCTTAAAATATCCTGGAAACGATGGCTGAAATAGCAGCACTGTACCTGAAAATGTATTCCTAACATGAAGGATATTATTGCAGGGCTGAAGAGATGATGTAATCTGGGATAAATATTGTAGATATAAATATTTATTATTATTATAATTATTATTTTTATTATTAGAAGCATTAAATATACAAATGGAAGTTTATTGTGCCTATAGGAAAATGTCAATATAAGATATCAGACACAAATTCCAGGCTAAAAAGGAAAGGTTTCCAACCTGGGGAGGATGAAGGATGAAGCTGACTTTCAGGACAAGGAGTAGGTAAAGGAATATGAATAAGAAGAGACCTTTCAGAAGAGTGCATATGGTTCATAAATCAAAATCTCAGCAGAGAAGAACTGCTGAAATTAAGAACTTCATGTGTTCTCCATTTTCCTCTCATGATCCTTTTTTGCTTCCTAGGCTTTTGGCCCATACAAAGTTGTTTGGGATGTTGTGTTAGCTCCATGGCTGCAAACAGAAGACATGACAATATATGATAAAAAATCAAATTAGTTTGTGAGCCAGAACATTTTACACATGAAATCAGATTGAGATGTTGAGCAGATGATTCTGAAGCAGCCAGTGATGCAGTGTACCATCCCTGCTTTTGGACTTACATGTGAAAAGGCTAAAATTGCCTTCACCTGATTGCAGCACTAAACTATTTATTACTTTTTTTGGGTGCATTTTCTTCTATTGTCTGAAAGAACTGCAAATACTTGCCTATTTTGTGTACACTAAACCTGAGGTACACTGACCTGGACAAGTTCCCTGCAATTTTGATTTTCTCGATTATATGACAAATGCAGAGGGTTCCTAGAATTTCCCATGAATGGTGATATTGTTTCATTTTTTGAGCTAGACACACCTTTCCCAAAATCACTCTCAGTAAAAACCTGGGCAAAGTGAGGAATTCAAATGTGATTCTCCCTTGGCAGTTTGCACAGCTGAAAGAAGGATTCCCAATACAATGTTATCTGTCTCATGCATTTATTTCCAGCAAAGAATTTAGGGAAGTTCTGAGTTCTCCACCCCAGATAAACTCTTCCAAGGGTATCATCAAATTTCCTGCTGTGCAATTTTCCAGCTCTGGCATCACAGAAGCCAGATGGGTTGAAGTGCTTGCCCTGACCTGCATTCAGAGCCCACTGTCAAGTATTTCTTTGGCTGGTTTTGTCCTTTCTCTGCCAAGGCTGTGACACGTGGTGGGAGGGAACACTGTCAGCTGGTGGTTCCAGAGGTGTGATATCCTACTACAAGAATTCCAGTGTAAATATTTGCATATACAAAGATCAAAATCACAGGTCTTCAGTATTTACATAAGTAAATGTTGACAGTCACTCTTGTAAAGCACACATGTAAAGGTGTAAGCATAACCAAAGCAAATTTATTTGTAAATGCAATTGAATTTACATGTTCTGAGGAAGGAGAGGGAGGGTGTTTGTTTTTCCTATTCTGACTGTTTGCTTTGGCAGAACTTGTGTCCTCTCCAGCCTTTCTTCATATTATTTTGCCTGCTCTTATAAGTGTTTGCCTGGGATATCTTAGCAATGGCCAAGATTATTTTAAGGTCTTTGTGATAGCAGCCTTCTTTGAAAATATCTGTTTTGTTTTCTGGGGAAAAAAACCCACAAACAACAGAACAACAAATCAACAAACAGCTAAACCTTTTATTATGTAAAACATTACAGAAAAAAAAGCTAAATAGAAAGAAAGGCATAATAAAAGAGAAAGTGCTTCTATGGCCTTCAGCACTACTCTTCATAATAGTATTCCCACATAACATCAAACTGTGTGAAATAAATAGGCCATATATAGACCTTGAACAGGTAAAATTGTTACAAAGCACTTACTCACCATGACTGAGGTTTGAATAGTTTGATCTCTGGAAGCTAGCAGACATCAGCTTCAAATATCTGAGGCTTTACTTTTAGCACATTCAGAAAAATCAAGCTTGTTTCAATCAGCATGTCATGGTCTTCCAGAAATAGAGGCATACCACATCCCCAAAATACTTGTGAACTGTTTTGATCAACTAATGGCTGTGCTTACTGTTGCAGATAGATGTTCCCCATCAATTTGGGATGACAGCAGTGGCAGTGTTGCACTGCTATAATAGCAATATTCTACCTCAAGTGTGTCCTGTGTTTTATAGATAATGTTATTTATTCTTCCAGTACTTCCAGATCTTGAAGTTATTACACACTGTTCAAACTGAGATGACCAGAATCAGTTATGTGGTTTAATATGTTTATCAAATATGTTTGGTACTCTGTGAGGTTTGTTTTCTTCTGGAAGATGCTAGAATTTCAATGAGAAGAAATTTAGCTAAAGTGTCCCCTCTTCCTCCCTCCATGCTGTACCAGCAGCACTGCAGTAGAAATAGGATTGCTGTGTTTCATTAGGAATATTTAAAAAACCCCTCTCAAACATTTAAATAGGAACCAAGAGGCTGAATTAACCATGAGCAAAGAAGAAATATTAAGGCAAATAAGAAATGTCATAAAAAGGTTGTGGTGCTGGATCTTCTGGTGAGCACAGCCAAAACTCCTCAACTAGACACTGTATTGCCAGATGGGAAAATCAAAGCCAAGGAAGTGCAGGCAGAAGCTCCATAGTTCTACACATGCCTGAGCACAGGCACCCATGGCAGGATTTTTCTCATTGTGCAGAAAGGTTTGTAAAGCACCTCTCAGCCTTGGACTTGACCAGTGTCTGGGTGTAAATCTGCAGATTTCCCTCAAACTTTGTTATCAGCATCTCATATTTTCTCCAGGTCAGCTCCTATGAAAGGGGAGTAGTTCTCCACTTGATGCTGAGAAATCGGGAACTATTTTTCCGAGGTCAGTGTTAGCAGCAGGAATCAGCACAGGGCAGCATTGTTAGCACAGTCCTGCACACCTTGGGGGGATGCTTGAGGAAGGTAGGCACATCCCCCACATCAGCTCCCAAGTGCAGACAAACAAGAGGTAGGGACTGCACAGAGGGAAGGAAGCATGTTTGTTATGCAGTTATGCATTTCCACAGCCTTAGGCAAGGTCAGGTGTAGTCTAAGGCAGCTCCTACAATGGTTTAAATTGTTGAGGAGTGGGGCACTCACAGGTAATAGTTTCAAGAACTACACTTTGACCAGTCAGTTAATCACCATACAATTTAATTCAATAACTGTGGCACCCAGGTTGCTGAAAATGCATTAATTGCATGTGGTTGCAAACCTCTGAGACCAGTTAAGCTGTTGCCTTTGTTATACTAAAGAGTGAGCATTAATTGGTAGGGGCAAAGAGCTGGGCATCAGACATCAGGAGGAGAAGCTCCATGCCCACTGCAACCCTTTGGCTCAACTCCAGTGCAGAAATTTCCCCCCTGACTCTGCTAAGCATGCACCTGGTCATTGGGCTTCAGGTTTCAGCTCTGTGTTAGATGGGTATCATCACTGTCCAATTCACAAAGAAGCTTTGAAATGGAATAGTTTGACTCTGAGTTGGTATCACTGGATGACAGTCCATTGCAGTGACAGGAAATTGTTCAGAGGGGAGGGTGACAAGGGAAAATGTTCAGAATCTGCTTTAATAAGACACTAACACTATTTCTAAGCACAGGGGGGATATGCAATTAGATCCTAAATGAAATATCAGCTGTAAGTGCAACTACAAATGAACCATTGATTCCTCAGGCAGTGCTTAAGATCTCCTAAATGCTTTGCCTGGTATTAGATTTTAGGCTACTTTATTACTAGATCTGGTTCAATTTTTCTCCTTGAATCATTTGTGGAGCTGGTTTGCTTTTGTTCTCTTTTGTTCCCTATCCCAAACTTATTCAGAAGTTCCAGGTTACAGAAAGCAGACAAACCCAACCCATTAAACCATTACTAATATTATAGTGACAAAAAATTGAATGTAAGACAAAAATATTGATAAAGTCAATCAAAATTACATAATGACCTTCAGAAAAAGGTCAAAATTAAAAGAATTTTTAAAAAATTATCTTGTGGAAATCGTCATAATGAGAAGTTGCAGAGGTCCGGATCTACAAGCAGCAGCCAAAATTGCCCAAAATTCTTTTTACAGTGCTAGGCTCTTCAATCCAAGTGTCAGCACCAAAGACTCTTTCCTGCTTTTCCCTGGTGCTCATCATTCAGTGACTCCTGCTGAGATGAACCCTGCAGCCACCAGCTGAGCAGTCCCTGCCTCTCCAGTCACACCTACGCTGGTGCTGTGGTCCCCCAGGCACAGGGCATCACACTCGTGTTCAGGGTCTGTCAAGGGCTTCTGTTACACAGTCTGGAAATTCTGGACTTTGTTACACTGTCTTTATTTTTCTCACTCTTCAGTATAATGCATTTGTCCAAGTGGGCAAAACTGATTTTGCCAGACCAGCTTCGAATTGATCATGTTCCTCTCTCCAGCCAAATACATTATCAGGAGGCCAGAACAAAATATACTCTTAAGTGGAGAGAAGACAAGCTTCCTCAAGGATATACCTATTTCACTGTTGTATCCTACTGCTGCCTACATTTTATTTTAAGAAACTTTACTAAAGCCAAAGTAAAAGCATCTCAGTCTTTCTTCAAAATATTATAGTAAGGATGAGTAAAAGCTGTATTTTAATTGACATTAACACTGCCATAACACTATCATTTACTTATAGATAGGTTAAGAGTGAAGATGATTTAGAATCTGAGCATGTACAGTTAATAATATACACATCAGGCTACATTTTTTATTGTAGAAGGGCAGAAGTTTGATACATAACATAAATCTTCTTCCAGCACTATTGGCAACTGGTTCCTTGGCCAGTCAAACAAAAGCATCCTGTCTGCATCAGTGAGAGGGAATTGGGAAGAATTAAGTTAAGCAAAACAGGGGCTATTTACTTCTATTCTCAAGGGGGAAGACAAGACTTGCCTCATGCAAAAAAAAAAAAAAAATTGGCCAAGAGGTGGGAGTAGTAGGAGCTTTTCTCTCAGCTTTCACAGAGGATTCAAAGAAATGAGCCCACTCAGGATGTGTTAGAAACACTCAGGCATGTCCTATAACCAGCTGGGAAAAGGAAATGAGGGAATCAGAAAAAGTGACTATTTTAGAGAAGACAAATTGACACAGAAGAAGTCAGGAGGAATGCTCATCCCTTGGATGTGTGGAAAGAAGAGGAAGAAGAGTTGGAGGGAACAAGCTAGGAAGACCTGACAGGTATAAAAAGCATATATATAATTTGGAACAGCATTTTCCTTCTGGGAGTATGGGATTCTGAGATTTCATAGACAAAACTTTTCCTCTGCACCTAAGAGATGCACACATAGTCCTCTCCTACGGGGAGATAGCAACAGCTCTTGATCATTCCCTGTGAGCTTGACCACAGTTTTATCCGACTGACAAGCCACACATAATTGTAAAGTGATCAGTGTTTTAGAGCAGTTTTTCCCAAAGATTTTCTGCCTTATGTTTGCAATAAATGTAGCATAGATGACACAGCAGCTGCATATCATGGAAACTTTATTGAATGGTACTAACAAATTTCAGATTGAAAAAGAAAGTGTTCTGTGTTGAAGAAAACAGGGAAATAATGCCAACAGCTGGTTTGAATTGTTTACGTTGATTGAAATTAATTAGTTTTTTATGTGCTTATTTTTTATCTTGTATATATACATATACAATATAAATATAAGTATATATTTAGATATACACCTGTACATATACATGCATGCATAATGTAGTACACATATATTTTTAAACACATCTTTTTTCTATTAAAGATGTCAGTTTTATGGCATGATCTCAGGATGTTGATTTGCCTAAATGAGAGTTTCATACCTAGCATACTCCTTGTATTAAGCAAATTTCTTATAAATAAATCCATTTGGGTTTTGAATCTTATAAGCTAAGGCAAAAAAATAAAATTAGATTCTAACCACAGAAATAAGAACATAAAACTTTATTGTTAGTTCTGTATTTGTTGTAAAAAGACAAAAACATATTTTATATTTTAAAGATCAATCATAAAATATCTGTTTTGACACTTTCCTTTTACATCTGTGCTTCTAGTCATTCCTTAATAACATACTTGCTAATGAAAAAGAAAATATTTTCTTGTAGAAATAGAAAAATTCAACCCAAGGAAAACTTGCTCAGATTTTATCCTTGGTCTGAATGACTTCACAAGCAAATCAGCTTTGTTTTTCTTCAACTATTGTATGGATATGAGTCTTTATGGCCTCTTCCACTACCCATTAAGGTCAATGAACAACTGCCAGTGGTTCTACTGTATTTGAGCTTGACAAATGTGCAAGTAAAAGAAAAAAACAAAGTTATTATTTATTTTATATTGTGGGTGCCAAAGAGTCACTCCAAACCTATTTCTTCTCATTCCTAAATAAAAGATATAGATAGCAAATACCTGTTGGTTAACACAGTCTTCATGCAAAAAGCTGTGACAACTGAGACAGTCTATGTTCCTAAACATAGTAAAGATAAGTATCTAATAATTTACTGTATTTTTTTCTTACTAGGGAGTTTTTCTAGGAGGAGTTAACAAATCTGGCAATTCTTATAGTAGCTCATGGCTACAGCTATAACAACATCTTGTTGTCCTGTTATAACTAATGTTGGGGTGATGGCTACTAGAACCAAATGGCTCTAAAATTTGCCTCTACTTAGAGTGGGGTTAGGTGTTGAATTAGAACAGTTTTCTCAAATTAAAAACCAAACATAATATGCACTGAATATTTGCATCATAAGGCACTCAGTGGTAGGGAGCATTAGTTTCTCACTCCTTCACCTAGGTGAACCATGAGGAGAGGAGGAAGATGCCCTGAGTGGTGCTGGGAAGGGCTGCAGTGGGTGGCAGATACCACTGAAGGCACCTTGCTCTGGTGGATTTTCGGCCAGCCTCAAAAACGTGCACTTCCATTCACAAGCCTCTTTGTGAGCTGAGCTCTACAGGGTTCAGACAGCCTTAAAATATACTCCAGGGTATGAGCTGGAGAGCAGCCAAGGCCATAATCAAAGGCAATATTATTATCCCAGTGCCAGGTATGGAAAAGGCTAGAAAAGAATACCAGAAAGGAGCTGTGACCCTTGAGCAAAACCACAAAAGCCAGGCAGTCAATGAAAAGTCGGCAAAATGGTTATTTAACACTGTCACTAAGCCCAAGATTATTGCAGAGAGAACATTGCAAATCCTCAGCAGGCGTCTTGGCCCCGGGGCTGGCGGGGTTCCCTGGCCGAGGATGCTCACTGCCCCACCAGAGCCTTCTTGTCGGGCCAGGTAACATGAGCCCGGATCAGCTGGGGACAGGCACTTCTCTGCCAGCCACGGTGGGGACAGCTCTGGGGACAAGATACACCGGAGAAATACCCTGCTTCCCCTAACTGTATATAAAGGAATCAAAAGTTTGGCTATTTAAAGCTTTTCTTTATAAACTTTGGAAAGCACAACTTGTGCACAATTGCTTGTCTTTAAGACTGCCTAAATATCTTACTACAGGAGTAGGAGTGAACAAACTATTACTTGATGCACAGATTTTACACCCTCTTAGTTGACAAAAACACAGGAAGCAGGCTCAATACTAAAGGAAATGACCCGTGTTTTTATCTAGGACAGGATTTTTCTACTTTGCCTGAAAATGCAGCAATTATCAAGAGGTCAAACCACAAACACCTAATCTTTTCTTTGTAGACCCCTGCTCTTCTGAAAGACAACTGAGCTGACAGTCAGAGATTGAGGTTGGTCTCTTCTCCCAGATAACAAGCAATAGAACAAGAGGAAATGGCCTCGTATCGTGCCAGGGGAGGTTAGATTGGCTATCAGGATTTTTTATTTATTTATTTATTTATTTATTTCCACTGAAAGGGTGGCCAAATATTGGAACAGGCTGCCCAGGGAAGTGGTGAAATCACAATCCCTAGAAATTTTCAAACAGCATGTGGATGTGGCACTTGGGGATGTGCTGTAGCAGTGGATATGGTGGTTCTGGGTTGATGGTTGGAGTCATTGACCATAGAGGTCTTTCCAGCCTTTATGATTCTATAACTCTATACTCACACACAGCACAGGGTGGTATCACTGGTCCCTCATTGCTTTCAACAAAACAGTAGGGCCCAGGGGCTTCTGCAGAATTGTGTTCTTCACAAAATGCTTTAAGTCTTAGAAAGTTGTGTAGATAAATACAAAAAAAAAATACTATTTAAAAATTATTGTGGAAAAGAAACATTTTTCATGGGTAGGTGTGTTTCTTTGACAGTTTTCAGGTTTTACTACAAAAGCTATAGCAAATCACCCCTATTTTCAATAGCTGATCACCAAATAATCTGCTTAT
Organism: Peucedramus taeniatus; assembly: GCA_013400575.1. Lineage (NCBI taxonomy): Eukaryota > Metazoa > Chordata > Aves > Passeriformes > Fringillidae > Peucedramus > Peucedramus taeniatus. The sequence continues at coordinate 478,691 of WBNO01019033.1, read as the reverse complement.
CAAAAATGTTAAATATTTCTTAAAACACCTACAACAACGGTTCCTTTAAATGGTCTGCTGAAAACTGAATCTCCTCGTGATCAGCCTTGCTGCTGTCTTGCTTTATCACCCATCAGCTGGGTGATAGCTCCAGCCATTACCTTTGCATTGTCTTTGTTTTCCTAAATCAAGCTATTTCTTCTTCCCACCAGCTGATTGACTGCTTCAAGGCTGCTATTACACCTATCTCTTCCTTCTCTGCAAGAGAAATGTTAAAAAGTAAGGTAATCATTACTTACTTACTTACATACTCAGGTCCACTACAAAACCATTGCAATTTAGAATGAACACACTCTAAGACTCTGCCTCTTACTTCTTTGTAAATGTTGTAATCAACAGCATTAAAAAAATCACCCCATGCTACACAACTCTAATCTTAACTACAGTCTGTTAATTTGTTATTAAAATTGTCACTATGAAAACGTACATATGCGTTTTAGATATGAGGGTTTAAAATGAAATAGAAATGAGGCTCAGGGTTTTTTAATTTAAATTCTTAATTAATTGTTTCTCCTTTGTCTATTTGAGTTGTGATAATATATACATGCTCAGGTTGTAATTCACAGATAAGAATGGAGCAACTGGTTTGCAAATAGCATTGCTATGTTAGAACTAAGTTTGTGCAGAGAGACCTGATTGCCCAGCTCTTGGAAGTGAGCAAATATTGAATCTTATGTGGGTAAAATTAGCCTATAGCTATGTTGATGAAGTGAAGTTTCAAAAAACTAGAAAACTACAGTTTGGGAACCAGATGCAGCTATCATTATTATTATTATTAGATTTTTGGTTTTATAATTATTTCCATTCTTCTGAGTGGTACACTTAGGCTTTTTTAGCTTTAAGAAATCTTCAGGATGGACATAGCAAAGATAAAACTAAAAGGTTACATTCTAAACAAGTGCTAGAACGTAGTTGATAAATACCCCACATTGACTGGAATTTAATACTAGACTTTTTCTACCTTTGCTACTTGCCCTGAAACAGAATCAACTGGTGCCAAGAATGATGAAGGACGCTATGAAGACTACAGGAAATTGGAGTCAGAAATCAAAAATAGAAAATAGCACTTTATGCAAACATTATTTTGATACTTTCTAACCCAAAGAAATACTTTATGTAGGGGTTAGAAAAGCAGTAGAAGCACTTGGAAAGGTTTCAGAGTTCAAGATAAATGATACTAAATCAGTTGCATGGAAATATAGCTATCAACCTGCCATAGGAAGAACAAAAGCAATTACCACTTCCCTATATATCTCACCATGCTCATTATTCATTGAAATACCTGGAATAAATATACTGCAGCAACAAACCAATCCAGACAAGTTGTCTGTACTAAATTATTCTCACATAAAAGCAATTTTTAAAAGGTTGAGCAAAGTTAACACCTCTTGGATAAGAAGAGTTCATATTAGAGAGGAAGTGAAGAAGCATTTATAGTTGTGAGGAAGTGCTGTTTGAAACTCAAGATGCAACCCTTTTATTTTAAAGTCTGTCCTGATATCTGAAAATACAGATTTTGGTGTTACAATTATAAAACCATGAGCAAAGTGCCGACTATTTTCTACTGTATGCAGATGGTTATAACTCTGGAAAATGTTAATTTATTTGGGTTTAAATCTAAAGACACCTAAACCAGATTTTTATTCTAGCCAGGTATTTATCTTTGTACGTCTAGGTCTTAAACATTTGCTAAAGCACTCTAGGCACAAAGACATTCACGTGCCTAAATTTAGTTTCTCTTTTAAATACTAAGTAAAAGCCAGTAATGGTATATATACACACACAATTGTGTGTGTGTGTAGGTATGTTTGTGGCAATGCATATTTGCATATACAAATTTATTTTATAATATATATGAAGCAAAATCCCATTTTGGCAGGAAAGGGAGAAGATAAACTGGTATCACAGGTCAAGAGGAACAGAGGCTACGCCTGCAACAGACTAAGCAGAAATCCTGCAAATAGAAAGCCATTTTCTTCCTGATGAGCCATATCTACCCAACAACCCAACTTCCATCTCCATTATCAGTTATAGAGCAGATGGCTGCTCACAGGCCTGGGTGAATAATGCAAACCAGTGTTTGCGAACATTGGTTCAAAGTCTGAAGGGCTGTTTGATTCACGCTTGTTCATCCACTTGTTATTCAGTGTTCACAAACATTCATGCTGAATGGGTTTCCCTTCACATGGATGTTTGGCGAATGGGTCTTTTTCATACAAACCCCCATATTCATGTGCAAACAAGGGCATTTGTGTGCGAACAAGAATGTTCCTTATTCACTCTTGGTTATTTGTGCTTCTCTACCATTATTCTCCTTCTTGAAGTGTTTGTTGGCCACTCAAGGTGCATGACCTAGGTGATCAAATACAAATCAAAAATAAGAGTAACAAGCAGTCAAATTAGGCAGTTCATCACGGTCTAAAAATAGTTAACCATCTATTAAATGTAACCTTTTCACAGTAAAGACAACTTGCAGATAGCCGAGGAAAAAAAGACAATGCATGAATGAATATTCCCCCTGAGTCTATCTGCAATCGCTCCAGAGAGCAGCGCGTTTAGTGCGACTGAAAAAGAGGAATCCCCAGCGCAGGGTGAGGCCACTGCTGACCGCTGGTCAGACACAGCTGTATCAGTGCAGCAGACACCAGGTTCCCACCTCTTTCTGCTGGAGGTGAGCTGCAGAATGCCAGAGCCTGCCCTACCCGGAGTGAGCACTCGCTCCGGCTCGGTCCGATCGCATCCAGCTGGGATCCAGCTGTGCTCCCGGCCCAGGTGGCTCCGTGGCTCTGAGCCCCTGGAAGGCAGAGCCCGCGCTCGCCTGGCTCAGCTCAGCGCCTGCGATGCACTTGGATGGTGACTTCTGACAGAGCTCGGACTGGGCTCGTGAGGAGTTTTCTGATTATTGCAATTTTAATCCCTAAAATAAAGTAGACGTCTAGAATACCTAGAAGAAAGTGTTTGTCTAGAAGTGAATACAGGATTGGCTTCTCCCAGTAACACAATTATAGAGGTGCAAGACTTTAGTTAAGAAAACATCATAAGCAAGCCCATCACTATCCAATTCCAATAAATTAAATCATTCGTTTGGCTATTTTTACCTTCTAGAGTTTTATCAATATTAATATTATGAAATTAGGATTCCTTCTGTGAGTTGAACTACTTTTGAGAATACAGATGAGACTGTATGTGACTCTGCCTTTTTATTTTTTCCCCAGTGTTTGAGAAACAAATGTAAATTTGGGATGAGTTTTTTGACCCTTATCTGAGAAAATATGCTAGTTGTGAAAAGCCTGCTCTCACACCCTGATACTACAAGACCACTAAGTTGCTGGCCCTTATTATGTGGCTGTCAGTTAAATAAGATAATTATGAATTGTTAAACTGAAGAACTAAAGCTTTAGCAGATAGCAGTGGGCTGTGAAATCTAGTCCGTTCTGAGACCAGGACTTGGTAAGTGTTTGTTGTGTCTACTGCATAACAGCTTTGTGGGCGACTGTCAGAAATTTAGTACCGCCCTGAACTATAACCTTTGCACGGTGCCATCCATAACCAAGTGACCTGCTGCAGCTCATTAAAGTTAATGCATTGGATCATTTGCTTCTAATTATATTCATCAGCAAATTAGACTCACTTTTCAGCTGTTAGAGAGAAGAATACAGTTAAGTAGACGGAGTGAATAAAGTATATTACTCTGCATGTTCCTCTGTTCAAACTCATAACTTACAGGAGGAGAAATAGCATGAGATGACTCTTTACTATAGGAGATTTTTTTTTACACATGTATATTGAAAAAGTTTAACACTTTACAATTCTTCTTTTCTAAAGCAAGTGCAAGAAAAATGCTTATTAGCTCATATGCCTGAACTGCTTCCCAGGAAAGACCTAAATTTCCTCAAATATTGTGTTCTGCTATTAGAAATTAATCTCAAACAAGTCACATTTATTGTTAGAGTACACGCTGCACAGTATTAATAGTACTCGCCTCCTAAAATTATTTATCATCTAAAAATAAGTACATAGTAGTTATTGTTTTCCAACATACATCAAGATCATAGAAAGTAGCACGTGTTACTTAAAAACTACATTTCAGAAAAGAAAATATTCTCTTGACCAAAGAAGCCTACCAATTCTAAAGCCTTGGTGGGGGTAACAAGGAACAATACTTTTGGTGGAAATCCCATCTCCTCTTTATTCAGGGTTTGGCTTTTTAAAAAATCCTTGTATTAAATACAATGTATTGAAATCATGTGTAGTCAGAATTGTTCTCTATGCTACCTTTTGGAATAGGGGACAGATTTATTTATGCATTTTTTATTATAGTATTGTTTTATTTTTACAAAGTTAGTCACTTTATCAGCTTGTGATCATGATGCTGACATATCTGTTCTCTCCTCTATATTCTCACAACATGGTTTCAACTTCTGGGGCACAGTATCCCGTATCATGGGACCTGCTCTTGTAATAACAGCCACCAAAAGGCACATAATAAGAGGTTATCCTTGATCTTAATGCTTCACTGGCCCCAGTAATTTGTGTTTGGTATTAAATTAGTGATGGACTCAGGAGGCTATCTCAATATACCCAACTTCAAAAATAAGTTTTAACATGACCAAATATCTAAGTTACAACATAAAGTATTTAGTAAGTAGTATGAAAAGGAAATGGTCAAATCTACTCAGTAGATATATTTCTTTTTGCCCACTTTCACACATTGTTTTAGGCTGCTTCCTTTTATCTGGTTCTGAATAGTGCCAAGATTCATGTGCAGATACAAATATCAGTAAGGAATATTTATTTCTAGGCACACTGCTTGAGGAGATTTGGCTATTGTTTATGCAGACTCCTGTGTCCGTGGATTGAGAGGCTGTAGAAGAAAAAGGAATTAAAGGGGAGCTGAAGTGCTGCAAACTGGCTGTGGTTCTCACAGCATCCTGCCATCCCTGATGGTCACCATCCGAAATACCAGCAGTATGGCTGGGGAGAGTGGGGCTGCCCCAGGTAAATGCCCCACGGTGCAGTGCTCTCCCGAAAAACAAAACTGAAGCCGATAAGAGATGACAGATTGTAGAGGTGGCCTCTGATAGAAAGATGTTCTAGACCAGTGCATACTATGTGGTTAAAATAGGACTTTTCCTTTTCCATGCCTCTGCGGGAAGGGATGAATCAAGTCCCAGGAATTTACAGAGGAATGTGCTTCAGTATTAACATGCGCAGAAGTGAATCCTAAATGCAAGGATTCCAAGCCAAGGCTTCTCAGGTTCAAAAATTTTAATTTATAAAACTGGTAGTGACATATTTATCGAGTTAAAATTTGGAATTACAGCAAGGGTCAAAATGGATGATCAAACAGGGTCTGAACTGAATCTCTTCTTAATTACTGAGAAGTCTGAGCTACGCTTATTAAATGTTAATACTATTTAGCATTTCCTGCCAAAGGCAGAGAAAATCAAGAAGCTAATGTCAGATATTTCTGACCAACACTACAATTTACCAGAGACCTGATGAAAACCTCTTCTAAGGAGATTTGCTGTCTAGATTTTGATAAAGTCAGAATGCTTATCCCAACTGAATCTTGAATGCTGATAAAACTGCAAAAAACCAGCAAAGCAGCCCACACAAGCAGGCAAAGCAGGAACCTATCACTCATGGGACACCTAATGATATTGCCTAATTTTTTATTCTGTTGGCTCTTTCATTCTTCTTGCAGTATGCCTGCCTAAGGGTGGACTCCTCCCTTAGCAAGCACTGATATAAATCTTTAAAAAAATCAAAGTCTGCTCTCTTTTCCCCACTACACCAGATTCAGCAGTGCTCCAGAACTTGGATCAATATTATCTGGGGGAAATGAGCAGACAATAGAGAGTACAATGTTTTTGTATGGTATATCAAGGGCTATTTGCAAGCTGTTAGATGGCAAGTTAAAGCTAATATTCCTTTGTTGTACTGGCTGAAGAGTGGAATGACTGGAGAATTTTCCATGCAGTATTTTGCCCTTCTTTTAAACAGTTTGTCTTGTAATTGAACGCTTCAATACTGGAAGTTAGGCATGTGCTCCAGTAGTTTCCTGTATCAGGGCCTGTATTTCCAGCTCCTGGAGTTATTTGGTTTCTGGTCAAGTCACTTAATACCCTTACATTTCACTTTCTCAATCTATGAAATATGAAAAATAAAACTTAGCTGTCTTACGGTATGGAGAGTAATTTTAAAAAAATGTTTGTCAAGCAACTTTGAGATCAAAAATTGTACTATTGTTATATTTAGCAGATGTGATTCTACCACATTTCAGAATACAGTGTTATCAGAGAGATCCTTGCATGTCTGTGACCAGGTACACCTCCTCTCAGAAACAGGTTGCTGCATGAGATACACAGAAACGGGAAACTTGCATGCAGTTGAAAGACTGGCAAGAAAGTTTGGTCTAATTTCCCTTCTTATCAAGATATTTACCGAATGTAGGGAAATGAAGGGGAGGGCCAACAGCATTTTCTGTGCTGTGTGACTGGCAGCAGGATGCTGCAGGGAAGGAGGTCCCAACATTGGTGGGTACCAGCAGGGGTTGGCCTGAGGCTGGGGCGGTGCTGGAGGGCTGGGTGTGAGCACCAGCTTTTGGGCAGACTGAGACGGGTGTGAGGTAGGAGGACAGCCTGACACCTCGCAGTTGCTTATCAGTCCATTAAGCACAATAACCACCAATCTCCTCAGAAAGTCCACCATTCTTCTATTTCTATTACAGGTCTACAGCTAACAGAACCAGCCAGAATAACAGAGTGATGACTGACTTCCTATTATGTCCCAAAGACTGAATATTGTATTGAATTTCCCCTTTTGTGAGAAACATAAATAAGACCTATTTTCATTAGCATTTAAGACTCTGAGGTACCTGATGCAGTAGTTTCCCTTTTTTTTTTTTTTTTTTTTCTCTCTTAGACAAGAGTTCATTGTCATTCTGAGTGAAGAATCTCAGTCTCCAAGGTTGTTTTGGAATAAATTTGTGATGCTCTGCTGAGATATGTTTGGTGAGACTGAACAGTCTACAGCAAGCTCCTTACTTGAATCTCTGCCTGGATCTCTGTTTCATCCTTGGGAAAACTAAAAACCTAGATCTAGCTGGAAAAAAAAGTTGATTACTTAACGAAATTGAAAAATAAATGTTTACACTTCTCGCAAGAGAAAACCGATTTCTTATTTTTCCATTGGCTGTTCATGTAAAGCAATTTCCTCAACAACCAACCACAATTTCTAGGAAGACTTGGTGGTTGCTTTGGGTTTTTTTTTAATTATCAGTTTATGGAATGATTTATTTTTCAATTTAGAATTTAAATACCCTATTATCAATGATATCTGTTTTACTGTAAGACTCCCAGTGAACTCTACCACATTACAATCCTATCTACACCAAAGGATTAATTTTTTTTTTATTTCAATTAAAAAAGTATTAACATTTATTGAGCAAACAAACATTACTTTAAATTTATATATCTAAGAGTGTTGATATATACACTGGACTTAAAAATATATTGTCACTAATATACTCAACCTATTGTACAATGGTTTATAGCTTTAAATAATGACTGTTTAATTAAGATACCACACTTGTCACTAATTATGCATCTCACATAACTCAAGGTGATATGAAATGATGACTTAGTAAAATAATCTGAGAAAGAAAAAAGCCATGATAGATATCAGCCTTCAATTTGTGAAGAAATTATTTTTCTTTTCCATGCCCTTTTTCAAATATTCTTTTCTTTTTGTGTCTTCTGGTTCAGTGGGATAAAATCTTCAAAACAAAACACCAGGGCATAAAAATGCCATTAACATGAATAAAAATAGCACGGGTAACTCCTTGGTGACAACTGACTTCACAGTGCCAAAATCACACAATTTTATTGACCTAGTTGAATTTCTTCCCCTCAGAATCAGAAACTTACCCAATTTCCTGCAGGAATGTCTGTACAGTTTTAGTTTAGTTTACTCATTAATGTTTCAAGCCTTTCTACCACAAAGGAACAGACACATGAAAGTGAAAATGTACCTTTTTTTCACAGCAGGGAGCCTTCATAATGAAAACTTGGCATGCACACCTGAGGAGAACAGTAAAGCTTATAGAATTTACATATGAGGATTGTAATGTGCTGCTTTTTTTTTTTTTTTCTACTGCAAAAGAAAGGAGAATAAAAAGAGAATGTGACATTCTGGCACCAAGGTTATCAGCAAGACATGAATTTTACTTCTGTGTTAAAGATGCAGAGAAGACATGTAAATATGTAATTTTAAGTGTTCAGGGTGTCTTCTACAAATTTTTCTGTACATCCATGACAACTGGTATTATTATTGTTGGATTTTATTATTATATTGTCTCCATAGTGCTGTATAGAAAGAACTCGGTTGAGCTTCAGGATTCAGGGGGAAAAAATAATTTATTTCAGTGGGAGGTGGTTGAAGATTTGAAAGATGTGAGAAATGGATTTGAAAACCTGGGATGTCTTGTGTTTAGAGACATCTAGTTACAAACTTGCCTGTTTTTCCTGTTTTGCCTGCTTCTTAAATTTGGATTTTCATTTCAATACCTGATGGTTTTGGGGAGATTTTTTTTTTATTTATCAACAAAAAAATTTAAATAAAGAAGACTGAAATTAAATTAATTCAGCTATTTGCTTCTAAAGAAATGTAACACCCTATTTAGGCAATTAAGCCACCTAAAGATACCCTATACAAAATAAAAAACTAAGATGATGCTCTTTTAAATACTTGTACAAATTTAGATGGAAAATAACCCTCTGTCACTACCACTTTCTGTCATTTCTGTCTTATTTTTCTGATTTTTACTTTCTTCACAAATCATCTGTACACCTGTGTGTATTATTTACCTGCTATATTAAAAGTGAGGGAGCAAAACAACACCAAAATCAAAACTTTTTTACAGCTTAAAACCAAATCTAAGTTCTGACCATCACCTAATCTTCACAGGGATATAAAGTCACTTCATCTGTCTCAGCTTCTCTATTTCTATGCTGGGGATAAAGTTATGCTTCCTCTCATAAAATAGCCTTGTTATTGTTTGAAGTTGCTAATTATTATTCTATAGATAGATAAAAGCAGTTGTCAACAGAAACAGATTTAAAGGTGTATTGCCAGCATAAAAACTTCTGTTTCATCACTAAAATATCATGAATCATTTGTGCTAATGAACCATGGGGCATTTTTTTTCCCAGTAACTCATTCTCAGGTTTCTGCTGAACTTTTCTGCTATCTCTGCTGGAAGGAAGGATCTTTTTGTATATCTGCAGATATCTGACCAGTTCTTAACATTTATTTTATTTCCTATGATACTTTCATGAGTTTTCACGTTTTTAATGCTGTATCTCTATATATAATTTTTGCATGTTTTCTAAGCTTTCCTCATATCTGAGATTAGTCCCCTACTATCAATCTTGGAAAAACACAGTCATTGAAATAGAAAAAGGAGCAGAATTTATCCAACAGAGAATAAGGATATATTAAAAAAAAAATCAAAGTAAGACAAAAGAAGGTGTATAATAAACGAATGACAGTCTTTTAACTTGCCTTTCAGCAAGTTAATTTATTCAATTTGTCTCAAATATAAATTACAGTATCTGTGATGCTTTTAAGTGTCTACAGCTAAGTAATGAGTTTTGACAAAATAGTGTCCCCTTCCCAAAAAGAACTTGAACATTTCACACTGCAATTGCAGGTTGATTCCAATGGGGAGATTAAATCCTTTAAGTGAAGTGGGAATGTCTCCTTTGACTCTTCTTGGTAAAAAACAACCAACAAACACCGCTCCCCCCCCCCCACAAACACAGCCACCAAACCCANCAACCCCCCACCCAAAGCACCCAAAAAACCAAAACCCTAAACAAAACAAACCAAAAAACCCCTACACCCCAAACCTTAAACTTCTAATTAATTTAGTTCACATAACTGTAGCAAAGCCTAAAATAAAATTACAATAAAAAGGGAACAATTCAACACAAAAACTGCTTAAAGGGCATGTCTTAATAGCTAATCAGAACTGAAAGAAATAAATCTTCACACAAAAGCAGATCTTTCACTGGCAACAATTTTCAGGAAGGAAAAGGCACAGTCAAGGGAAGAATTTTGCATAAGCAATTGTTTTTGAGGGAAAAGACATATATACAGTGATAATACACATCTTGCATCCTGTCCTTGACCATATGTATCCTCCAGCGGGGCGAGTTCCCTCGTCTTCATCCTGAAATAACCAACTGCAGCACTGAGACCTCCAGCAGGTGGATGAGTTGTTATTCCTTGGATGAAGCAGCATTGGATCTTAAGGACCAAGGGGCACTTGGTGCTCCCAAAGACATTTGTCTTTGGATAATTAGGGGAAGGACATGGCTTCCCTATTGTTATAATTTGAGGTGCGTGGAGAGAGACCTGCCTTGGAGCAGAGGAGCCCAATCCAGCCCACAGCTTGCTGCAGGAGAGTGCCAGTCCCTTCACCAAGAGGTTGTCCATCAAAATGCTGTTTCTGGTCCTCCATACCCAGCAGAGCTATGGTGCAGCTGTGGGATCAGGCTGTGAGGAGAAGTAGGAGTGCAGAGGCACGTGCTCTGAGGAGAAGGAATGCCTGCAGGATGTGTACACCAAAGTGGGATCAACTGATACACACTTCTGCAAAGAAAATTGTAAGGCACTGCAGCAGGTTACCCAGAGAAACTGTGGAAATCCCATCCCTGGAAGTGTTCCAGGCGGGGTTGGATGGAGCTCTGGGCAACCTGGTCTGGTCTGGTGGAAAGAGACCTTACCTATGACAGGAGCGTTGAAGCTAGATGATCTTTAAAGTCCCTTCCAACCCAAACCATGCTATGATTCTATGATTCTACAATTCTATGAAAGAAATCCTGTTGTTGAGATGCCCCCCAGGGAGGCTGGTGAATATTCTGTTTGGGCACAAAATCAGATCACTCCCTGGAAGTTACCTGTATGTATTAAAGCCATTTACTGTACTGGTAACACTGCAACAGAGAATCTCCTCCAGAGTGATTCTCCCAAGAGGGATTTCCCCGAGATCAAAGCCAAGGTACCTGATGTCTGAGAAAGGAGTTGCAGTATTGCTCCAGAGGCACTAAAAGACAGATCCTCAGACCCATTTAGGGAACTTAATTCCTCTGAAATAAGGAAGATCTGAGCATTTCAATAACTGCGGGAATTTGAACAATGGAACTGACTTTCAGTAAGAATCGTCATATTTTGAACTTATAGTACTTCCTCTCTATCGTGTCAGACTGTTGTCTTGCTGAGAAAAACTAATAGGATCTGTGGTCATTTTGTAGAAATACACACTTTTTTTTTAAAGAGATTTCCTGGTTTTAAATCTCCTTTGAGAAAGAAAGTAGAAAAAGGCTGAATTTCCAAATATCTGTTCTCTTCCACGTTAGAAAACAAAAGGGAAATTACAGTATTGCCAAGTATCCCTTCAAAACCCTGTAGGAAAATGAAGATATGTCAACATATGCAAGAAGCTATATTCTCCATATTACATCACGGATGGCCTTAAATTTGTCTGGCTCAAGGTTGTCCTTTGATTGGTATTCAAGTGGAGTGGTAAGTGTGTGCTCTCTAATCCCTGCAACACATGGTAATTTTTTCATTCTCTCTCCGTCTCCACCTGTTCCATGGTCCAGTGGAGGGCTGCAAATCCTATCAGGGGAGTGCAGCACTGCTAAGCCTGCTTCCCTGGCTCCAGTCCATCACATGTGCACTCAGGCTGCAGAGCACCGAGCCAGCTGCAGCCCAACGATCATGTTATCAGATGACGGATGGCTTCATATCAGGTGTTTAAACTGACGAGCTGCCCCATCTGGTAAATGATTTGGGAAGTCTGGCCTTGCTTGATGAATGGGGAAAGTGACAATGCCAATCAGTGTGACCCCTGCAGCTTCCCTGCTGCCTGCCCAACAGCCACAATCAAGTATATCCCACTGGTTTACTCTTTCAATCCTATTGTCACTCTACTGAGACATAGTGTCACTAAATTGCCACTAAATTATATCATTAATCCAAATATTTTCCTTGTAAAAACCTTCACAAAATACATACCACACCTTCAGCAGTGTTGGAAACCAGATTAAGTTGACAGAAGATGATGCAGTTATAGAGGCTGGGCAGGTCTGTTATAGATGACTCTGGTGAGCAGGCCAGTGACACAATTATTGAGGCACTTTTTCTTTCTCCCTTGAAATTCAAAAATCGTGGGGCTGACCATCAGATATCAGGGGTAGATATGATGTCTGGATTGTCTCCTGGGTCTGAGTCAGAAAATCACATACACTTAAAGCACGTGACAAATTCCCTCTAACTTCAGCAAAGCCATATTAATTGCCATCAGCTTGAGACCCAGCCCTCAGTATCTTATTAAAATACTCATTACAGAATATGTGATTGAAAACTAACACTGTTTAAAATTACTACTGACGTACCATTTCATAATGTGGTATTGAATGTCAATTCAAGAAAATATATCTCTCTTTGTTTAAAATATTATTTTATTACTTAAGTATGTTGAATATAAATTACATAAACACAGGAGCTTACACTTTAATTCACTGTTAAATTTTCATCCATGTACTGTGTGTTTGGCTTAGTTGCAGAGTGCATTGCAAACTGGTTACTTATCATAATAGAGATCAAATAATTGAGACAGGGCAAAATACACAGGGAGTATAAAAACAACATGTAGGTATTTTAACAACAAGGCAGCTACCTGAAGTATTTTTCAGCCTGTGCATCTTTACATTTACTGTGGATCATTCCTAATCAGTACCATAGTGTGCTTTTGTGAATTTGTATGCTCCTGGATGTATAGAGAGACTGTACAACATGATTTATGTTTTGCTAAGTTGTGCAACGCAGTTTTATCACTGAATCAGGGGCTAGCATTTCAGTTTTATTGGTTATCCTTGCATATATCTGCCTCAGGTAAAATTCTATCACACTCATGACATAAGAAATGTGTTTGGGTTTTATTCAGTTGTTAACCACAAAGTGGAGGAGGCAGAAGGAGATAACTTTCATATGTCACAGGACAGTGACATGCATTGTTCCTATTGCCATACACACGTATTCGGGGGTTTATTGTACTCACCTTAACCGTGTAATATGTCATAATCCTATGAGAAGACAGACTGTGTATTAAGATCATTGGGATTTAAAATTTCTACTAAATGAGACAGATGGCAAGGTTCACTTGTTATGCAGCAATCAGGTGTAGTTCTTCTTGCATCTCTCCTGAGACCAAAGGACAAGTTTTGGTGCTCTGATATCCTTTCTTATTGTACTCTGTCTGTCCCTTTTCTCCCTTGTAGCAATATTGCAATGCATAATGTCAAGCCTAACACTTGCTTTTCCCTGGAGACAGCTGAAGGTACAGAATGAGAACTTGCATGAATTAACAACGGGAATCTCAATATATACTGGGAAACCCTCAACGTATTTTCAGAAGGAAGTTCAAAGCTGAATGAGAAGAAAAAGAGAATGCTATTTTACCTCATTCTCCTCTCACCCTCCTTTCCTTTCACAACTTCATGAGACTTTAACAGCCATAAGACCTGGTCTAGGATTGCTGGGTCCTGAAAACAGACAGCAATTTCTTTTTGAGTTTTGGGTACACAAGGAACACAGAAACCTCTGCAAAATTATTTTTGGTAAACATAGACTACGTAAGAGTCAAAAATAATATATAGTTGTTTTTAAACTGATTTGTATGCACAATACAAAAGTATAAATGACTTCAGCAAGATTTATTGATTCGTGTCAAGGCATCATTACTTTTCAAAGTGTGAAAAATGATCATATATTTATGACCTGCCGACTGAAGCTGTTTTGTGAATTAGCAAAAGCTCTGGAGAGGAGCAGCCTAATTGCATTATCATAGAATCAGAGATGGTTGTCAATTTTCCCCCATTTAGCTTTTCTCCTTTAGTTTGTTAAAATGAAGGTGCCATACGTTGGTTGAATTCACTAATACCCTGATGAATGAGGTATTTTCCCAATAGGCTCACTACGAGTATAAACAGTGAATTAGGGATGATAGGTCATCAATCATATCTCCTTCAAACAGATCTTTGCCCTGAGATTATTTGTTATATATTAAGAGCACTTACAAAGTTATCATAGAAAACACTCTGATGAAAAGACACTAAGTTGACCTTAATTCCCACTTATGGGGTTTGTAAGGCAGTTTGTTTGTTCAGATTGATATCCCTCCATAACAGCATACTAATATCTAGGTTTTATTTTCTTGATTAACAGTCTTTGTTTCTTTTACCTTTTGAAATATGCATAATTTTCATAGTATCCCCTTTTAATGTATCTATACCCCATGGCTGAAATTCAATATTTGCCCTGAACTTTAAGTTAATATTTTCATTAATTTGAAGGTGTTTCTGGATTTCAAGAGCTACGCTGGTTACCATTTTTATAGGAAGCTGTCATTTATGCTCCTCTTTGGAACAGTATTTAATCATCATCGGGGTAGTGTCTATGCACACGCTGTACTGTAAGCAAGCGTTTCATCTCCATTGATGAGCACCAGCCCCTGGTGGAAGTTAAGCATATGTTTAAGCAGTGTCCTGGCTGGAGGCACTTTCCCGGATGATATCCTTAATTTAAACCAAAAAAAGGTCAAAGGCAATCTATAATTCAGAGTACCTTTCACCTCCTGCAATGTGACTATGGCTGGCTCCAGCTGTGATGCTGAGTCAGTGGGGGAGGCAAAGCAGGAATTCATCTGTAATTGCGTCCTGCGACCAGGGCTGCATCACGTGAGGCCCCATAACAAGCTGTGCTAATAATGTGCTAACAGATGCGGGAGGGCTTCTGCTCCTACTCCCAGCAAATCTATGACTTATCATGCTTATTAAGCTGGAGGTAAATTTGCCCTTCAAAAATGCACATCCAACACCCACTGAAATCAGCAGGAGCACCGTGCAGCAGGGCTGGCGTCAGCGTTGGCTCAGCCTGTCCCTTTCCCTGGCTGATGATGAAGCTCCCCCATCGTGTCCCTTTGGTTTCCAGCCAGGAAGATGGTACACTGGGCAAGTGTGGAGGAGCAGAGTGTCAAGTGATGCTTCCTTCCCCAGGAGCCAGGTGCTCCCAGCATACACAAAGTGCTGCTTTTTGGGAGATGCTGGCCAAAAGCTGTGCTACATGTTCTGCAGTCCTCAGTGGATGAACTTTCCTAAGAATTTGTTTGGATCCTCATCCACTAAAATGAAATGTATTAGGCACAGCAGCATGACAGTGAGGGCACAGCAGCATGACAGTGAGGGCACAGCAGGTAGACTAGAGCAATTATAACAATCTGAGTGCTGGATTTGTAGGGTATTTACATCCAAAGGTTGGGAGATTTACACAGTCACTGTCTTTACCATGGAGCAATGCAGCCAACACCTCCCACAGTGAGGTGTCTGTACTCTGGAAACTGGGCCAGAAGGGAAAGGATCCTTCATTTACTTCCTTGATGTGCAGTCACTCATGTTGATAGAAAAGTTAAAAGCTCTGACACTTATTTAAGAGATGAAATTGTATGTCAAATTATTTTTTTCCCATCACAAGCTTTCAAATATGGCTGTAGCCTGCACACTTAATGCAATCTTATCTTGAATTGTACGGCCTAATAATACTGCCTTATTTAATTCCCTTTGCACAGACTCTGGCTGGAATATTTTCAGAACTTAAGTACAAGAGAGTCACTTATAAGTTGGTTACATTTAAATGCATTTATGAAAATTTTTTTACTTGAATATTAGGAACACAGCTTCCACTGCTCTTCCTAATTGCACCATGGGCATCTTTTTGAGAAGTCCCATGGACGCTGTGAAGACCACCAAATTACAGACATGCATTTGGAATCCATTAATATTTGTATAGCAAAACCTTCATTCACACACACGGGTTAAGGAAACCCGAAGGAATGCTAACACAGTGTGTGCAAGTTCTGACTCATCTCGATGCTCATGGATAATTTTCCCCTTTAGACAACAGCTGACACCTTCAACACACGAACCTGTGACTACCAAAATGATAAATGCTGCAGAGAGAAAAAAACTTGCTTCCTGGACTGAAGCAAAAAATCCCAAGGAAGGTAAAGTGTTGGTGAGATTTTAAAGGAAATTTGTCTAAAGAAAGGTCGGCTCTTGCATAAATGATATTTTTTGTAGACAAATTTTATCACGGAACACGTGTGTGACTCCATGATCATGGGTGTTCTTTTTGGAAACATTCTTAAGAGATGCATCTGCATTCCTATTTCCACCGCTGGCCCCACACGGGTTGCAGGGCTGGGACTGTGAACGGGGTTCAGATTTGCTATTCAGCAGCTGGAACTCGTTGTTATTATTCAGCAGGCTAAAGGATGAGTCAAGGAGATATGATAAGGTCTAGAAGATTAGGATAAAGGCTCGAACAAGCTGGGGGAGGAGATGGCATAGTGCTGGCTGCCCCTTTCCACCTTGTGCCGGCTCTTAGCCTTTAACATTCACGGTGAAACTTTAAAGGCAGAGAACGGCCTTAAGAAAGGGAAGAACTGTAGGTCTTTCATGAGGTTAATATTTCCTTCGAGAAAAAGCAGGGAGATTGAGGAGAATGGGGAAGGTGTTACTGTAATAGCAACATAAACTAAAGTGGGCGATTTCTAATTGAACAACGGGTGGTCCTGTTTTTATCAGTTTATGGTACCGCCTGTTTTTGTCTCCATGAGCACTCTTCTTTTGTCATTCAGCTATATAATCACAACCTTTTGTGAGATAATCACAGGTAATTAACTTTGTAACTGTTCTTGTCCTGTAGACCAGTAATTGCCGGTCTCTGAATCACAGATCTAGGAGGCTTCTCAGATAAAGGAAGATATGATCTAGCTGTAATTTCAAGTTTTTGACAACTGATTGAGTGCCAATTGTTTTACACACGGTGATGTATTTATGGCAATTCTCGCTTTGGTAGTGGGTCTGAAAGGTTAGACTGCAAAAGAGCCACACTTCTAAAAAGGCATTCCTCACAGTAGTGAGATTTGTGTAAGCTTACCAGGCAGAACATTTAAATTCTTCTACTTTTTTTGTCCTTCATAACTTTGATTTGCTCTTAGATGTACTGCACTGTGGGTCAAGTGGAACAATTCAGGTCTGAATAAAGAAAATAACAATTGCTTTATCAGTTCAGAACGAAACTACATCTTATCCAGTCGGCTCCTGAGAGTAAGCTGAGCACCAGCAGATGCTTGAAGAAGTGAAAAAAAACCCTGTGGCAAATGCCGTGACATCGTCTTAGGATATGTTCCTGGCCTCCAAATATTTGTATCTCAAGGGCGTTTTGAGATGCAGGTATAGTACTTTAATTAAATACTTTATGATCAGTTTTTAATGCATCAGACATGGATGAATGTGATGTTTTCACATTCCTTCTGTGATCTGGAATTCTAGTGTTTGGACATAAATTGTATGCAAGACCACGTTCATCTGTTTGTTTTTAACTTGCTGATTAATGTGATGCCTCCATTACTGTCCCTCACAATATATCCTATCTGAATCAGGGCATATTTGAAACCAGTGCTAGGAATCAAGGAAAATAAAACAATAACAGGATATTTGCAATGTTTGTAAACTGCTGTAATTATCAAGATATAAAGGTCTTTGTTCACAAATTAAAAAAAAAATTGTTAGCAACATGGCAGAGGAAACATGGCATATTAAAGCATTTTATATTCAATAACTGTGGCTTAGTATAGGTTAACAAAGGTTTCTCAAAGTATCTGTCATTCATATTCAAACTTTTTATCATTACAGACAGAAGTAATTTTTGTCAAAGTCCATAATGCTGAAGGTAACAATCAGAATACCTATATAACATGTTAGAAATTATCACTTTGCTTGAGTTCAATTTTACTTGAGTTTAATTGAATATTGGCAGAAATTGCTCAGGTTTGTGGCAAGTCTTCATCAAGTTGAACCTGATCTGGATGTCTTAAGAGAAATAATATAGTCTGCCTCAACTACAGGTTACTGAACTAAATATGCAGCAATTATTTAGTGAAGTTCTGGTACGTGTGTAATGCAAGAAACTAGGTTAGATTATGATTGTGGTACTTTCTGGCCTTAAAATAAATGGGATCTATAACATAAAACTCTCTTCATTCAGGTTAATTATCATCAGCTGAATTTTGCCATTCCACACATGGTGAGAGTCATGTATTTCAGGGGAATTGTTCACCATTCTGTGCACTGGGAAAGATTCAGACCTGTGTTGATGAATGTAGTGCAAAAGGGGTTTGAATAATGAGAGAACAGTGTTTGAAACAACTTGATGACTTACTTAAATATAGTATATTAAATATGTGAAGTACTGAGGTAGAAAAGGGTTTTCTCCCATCTTTGGTCAGTATCCATAAAGCTCAAAACACTCTTTTGAGGAGCACAACAGGTCCAGGAGGGCAGGAATGGAAAACCTCTGCCCCCTCCCCAACACGTATCTCTCTCCATGCTGTGGGCTCTGTGCCCACAGCATCTCTCTCCATCCTCTGCAGGGACAGCACAGTGGTAACAGTGGAAGAATTAAAATCACACTGACATTGCTTATATGCCTCCAAATCCCAGTGATGATCAGACTATGATTAAATGTCCCAAGACAGAATTCAACACCTGGCTGAAAAGTTTTGCACCTGGCTTCAGTGCTTGATTCTCATATGAAGAGGAGCTGAGGGAACACACTTTGGACTTCTTCCAGCACTGCCTTTCAGAGTACTCTGTGTGCAAACAGAAACAAGAGGTCAGCAACTGAAGAAAGCATCATTGCCACAACAGACACTGCCAGGTGGGGTGATCCTGTCTGCATCTGTCAGTGGGGCTGTCACTTCATCACTGCTGACTTTGGAGGCAATGTTAATGGCTGGAAGCTTTTGTTTCCCTGCTGGACCCATTTCCCCATCCCACAGTGGGCTACCCTGGCTGTTGTGCTAAGACAGTATTTTGGGAAGAAGGCAGACCTAGAAATTTGCAACAGGAAATTATTTCTCTTTAAACACCCCATATTTAGGAAGGAGGCACTTTTTAATACAGATCAATGCAGTGATCTCCACCGACTGACTGCCAAGAAAGGAGTGCACATTACAGCTGGAGAGAGAGCAAACAACTGGAATGGGAGGGGTGGAGGGAAATCTTGCAAGCTTTTCCCCGAAGAGGCCCTGATCCTGTGGTTCTGCCATGTTTCAGGATAAACAAGATGTCTGTATAGCAGAACATTGTCACAGGATCAGGATTTCCTATTTCAAAAGTAACCATCAGCTTAGCCCCATATTTATTTTAAGTACCTCAGCTTTGCCCTGGTGTTCATGTAGCAGCAGCAGCAGTTAATTTTCCTGTGACAATGTTCTATTCTGCTGACATTATCTCTTAAATATAAGACTATTCTATTAAGGTGGATGAATTGAATTTCATTTCCTCTCACTTCAAATAATGGCATTCTATTCACATCATTTTCAGTACATCATGGCAGAGTATGGACTTTTGTTAGAGGCTGGTACCTGCTAATGCTGTTACAGCAAGGGTACAGATTTCCATTATAAATCCTCTTTTACGGTGTTTTGAATCAGCTAGAAAAGTTCCCTCCAAGATGAAACCTGGCACCAGGAAAAAAAAATTGAAGTTAAGAATGATTTGACTTGGTTGTTTTAAATATCTTTCAATTGTATAAATAAATGGAAAGTTTATCAGTTCAAGACATGTTTTAAATTCCTATGAATCAGCATCTCTTCAGCTCAAGGATATAGTTTGACATTAGTTCATAATTGCTTTTTGTATTATGAAAAATAACAAGTTCTTAAACTTTGGAGAGTCTGTCTTCTATATGTCAAATAACTACTTTACATAATGGTTTTGTTGTACATATTCTAAATATGTTTTTTCCCAAAGAAATGCTAAAAATAACATATTCATAAATCTGCCTTAAATCATGCTTTCATGGTAAACTTATAACACTTATGAAACAGCTGTTACAGTCAATATTTTTTGTGTTATAACAACTCCCTCTTTAAAAGTCATGATGTAACTGGATTCAGAAAAACACATCAAGCAGAACAAGGAGCAAACAGGACAACACAGCAAAGCAGTCTGTTCTCCCAGGCAAAGTGGCTGGGCTGGATGGCCACAGAGCCTGGAGAACCTGGCAGCTGTTGGCCCTCTCATTTCTGGCTCTCCTGTCATCTGCATGTCCCCTTCAGGCTTTTATCTCTGAAGCATATGCATTCTTTAAAACACAATTTGCTGCATCACCCCTAAAGAAATCCCTTTGTAAGGAAACGGGTCACAAAACAAGAAAGAAAATTCTGGGTGTAGCAAATTCTCCTCAATTCTCATACTAGCAAAAGACACATCATTTTACCTTCAGCCACAGTGCAGAGAATGTAGGCATGTTTTAACTTTAACAGTTCTGCTTTTCAGAAATAATTTCTGTTTTTCTGATTCTTCTGAACTTCCTGAATTATGTGTGCACTCATTGTTTATTGAGTATTCATTGATCAATAGAAATGCCCAACTACTCTGCTCTTATTTTCACAAACCCTTTCGTTAAACACACAGCTTTCCCTGGACCTCAGAAAGCAAGGAATTAAAGTACAAACATACACTCTTTGAATGCACACACGTTACATCACACTAAAACTCTCACAAGCAGCATTAATAAGTGCATGGATTATAACAATTGCACATTATTTTAATGGGCTGCAATTATGAGAAAAACATTAAAACACGTAGTGCTCATAGATTTCACCGGCTTCTAACCTGAAGGCTGGCAAATGTCTTATCCATGTTTCTAAGTGGTAACTGACATGAGCATGCATCTTCTTTCAAGCTAGCAAATTCAGGTTAAAAGTCAGTCTTTATCCACCAGTACTCTAAGTGTATGTTACACTATTTTACAGATATTTCAAGGTTTGGTGTCTCGTTGAGGTGACAAGGAAAATCATCTCTAAGGAAAACACATCTTCCACAAAAGTTGAGTGAAGAGCAATACACATATGGACCAGGGGAAGAAAGTTTTCATTTCTTATTGCAGAAAATATCCAGTAAATTAAAAATGATTAATTTTAGAGCAGTTCCTATCAATATGGTTGGTCTCTCCAAGCAATCATTGTCCTGGCTTTCAAAAACTGCGAAGAAGGAATTCTTTCCATTTATGAATTCACAAATGTGATGTGAAGAGCAAAATGGGACATAGATAACTCATGAATTGTCACTGACCATTTTAGGAAACCAAATAATGAAATATTATTCAAAGCCTTCTGCGTGGTTTCCTGTCTTTCAGTTCAGCATTGTCTTGCTGAATCCTTTACAGCAGTGTCACAAACTGTTCTACCTGCATTGAACTCCTCCCCTACATACTGAGCTGTGAGAAATACCAAGCTCTCAGATAGCTGTAGCACTGTGAATAGTTTCCATGTGAGACATTTGCATGTCCGAAAACCTGTTAGAAAAGAACTCTTCAGCACTCAGTACTTCTGTCACCAGATGTACAATGCCAGCCACATCAACCCTCTGCCACTGACTGATGTGCAAGCATAAGCCACCTCAAAACAATTTCTGTGTGTGAATTTTGACATTAGCCTCCAGTTTTCAAGACTGACCTCTGCAATCCCTTTTATAACTTTCTGATATCCTTGCAGAAGCCTCTTTTTGTTAATCACTAGAAGAATAACATAGTCATCTACACAGCTACACAATACCTGAAGGGGATGAAAGTAAAACAACAATAATTGAATTTGATTCCAAATATACAGAATCTATAATTGGAATTCAGAGTATATCCACTGAAATATCTCCACACTAAGCAGCTGTCATATGGCAGGAGGGACAATAGCCATGCAGTGTGTGTGTGCTACTACCAGAGTAGTTCAGCATAACACTCTACATATTTAAGCAGTATCAGAAAATCACACAGAAAATTTAACTGCAGCCATGCCCAAATGTCTTAATGACCAGAAGAGGGGGACTGCACACATGGACAAGAGATGCCTAGATAGAATTCCAACTCCTAAGTAATTACATGAAAATTTATTCGCTCTTTGGGCAAAAAGCTTGTCTACGTAGGAAAGCACACTGGAAGAGGTGTCACAATAGGGTCACAGTGCAGACCAGCCCATAGAATGTTCCTAGGTTTGTAGAAATTTTCTGACCTGAGAATGAGCACAAAGGTCCCCAGGGTGGATTTTAGGAGAGTGAGCAGTGTGAGCTGAAGTGCTTGAGAACTTTTGCAGAGGAGAATGAGCATAGCTATGTCTAGTGGGATAATAAAGAGAATAGAAAAGGAAATGAACCACCATTATGATACTGCAGTTCATGTGTTGCAAGAAGGACCAAAATCAAAGTCTTTAGGTGTCATGCATACAACACTATGAAAGACATGGCAGCCTTTAGTCCCTTTTCCAGGAAGGCAAATGATATAACAAGGAACAGGTGAATCTATATCTATATCTATCTATATCTATATAATATTACTGACTTCAAGGACAGTGTGTATCATCTTGATTTGAGAGGGTGTGAAAAGGCAACAATTTCTTGATCTAAGAAAATGTGCTAGTGAAAGCAGTGGAGTTAGTATAAGAACACATGCTGCTGGTAAAATAAGATGTTCATGGGCATTGGGGGTCAGATGTGCTGACACTTCTGAGATAAGTTGATTGTGAAATTGCTGCATTAAAATTTTAGAAGAAGATGTGGAAAGTTAAAAAAAGATAAATCCATCTTCACTTTCCTAGCTTGAGCAGTTTAAGAGATGCTCAGCTGTGACTAGAGAGGAAAGGATGCCAACTTTCCAGCGTGTGTGTGCACATTTCTTTTGCTCATAATTAATAGCCCCTGTGCTTGCTAAGTTTTTGGAAAGCAGCTCGCAGCCTACCTAGGTAATGCCTTCTGACAACGTTTTGAAGATCAGTTATGTCATATGGCTGCCTTTTAGAAAAAAAATTGTAATGCATAGCAGTGCCATATGGCATCTCTGAAGAATCAGCCGGATTGGACAGACATTCATTGGATAAAGTCCCACAGCACTTGGAAAAGAATGTAGTCCTGTTGCCAAAATGTGGCCTTTGTTAATCTCCTAACTATTATTGTGCAGAAACCAATTCATCTGTATTAATTATAAACAAATTTTAATTACTTCAGTAAAAGCTCATTATACAAATATCTAATGCCAAACAAGCTGCCTTAACCCTTTGTGAGACTCCAAAGAAATCTTTAGATGTTTGATGGTGGGTGTTCTGTGAAAAGCTGAAATTTCAGCAAGAGTGCAGAGTACAATCGTGTGACATTATGTTTTCTTCTCTTCATATTTCATGTTGTATATGTGTTTTACAGACTCATTCAAAATAGTGTCTGTGGTTATAAAAGGCCATTTACAACTCAAATCTGAGAGCACATAACTAAACCTGACATCTTCTATTGTTTAAGATTTCAAAGTAAAATATAGTCCATTTTAAAATTGCAATGACTCTCAATGGCATGAATAATGTGACAAACTGTGACCTGTTCATGGTAAAGCATTCAGCACTGTCCAAGCTCACTTGCAGTTTTTCTGTCTGGCTTGTAGCCCTACCATCAACCAATCCACCTGAGAAGCAGGGGAATGGTGTTTGGGGGTAATTCAGGCACTGCTCTTGATTCTGCAGTCTGCACCCACGGAGAAGCTTTTTTCCTCTCACAGAAATATGTGTTTTACTGTAAAGTTAAGCAAAACATTGCAATTGGTTATAATCACCAAGACTTTGTGTAAAATTTTAATTTGTTACTCATGCATACAGATTTGTTCTCTACTGGCCACCAAAGAGGGCTTCTCTAATCTCACTTTGGGATGGGTGGATGGTAATGTTCCTCATCATAATTTGGATACCATTATGAAATGACGTAGGACTCTGAGAGGTTAACCCATTCAGACTGCTCTGCCACATGACATATTAACACAACAGGCCCAAGGTCAAGAAAACACAAACTGGGACCCTGGAGTTTTGCCATGAGTTTCAGCTGTGAATGAAATCCAAAACTCAGTGAAAAAAAGAACAACTTTCTTAGTTTGAGGTCAAAACCATCCAACCTGTCTTAATCCATCCATCTTACTTGAATTATTACAACATACATAACCTTATAGTATGAAACTCTTGCAGTCTTAAATCTTTCCAGACTTGCTGAAAACTTGACCCACCATAATGAAATCTATAGGAGTTTGACATACTGAGGGTTACAAATGACATTTCCCAAATATATATGTATTTTATTATTTCACAGGACTTTTCCTATCAGACAGCATAATTTTAAAAATTTGTATTTGTGCAGGAATTTTTGAATAATATGTGAACTTGGGTGCTACCTCTGGTTTTATTTCACCACATCAACCATTTTGTCTTAATCAACATTCCCATCAATATTCAGATTTGGACCTCAATAGCTTAAAACCAATAGAACCAATTCATGCCTTCTTCCTACCTCAAACTTTGGAATTACCACTTAAAATATAAGTCTGTCTCCTTCTAATTTTCCTGCTTTTGCTGTATTAGCACAAATACTGTCATGAAAGCTAATTCCAGGGTAATTAATATGTGGTTTATCTCTTCTTTTGAGACTTTTGGTTATCTCTAATCACCAAGGTTAAGTACACCTTCTCTATGTTAAATTGACAGAGGCAAGCTCATGGCTCTGTATGTAATGGCCTTGTGACCACTGAGTGGCCTTATGACCAAAAAATCGTCTTATACTCAATGAACAGTCTTTAACATTAAGGACCATAAATTCCAATGGCCCGTGCAAACTGTTGAGCAAAGATGTTCTCTGGCATAACATTCTGTTTTCCTGAAGTCACTGACTGAAGTGCTGTGTAGAGAGCTAATTTCTTCTCCTTAAAAGATGGAGGGAAATCACAGAAGGAGAAACATGAAGTGGAGAGTTTTTGCTAAAAGCTTGCTAATCCACTACACTTCTAGGAAACCATATCTCATTTTACATCCAAATGCATTGGCATCTTACAGTAAAAAAACCTGAGTAACAAATGCTGAAATCCAAGGACTTTCAAATATTAAATTGCTATAGATAACTTCTTGTTTTTCTGTTGCATTTATGGGAAATTTTCATGTGAGTTAAAAATTAACATTGATATTCATATGTCAAAACTAGAAGCCGAAAAGATATTTGTGACATACTGTGATACGTCAATAATATCTGGGTACTCAGAGATCCTAACTATAGAGTCTTCACTGAAGTGATATTAATATTATGTATAAATTTTATACATAAAGCAAGCAAGCTGGTGGGGTTTTTTTGAATACAGATTTATCTACCTTTAGCACTACTTTATGTTCTTTAAACAAACATCATGATCCTACTGAAATAAATAAAACACTCTAGCAAGGGGAAGATGAGGATCAAAAGATTATTTTCCAATTCCCTTCCCAGAGGTTCTGTCTTACTAGAGAGCTCATTTTGTTTCAACTAAGTTACATAAAGAACATGCTTTCATTAAATCCAGAATAAAAAGCATGGAACCAGAAATTCTTATTACTGAAAAATCAAATATACTGCAGAAAATGTATGCTTGAAGGTCTTAAATTATATTTTATGTTTTGCCTACTTGGTCTTTTTTCCCATTATCTCTTACAATTAGGCCTTAGTAAATTGAGGGTTACAGTCAAAAACAGCAAGGAAGAATCATGAAGCTGGCAGGACTGACTGTGCAAGTAGCCAGAGCATCTGTTTCAAAACAGTGCCCTGAAATGAAACTGCAGGGAAGAAAACGCATCAAGGAAAGAGATGCATTATCAAGAAACCAGTGGCAGTCAAGAGGAAAAAGCCAGAGAAACCCAAACTGAAAGTGATACAAAATTTGGTGCCACAAAAATAGGTGTCAGGTTATGCACTGACTGGCAAGGTTAGACTGTCCTGGACTTGCTTGGAGGATATCAGAAGAGAAGCACCTATCACACCTATCAGAGCAGTCATGTGCTGAAGCAGCCAAAAAATCCCTTATTGGTAAGCTCTGCCTGTTTTCTGAGCCTGCCAGACCCTAACCAGGGCAACACATAGGACTTGTATGGAATGATGTTTGGCAAACTTTTTTTTTTTGTGTTTGTCTTTGTATTATAATTGTGTAACAAGCCAAAAAAAATTAACCAGGAGAAATTAAGGGCAGGCCATCAGTAGTCCGAGACCAACTTAAATCTCATCAAATGTAGCAGGAAAAGCTAATCTGGGAAAGTAGAAAGGTACTTACCATTTTGCATGTCAGGACCAGACTATCCTTCTGTGCTTGCGTAGTATTGCTGAGAACAAAATACCAAGGGAAAAATCAAAAAAGTAGTAGGAGGCTTGCTGCCAGGTTTTATGTATATAATGGAGCCTTGGTACAGGTTGGGATAACACCCTTCTAAGGAACACTGCTGTTTCCCTGAATGAGCCAAAGGAGCTGGGGCTTCTAATGGTAACAAGCTTCAGTATTTGTGTCAGACCACATCCAACATGCTTTTACACTAACAGCTATGGAGCACTCTATCATGCACCTTTGTGTTCTAGGTTAATAAAAACTTTAAAAGGAAGTTGATAAAAATAGAAGATGTCATAGTACTTTTTCTTGGGGGAAAAAATAACAAACATAGCAATGTGAGCCACTGTACTTTTATTGGCTTTTAATATCAAGCAATTAGCATTACTCTAAAATTTACCACAGCCCACATTAATAAGAGGTTCATTTAAAAATTCTTTAAGGCTGACTGATTAATACCCTGGAAAGAAACCATTTCTGCCTATTTTAATTTTTGTGATGCTGCAGTTCCTAAGCTCATGAAGAGGTTTGGAGAGATTTCCCAATGTTGATAATTTTACAGTAGGACAGGCTCAATCTGAAGGAAAATGTGCTTTCACCTAGCAGCCAGTGATCCCTTTGGGTTTATGGCTCTGTGCTGATGCCCTCTCCTTACAATGATGAACTTGCACACATGCTGCAGAGTAGGTTTTGATTTACTGGGAGTTACAGAAGGTATGCAACTTTGCTGAGATCTTCTTTCATTGGGAAGAAGAGCTGGTAGCTTGTGACTATTAAAGTCTGTCACTGAGAGAAGAACTGGATTCCTCCTCTGTGATTCTTCCTTGGGAGCTATCATTAGGCTGCATTTGTTGGGTGGGGATGGGGTGGGAGGCCAGCTATGCTGCTGGGGGCTGAGAGCACTGCACTGATCTGAGGCTGATCCCGTGTCAGTCACCTTCTGGGTGTTGTGGCTCCTGTTCACACTGTGCTGCTGTTTCTTCACTAAGATAATTTTATTTAATATGAGGAACACTGGTGAAAACCACTAGGTAAGATCAGAGAATTATGATAATCACTAGAAAATATGAGAAAATATTTGTAGTGTTAAATACCATGTTCATACACTTTATGACATGGTATCATCATAAACACTCTGTTCTTACCTGAAAGCCTGTGAATCATTTCCCCTCATTTTCTTTCTTACCAAGAACTACAGTTGCCACAAAACCAGACCTATTCTTGATTCCTTTTTAAAGAAACTGTGCTTGCCAATTCTGCTGAGTGGTTGAAAAAAGCACGCGACTCAAAAATAGTATATATGATAGTGTGAGAAACCTTTGAAATGATCTGTGGTATTTTTGCTACAGATAACCAACCTATAGTGTTGCATAATGATATCCAAATAGTGAAACCAGTTTTCCAAGAAAGACATTGAGTTAGTCTAGAAGAATGACCCACCCTGTGTAGGAAGCAAATATGTACAGAAATAAAAGAGACGACAGAGTTTTTCTTCGCTCTTGTGGTAATTTTAAGTTCCATACTTATACAACATGAGTAGAGGAAACGATGGAGGGAAATGAAGGGAACTCCCAACTCCCTCTACTGGGAAGAACCAGAAGACCCACTCTGGACATCATTCCTTGTATTTTTGTACATGCATTCACTGATGCTTTCTCTGAAGATTTTTTTTTTTTTTCGTAATTGGGTCATATTTCGACATGCACAACTGATCCTATGTTGCTATCAGCACCCTGTTTCTGTGTGACTGCAGGTGCTGCTGCTTGGTGAGTGCCATGGGTGGTGTAAATCTGGCTGTGACAAGTAGGCTTTGTTAGGGTGCTGGAGTCTGGCTCTCAGCAGGGAACCAAGGTTACTGTCAGATGAGCTGAGGGCAACATTTTGGCCTTATCAAAATGGGTGAAGTGAGGGCCCACAAAGCCAAGAGTACCACCAGGGCAGAGCAGAGGTGGCAATGGTCTTTTTGAGCCTCTATAAAGGTGTAAATCCTGTCAAGGAGCAGGATCCCCAACCAGAAGTGGTAGCAATGGTACTGGGCTCCATCCCATCTGACTGTGGACTGCAGACCCGAAAAGCCCCAACTGCTCTGAGTGGATTTACACTAGAGTGTGCTTTGGGAGGACATTTCTGTGAGAGCAGTGGGGTCACTCCTGAGTATTCCTGGCTGATATAGGAAATTAAGGTTTTTGGCACATAGATTTGTTCTGAAATCCCTATGACCTTGACACAGACAATCTAGTACAGTCTCTAACCAATATGTTGGCATATAAACTAGAGTAGATTTCATATTTCTGATTAAAATACAACTATGGCTTTGATGACTGACAAGAGATACTTTTTCTCTTTTCCCAAATTGTGTATTCTCTGTTTCACTGATTCTCATGGGAAATATAAGTGCTTGGTAATATGGAGAAGCACTTGCAAATACAATGAAGCAAGTTTAATTTCCTAATTCACAAGGCCAGAAGTATGAATATGATTATAGGAAGAGATGTAAACCACATGACAGATTTTTAAAGAAATACCACCATGGCACACTGAACGTTGTCCCCATCATAGCCACTGGCATCTAGAAGTTACACCTGTGGAACAGAGTGGCACTCTCTCCTTTTTTGTGCTGTTTTATGACATCATATCAGAAATTTATTATTTATCAAAATACAATGCTCTTTGGATTTCCAGACGTGAATGTAATCAAATGGCATGTGTGAAATTAATAGTACAGAAAACTTAGCACAAGGCGTGATGAAGTACACTTTAAGGTGAGGAGTGCTGATGTACATGTTAGCACATCAATTTATCCAATGTGAAGTCAAGCGGAAATTATTTATAAATCATTTGTCTTTTTAAAGGAAGGTGATGCTAAGATGTTGCCCTTAACATGTTTGATAAGCACATTCTGATGTGATTTAAGTCTTTAGATAGACTCAAAATGAATACAGAGAGCCCTGCAGCTTTGATACCAACAAGAACGAACACATCAGAGAGTGCCTGATATGTAGAATTGTAAAGAACTGACAAATACGACTCACAGAAATCTTACAGTTAAAAGCCAAGGTAAATTTAAAAAAATGTAGGATAAGTGGCACAGCAAGAATAACTTATGAAAAATGAAAGCTTATATGAGGGAAAAAGGGGAGGGAGGCAGGGAAGGAAGGAAGGAAGGAAGGAAGAAAGGAAGGAAGGAAGGAAG
>WBNO01019033.1:431252-448767 GCA_013400575.1 Peucedramus taeniatus | reverse complement strand
TTTTTTTTTTTTTTTCCTATATAAGTCTAAATATCTAAGGCTAAACTGAAGAACCCAACTGCAGTGGTCAAAAGCCCAGTTGGATGGAGACATATCACATACTGAAGCAACACCTGCTGCAGTTATCCAGGCAAAGATCCTATCCTGATGATGTTCTCCCTCTAATAATGTCACTATAGGTAAATCTTTCAAAGAGGTTTTGCACAGTGAACAGAGGACATAAGGCCAGTTTGGTGAAATCTGTCAAATTCAGGAAAAAGTTGTTTAACATAATTGAAGTGGCGTATGTTTTTCTCATGCCAAGTATTGTGTAAAGTTGTATTTTCCACATTTTAAAAGAAATCGTTTTAGAATGAGCTACAAATTAGATCTCAGACCTGAACTGTTTCTTTTTTGACATCAGTTGTGGTGAAAATACCACACAAGTAGACTTAAAAGGTCTTTTATCACTCTTTTCTTGTCAGCAGGAAGATCTGATTCACAATCAACCATGTGCCAAAAATCTTACAAGATGCTAGTAGAAACTCAGACAAGGTCCACTTCATCATGACAGTGCTGAAACAGTGACATCATTCAGAAACACTTCTTTGATCATCAGACTGGCATCATAGATATATCAGAGTTATTTCAAAGGACTTCTTATGAGCCCTAAAGGGCTCTGATATAATTATAGTAATAGGTTATCGGGAGTTTGAGAAACATTGCAACATTAAAGTAAACACAAGTTGTGAAGGTCATGTAAGCTGCTGGACTAAACCAGCAGGAAATACAGGCTATGGCAGTCAGGATATGTGACAGACGTGATGTAAAATGGAGGTAGAAAAAAAAAATCAAGACTATATTTGAAAAAGCACCATATAAAAATATATCAGAACTGGTGTAGTTCATCAGTATGATAAAATTTGAAGCTAATTCCTACTTAAACTCTCATTTAAAAGGCCAATCCTTTTTATTAACTGCTTAGAACAGACACTGAAAATAAACAGGATAAAGAACAGGAGTGTGCTTTTGAGAGTTTAAAGGCTCTATTGACTACATTCTCAGTTCTGGCATTTTATGATATTTCTCAGTCTACAGCTGTTTCAGCAGATGCCAGCAGCTATGGTCTTGGTATGGTGCTACTCCAATTACATGGACATGATTGGAAACCTGTAGCTTATTGTTCCAGATAGCTTTCAGATGCCAAAACCAAGCACAATCCAATAGAGAAAGAATATTGGGCAACCATATGGGCACAAAAAGAATGATATAGCATGTTCTTGGTCTTGATAATGTTTAATGACAGCCCCATGATTCCCATTTTATTAATAGGGTACTCTTTATACTGTAGAGATCATTCACACATTTGAAATACAGACAAATTACCCTTCTGTAAAATCTGTTCACATTAAGCTCATCTGGAATTTATGGAGACCACTCTTATCAGTAGAAGCAGCCACCAAAGCCAAAGTGTAAGTTGATGTCCTTTTGACGCACTGGCATCTCTGCAGAAACCAGATGTGTTAAACCAATCACATGTGGCTTTTGCACTATTGCTACCCACGTTTCATGATCTAACCCTGCTAGCTCAGGCATTTATCAGTGACCATCCATGGCTTCAGCAGGCAGATACAGATAAAGTCCAAGACTACTTGCCTGTAATTAACCACTCTTCAGGTTTCCTGTATCTCTTTTCTAAGAATTGTAGTTTGCCCTTTGGATGTGAAGTTATTACAAAAGAAACATTAGCAACCCTGATATTTACTCAGTTGAAGAGCAGTATATAGGTACAAGAGTTCCAAGTAACTAGCTTCAAAACCTTGTGGACAAAATCAGAAGTTTTGTGATACCGATGGAAAAAAAAAATTAGAGCAATCTCATATGCAACATTTAATGGGAGACTTAAGGAAAGAATAGCAAAAGCAGCATTGGAAGTAGAAAATGTCTGATTGGTTGCTTGAGGTTTCTTGTTTTTCTTTCTGTTTTTTTGATTTTAAGATGTGTAGCTATCCTGCTTCTCACTCATTCCACACAGAAGTAAGTAAATATATATATAACGGAAAAGTTTTTGATATATATATATATATATATATGATCACATACATAATATATATATGTAATAATATGTGTGTATGTGTACATATATGTGCGTGTGTATATGTCTGTGTATATATGTGTGTGTATATATATGTGTGATCTAGATACTCTGTGAGATATACAAAGCCTGTGAGGCCTAATTCAATAGCTTTTGTGATGTGGAATAACCCTCAATACACAACAACCAACCTGATGAAAACCTGCCATTTTATGTGGCTCTGCTTAAAAGTCTTCAGATGAACAGATGTTAACTCTAGGAATCCTCAAAATTTCTTCTTTAACGATTGGAACAAATCATAAAGTTTATGCAAACTCTTTAGGAAACCTTCTTCTGATATATCTGAATGGGCAAGTATATTAGACTTCCTCCGTTTTTTTCACTGCCTGTTACTGACCTCTGAAATGCTGATCAAGAGACAGTCATACCACTAAGGAGATAATTTTGTTGAAGAATGCTAAATTTAATAAGCAGAAATTTCTTGCTTTGAGACTGGAAATCTGAAGGAATCAATTTCACAGAAGTCACAGAAATGAGAGAAACTGGCTTCATGTTGAAATCACTGAAGCCTACAATTCATCAGGAACTGCAATTTGCTGTCATGTAGCAAATTTCATGAGAAGATTTTTATGGATTGAGAAGGTAGAGGGGGGGGCTTGGGGAGATGTACACTGCTTCCTCAAAACTATATGAGAAGAGAAACAAACAAAAACGGAAAGCTTCCAGGCAAAAAATGTTTCAAAGAGAAATAGGCCTTTATTAAGTAAAGTTTGAATAATTACTCACTGTGAGAAGAGGGAAATACTTATTCACTTCTCACAGTGAGCCAAACCCTTCCCCAAACTCACACACCACAGTGATATCAGAAATGAAGATATTTAATCAGAAGTGCTCATTTCTGACACGAGACCTCTCAAAAAGCTTATTTTCTTGTTCAGATGCTTGGAAAGTGGCTGGGGCTGCTGTAAGCTGGACGTTTTGCAGCACCACATCCTGTAGGTGCTGAAAGCAGCTCTGAAGTCACAGTTTCTTGGGTTTCTTGGATGATTTAGAGACACAGTTTATAAGCTGTGTCACTGATGGCAGAGAAAAAAACAGAAGTCAAACCAGGGAAAGTACTCCTTTCAATATTTTAATATGTTTATGTATTGCAGACACTTTCTAGTTTCTAGTGTTCAAATTTTTCAAGATGCCTTCTAAACTTGACTTACCTCATTTCTGTTATGTAGGACACAACTATCAAATACAATATGTTTATTTTTATTTTTTTGCCCGTGTTTAAAAGGAAAGTAGTTATGTAAAAATAAAAGAAATTTGAGCTAAAAAAAACATTACTTGAAAAGAACAGCATTTTTAGTAATGGGGTTTGTGAGTGTTCTAGTTCGGCTCCTTTCCTAAGAAATCAGTGGCCAAACATGTCAGTTATTTCAGTGAAACAGAATCAGGTTGTTTCTGCAGACGGGCAATAAATTATTATGGCACATCACATGAGGTTTTGACACATGCAGCAGCACCTAATTTCAAGAAAAGTTCCAGCAAACTGATGGAGCATACACCAGAATTCAACTAAAGGTGGCTGAATTGAGCTCTTCAACCATACAACTTGTGGTTTTTCTTAGATCTTCTCATTGCTACTTTCCCTTTAAAATGTAATTTTGCACACTGCGCTGTGTAGTGTTAAAAATGTTATGTTTATTTCCTCTTTTTTCTATAAATAGCATGTCTCATACTGTGCTTTGTTCTTTCTGGATATTTCTGTATTATGGTTTATTTACTTCCTATGTCCTCTTAAATTGCATCTTTAAAAGTTTTCAAAAAGAAAGCTTTTGCCAGTGAAAGGGGAAAAAATACTTCTCTCTTCTGTAAGACATAATTTTTTCATTACTTCTACTCTTCCAGTTTGTCTGAAAGGAGAAATAATAAGTGACTGATGTATCAAAGCATATTCCCTGTAATGATGTGCATATGAGACAACATTTTAAGTTGCTATTGATCTGCAAATAACAATTCTTGAGACAACCAGATTTCATCAGTTTCTTTCTAAAAATAAACCAGGCTTTAAATAGAGTCCAAAAAATGCAGTAATATCAGATTCAATTATCTAGCTGAGTTTTTTTCACAGCAGTTTGAAACATTGAAATGCCATCTTTGTTCACTATGATACTTGATTGTTGGGCTTTTTTAAAAAAATAAAACATCTACTTTATGTTCAGATGTATTTTTCAGCTTAAGTGGTGAACTACATCCTCCATAATACTTGATTATTAAACTGTCTTGTGAATTCTAGCATAGCTGTGGACGAACTATATTTGAGCAAGCTTTGGATTCACATATGAACAGTTAAAACATATGAGTACAGACACAGTACAATGTAAAGGGAACTAGAATGCCAACATATCTAGGTGGCTTGTAGAATATTTCTGGACTTCTGTGAGGAGTATCTCAGGTTATGGAGACACATGGATTTTAAAGCAATCACTACAATAAAAGTTGTCTTTGAGAAGAGAATTTTCCTGGTTTTTTTCAAGACAGCAGCTTTAAATCCTACCTTTGTTTGACTTAGTTTGATGCAAATATAAACAGTGGTTAGGGGGATGTGGAAAATGCGGTTTCAGTTACATCATACTGAGGTCATGATATTAATAGAGTTCCCAGCTTAGACCAGTTTGTTTTTATTTACAGCTGGAGACATGGAGATCTGATATACTAAGAGAGGACTTCACCTCTCTTTATGAAATCTGAACGAGACAGATTTTCAATACAGGAGTACCATTGGTATATTGGTTAGTTACAGCTGGCAGGGAAACGCAGTTTTATTCCCAATTTAAGCATGTATGTAAGGGGAATAATGTACTGTCAACATGTCAGTGAAAAAGATAAGAGAGTTATGTTGTTAGCCTTCCATATACAAAATGTCACTGTACTTTTTAGGAGATGTAGCACTGAGGGACTATGTATACACAAAAGGAAACCTGGAACAGATCATGCACCTTGGATCCATTACCTCATAGTAGCTGTGCACCATTATCTACATTACAGATGGTCGCTGTCTCCAGTTAAACAGTGGGTATATTTAAAAAGGGATTGGGCTGGCCTTCAGAGGTTGTCCTAAGAGAGGTCTCCCCTCCACCTTGGAGAAAAGGGTCCCTCAGCCAGCAGCTCAACTTTCGAGGGACTTCTAGTGGTGTTTAGGTAAACTTCTAGTGGTGTTTAGGTAAAGCTTCATGGCTGCTTATTTGATTACTGTCTGATATTAGATCACTATTGTTTATTGCAGGTGGCTGCCTGGCAGGTGGGAAGTTAAGGAACTGTATGTGTGTGTGTTAGGGCAACGGTTTCCCCTTGTTAGGCGAGGTATCCCGTGAGCGGGTGTGTGTGTGTGCTGCGTGGCAGTTAATACAGCACTTATTGCTTCCAGGAACCTCAACAGCAAAATGTTTCCTGCACTTTGACATTGATGAAAAACAAATTTATTATTTCCATTTTGTGTTTTCGTGTTTGTTATAGAAGAAGCACGAACCTGTGTTATTTCAGCACTATCTATTCTCTTGGTTTCACTGCAGACAAAAAATATTTCAGCACTAAAGATAAATATTTTATATTTTAAAATACATTTAAATATTAATTTGATGAATATTCAATACCTATTTATTTGCATAACTGAAACAAGAGACAATGGATTCAGACAAGATAAGCTGTTTGCTTCCGTAAAACAGAAACTTTTCAAATCATTTATTCTCTCTTTTTGCTTGGTGTGCTTTATTTAACCAGTAGAATATTTTTTTCTTGAAAAGATCTGGGTTTTAATAAGAAGCCATATTTCACTGAAAATGAGTGACAAAGCTGGCATTCCCACAAATGACTGCCAATATATTATTTTTGTTTATGTGATCTTTCCAAAATAACCCAGCTCCCCTTTTTCTGTCACTGTGCATATATTCTTCAGCAAAGTGCTTCAGAATGCTGCAAAATTAAAGCAGTTTAGGACTCCTGATGATGCCAAAAGGCAAACAGGAACGCGAGAAGTATCCTTAGCATATAATTTAATTAAGGAATATCCTGAATAAATATACATGAAGCAGAGCTAAAATCTATCCCATTAGAAAAGGAAAAGATGTCAAAATATATATCAATGGAGTTTGTAACCTCCTGAAAGCAGATAGCGTGTCTTTTTTTTTTAATTTGGAAAGAACTTAATAAATTTTCCTCACTACCAAAGGGTAAACAATAGTGTGCACAGAAAGAAAGGCAGGTAATATGTCAGCTCTTGCAGCATGTACATCACCTAGTGGACATGCTTTGCATACTAAAGGGTGGGGATCTATCCTGCTAATGCATATTTTCTGCTCACGTTATCAAGTGTTAATCCTGGCGCATGTTTTCCACACATGTGGAGCTGCAAGGAGCACCCAGCAACTTGTGGCTCACCTGTCCCAGCCCTTGCCAAGCCCCGGAGAGAGGGCAGCATTTCTGCAACACAACACTTCTTTATGTCTTTGCTGCTTTTCTGTGCAGGGGTCAAAGCAGTATTTAGCCTGCACTCCCAACTAAACCGAAAATTATTTTTTGAAGAAAGTGTATGCAGCATTGGTGTAATCCTGCAGCAGACTCCATCCCGCTGCAATCCTCTGCACTGCACAAACTACAAAATGTGTGCAAACAGACCTAGGGGAAAATAAAGCGTGGCCCACACAAATACGTAAAATACACTTGCAAATTAGAGGGAAAATTGTAAAGATATGGTTAAGGCAAAGGTTTGTGAGTTAAAGCTATCAGTGATCCAGCTTAGCATTCTATCTGACTGTTTAGTTTTACACAAATATTTACTGTGTCACTCCATCCAAATGAGACCTTCTCAAGTGAATGCTGTGGTAGCTACCTACAGCCCTGATCCGGATGCCAAGGCCCAATCCAGCTTCAGCAGAAGCAAACAGCGAGATCCTTGCGCGCTTTACGGATTGTGAAAGCAAGCTTTTGGAAGTGGAAGACACATTTATAGAGAAACACCCCCGAAAAAACAAGGATGGACCTGAGGTCTGCAGTTTGACTGGAAAAGTGTTTGAGGAGCATGAGCTCTGGATAGGAACATGTGACAATATGTAACACTCTGAGCTGCAAGGCAGTGACAATTAAGAGGGACATACTTGTCTCTATTTTTAAACAGCAATGAGGTGAGTTGATATTTAAGTTCTCTTCCAAGAATTTCAGTACAGATGACTGCCCATAGTATAATTATTCACAGTAAAGACTGAGCCATGTTTCAGCTCTGAACATTTGATCGGTCTCTGTACAATCAAAATATAGTCAGATTTGGACAGCCTAGCAGGATATTTCTGACTTCCATGTGCAACTATACTTTAACCAGCCTTTCTCTCACACAATGTCACACAGTGATACACAGTGTAAATCCTTCATATGTCAAATCAGACATGGCATCTACAGTCTGCAGAAAAAATCTACAGGGTGTAAAGTTACCAAGTATTTGTGAGGTCTACTGTGAGGCTGCATTTTTTTTCTTCCTGAAACATGAATTCATCTTCCGAAGAACGTGTTTATTTTTCCTTTTTCACACAAAAACCACATCTACTTTCTCCAGGAAATAGAGAAAATAAAAAGGTATGGATAAGAGAAGTTTGCAATAAGCCAGGCTTCAATCATCAGCTTTGCAATATAATAAGACTCAATGGTTACAATCCTTTATTATTTAGGAATCATGTCAATTCTCCCAGCATGTCTAAGAAAAATATAGTTACCATGAAGTAGTTGGCATTTAACACTCTCTACTACACTCCATTATCTGAGAAGGTTTTGTCCTTACTGGGAGCAGTGGGAAATGTCATATAAGATGAGCCAGGGCTGGGAGTTTAATAGGTGATTTGTGTATTTTTCTCATTATGAAATGAGACCACAGAAGTCTATAAACTTCATGGATATTAGTTGCTAATAGTTCAGATTAGATTTTTCAGAGTTTTTAAATCTAAGCTGATGCTCATCCACTAATTTAAACAATAATGTCTAGAAAGTTGATTGATCTTTTGGAGTGAATGTACACACTAAAGAGTAAGCATTGTAGGGGCTATTTTTAAGCTGTAAACTGAGAATTAGGAGCCAGTGTTCAGTCTGTCACACTTCATCAAAATATGATCTGAGACTACTGGCAAACCTCTTCTTTATTTTTCACCTTACACATAGAACAACTGGAATGAAAGTATCACGCCACAAAGATTTTCAAACTGAAGTTTCTAAATCTGCTGAAGACAAAAGAAGCCTTGTAAAATTTGCTATCTTTAGATTATTTTTAAATAATTGAAGATGCTTTCTAAAAGATTCTCCCGTAATTTTGGCTTTGAAATAGACCTCTGTAAAACAGATAGTTTTTAAATTAGAAATCAATGCCAGACTTGTGGCTGCTCACCATCTTTGTAAATTGAAATCACAGTAGACCAAAACATGTCCTGATTTATGGTCTGTAGAGCTGAATTTACTCCAAGTAAATTTGACCATGTATAACAAGATACTGACCAGTTCATTAAAGCTCTGTATCCTGAAATGTCTGCAGAAAAGGTAGCTTTAACCAGATAATAAAATATATTTAAAACAAATTTTCAAAATCAAGCAAAATTTCAAAGCCAGCAACCGAGGCAAATACTGTTAAAAATATGCAGGTAAATATACATAAAAATGCTTCCTCCCTTTTGGAAATGTTTATGCCTTTATAATAAACACACAGAATGCTACTTTGCATTCAATAGGTCTATTTATGTGCTTAAAATTAAGTATTTGTAAATTTGCAAGATCAGGCCTATAGTGTATGTGTGTGTGTGTGCATGTGTGTACGTGTATGTACAGGAATAAAGAAGGAAGCTTGATTAGAAGTTCTATTCCATGCTCACTCTTTTATTTAACATCTGACATTGGAAAAAATGAAGCTAAATGTTCCAGCATTTCTGACAGTTCCAATCCATTATTTGTAATCTGAAAAAAAGCACTTTTTTACTCTGAAGCAAATGTAAGAAGTTTTTTTCTTTTTTTTTTTTTTTTTTGTGGATACGCCTTCTTTATATAGTGACAACATGATAGCAGAGATACCAGTTTGCTGTAGATTGTGTGACTGACAATAATAATCTCTGCAACACGTAGAAGGGAATAACTGATGAATCGGAAAATATATGGATGCCTACCGAAATGATTATGTAATGAAACACGAAGTCAAACGGTGGCATGCTTCTATTAATTGTAGATGATAGTAATTAATTTTCACTGCAGTTGTGATCATGTCGCTGCTTTCAGAAGAATCCAGAATCCCCTTCCAGGAAAGTGTGAAATTGCATCTGGGTTCTTCAAGCCATGAAAGACTATAAATTTCTTTTAAAATAAGAGAGGGAGGCCTTCCTCGATACTGTACTTTAGAAAGAGGAAAAAACAAAGGGAAAAAGAAAATGATAATTGTTTTCTCTAAGGCTATTATCTAATGCAAAAGCAAACAGTCTGACTGGAAATCAGCTAACAGAAGGGGATTAGAGAGTAGATCTGAGAGTGGCTTGATTTCTAGCACTGCTGTCTCTTCACACAGTGATGAGACACAGGCAGAGCAGCCAGGAGCTCTCCAGATGGCTAGAGAAAGTGTTTGTCTTGGGTTACTGCAGGGCAGTCTGGACTCTTAAAGCCGGGGAGGCATCATTAGGGAGCAAGTTAGATGTCCACCCAGTAAAAGCGAGCGAAAGAAAGAAAGAGTAGGCAGGCTGCCCGAGAGGGACCACGCTCGCCTATTGTTAACATATACTTGACCCCCACTAACCTCTTCACGACACAGATGTCTCCTACCTCTATCACCTCCCACTGCTTTAAGCCCTCCCCCCCTGCACCTGGGTAGCGGGGCCGGCCCGGCTGCCGGCAGTATGCTGCCTGCCTCGCGCGCTGCCTGCTAGCNGCGGGTTCAGCTATGCGTCGGCTGCTCGGGGACAGGCAGAGACCCCGCCACTGACAGCGGCCGCTCCCTGCGCTCCACATCACGTTTGTCTGAGGCGTCGGCAGCAGCAAGGAGAAGGACCTGGGCATTAATTATCTCGACTTGGAGACTTTGCTTTATTTTTGGTTCTTGTCCTTTCCCGTGGAACCAGTAGTCTCTCTCGAGCTGATCCTCCTTTAAAGAGAAAAAAAAAAAAAAAAGCGAGAGAGGGTGGTGGGGGGGGGAAGAGCAGCTGGAGTTTCTCCTCAGCTCGTTTTGACTTTTGTGGACGTGGATCATCTGGACTGGGAAGGGAAGCCGCGCGGCGCTGCTCTCCCCTTTCCCACCCCCTCGCCCCTCCAGCAGCCTGGGCTGCCGTCTCTCCCCCGAGCAGGACGGGAACTTTTATTTGCAGCTCGCAGCCCGTGGCGAATGGTGGGCATCTCCGGTCCTCTGCAGTGTGAGTACGGGCGCGGGCAGGGCTGGGCAGGGCGCGCCGGGGCGGGGGGAGCCCGAGCCCCTTTTCTTTCCCTTTCTCCTTTCCCGCAGGGCTCCCCGGCTCTGAGGGGCTCCCGTGGCTGTAACTAACCCAGGCGGACTGGGGCTGCTGCTGTGCCCGGGCCAGGTTAGCGTTGCATGCAGCCTTACACGCTCTGTCCCCGGCTTATAAACTACCACCCCGGATACTGCTCAAGAGCTCAGAAACCAAATAACCCAGTTTTGGCAGAAAATAACCCTCCCAGGCATATATTATAACAAAGCGTCAGATTTCTGTCTGGATTTAGGACTTGCCTTTTTCCTTCCTGCCTCCCCTCTCTCCAGTCTCTAGCGCTGGCCAGTGTGAGTTGGAGTGACTGAAATATTTCTGATGGGATTGTTTTGTTTCGCTTGTTTCACTGCAATCATAGGTTTGTGCAGCTCTGGCAACATATTTTCTGACTATTTTGAAAGAAATATTTTAGGCGGTTCACGTCTCCTTTAGCTGCACCGCGGTCTTGCAAATAGGTTGTTCCCTAACACGACAGGATAACGTTAGGGATTGCATTTCCAAAACTGCCATACAATGTAACTGTGTCATTTCCTCTGGCTGTGCTGAAGGGTTCGATTCCATAAATTTGCGACAGACACTGATAAGGGAGATTGGAAGGATGAAAATCACATTCCCTGCCATTTAGAGAAGCCTTTGACTTTTACGGAGTTCGAGTCCTTTTGTTAGTGCCAAAGTTGAGAAATTTGATTTAGTGCAGGGAAGGATTTGCCACCTTAGCAGGAGCACCCGTGACTCCGTTTCAGAGTTAATTTATAGCGAACTAGCTGTCGTTCTTGTACTCTGCTCCCCTAGATGTTAGAGAGAAACCGAAAGTAACTAATAGGACGCAGCTCTTAAATCGTTCACGCTCCAACCAGGAGCTAAAATGTTACTCTTTCAGTTCAATGAAAAGTTTAAAGTAGGGAGGGCGAGGGTATGGGGAGCCGAAGCAGCCTCCCCCTCCTGCCCCCCAGGTTGCAGCCGGAGCCGGGCGCGGCGGGACCGCCCTGCCCGACCGCAGCCGGGGGCTCTCCGGCATCTCCGCTGTGGGGAACAGACGCCTCGAAGCCGCTCGGGTTTCTCTGGGAGAGCAGCCCTCCATCTTCCGATCCGCAGCAGGCTCTGCCCGCCACCCCCTCCTGCTTCTGCCGTGCCCTAAATCACAGCACGGAGAGCATCCGTCTCTCGCAGCCGCCCGGCCGTGACGCCCGGGAGCCGGCAGCTCCCGCCCCGCAGACAGCTCGGGAGCGGGCTGCGATCTGCTGAGTCCGCGGCAGCAAGTCTGACCGAAAGAGCTGCCGAAGTTTTCCACTGACAGTCGCAGCCGGGCGGGAAGCGCCTGCCTTCTCTCGCCGGCGCGGCCCCAAGGTGCGCTGTGCACGGCTGCGCGCCCGCCTGTGCGGGCAATGCTGAACACGGTGAGGGCATAGCACGGCGCGGCGAGGGCTGGGCAAGAATGGGTATATGCCTCTTAAAATCAGCCTGCGGGAGCTGCCGGCCGTCTGTGGGAAAGCAGCAAGTGCCAAACGCTTGGCCACTGGCGTAGCCCTGGCTAACTAGAAGAATGTCTTGTGAGTCTTGGTATGTACAGCCAAGCGTTTGCTCCAGCAAGTACCCCTGTGCTTAACGTAACGCTGACCCCTTTAACTTTTAACATCGCTTCTCCTAATTAATCTGTTCAGGCCCCAGACT
This sequence comes from Peucedramus taeniatus, assembly GCA_013400575.1. NCBI lineage: Eukaryota > Metazoa > Chordata > Aves > Passeriformes > Fringillidae > Peucedramus > Peucedramus taeniatus. The sequence continues at coordinate 436,524 of WBNO01019033.1, read as the reverse complement.
TAAATGGCTGTCCACAGCTGCTGCAAATTGATTTATCCCCTGATGGTGGTCCGAGTTGCTGACCAAAGCAGGATATTTCTCCCCTCCCCATTTTTGGTCTACTAATCTGCTTTGACTTATTTCCTACTTACAATAATGCCTGCATGCTTTTTGAAGGACTTAGAAAATATCTTCCATTGACATGTAACTAGAAACATAATTATTGTATTTGTAAACACAATATGTTAGGGCTAAGGGTGAGTATAATTTATTTAACTACACCCTTGAAGCCTTACATTTCCGTCTCAATTTCTGCATCCTGACAGATGCAATGGAAAGTTTAAATAAGCAACTTTGTTAACTGCAGTTTGAGGCAAGATGTGAAAGACGTTTTTAGAGTTGAATTCTATTGTCCAGGTTTTCTGTTCAGCTTTTCTGTTAACGGCTTAGTGAATTTGGATAGCCGAGAGGATTGAAACTGCTTTCTAATGGTTGTTAAAGCTGATGCTTGACCTTTCCATGGGAAGTCTGAAAACCTCATTCAGTTTATTCTGGGCTGATTTCCTTAGGAAATTCAATATGATCAGGGAATTTCCTTCAGCTCGGCTGAATGGTAAAAAAGTTACTCCATCTTGTTTATGCATTCTGGTTTTAGCACTAGGTGTTTTTGTGGCTCCCCTTCAATAGGAAGATAATAGGAAAAGACATGAGTATGGCTCATTCATAACTGTACAGTCTGTGAAAATATGAAGATGGCAACGGCTTTGTGAGATTCACTGCAGATTTGCTGTAAAGGTTTTCGATTAGGAACTTACAATAACTATGTTTGATAATTGATAACTTTCTTAAGGTCAGTTTCACCATATCTGAACCTTCAGCATAATTGCTACTATTTTCAATTAATGAATCATTTTCCCTAGCTGTCACGGGAAGCTCAACCATACACCAGTGCAAGAAAACACCAAACTCCACCAAAAATCCAACAGACTCTTGAATCCGTTCATGCCTCAGGCAAGCTGGAGCTAGGCGAGGGGTACAAGAGATGACAGCAGGACTTCTTTCTGTCCTGTGCTTGCAGAAGGGTGAGCGGCTGGGTTCTTGAGCCATGAGCATGCTGTAGGGAGACAAGAACCATTCTGTTTGTAATGGAATGCAGACAGCAGTGTTAGGTCACTGCTTCCTGGCAACTGCTGCACAAGTTGTTTTTCTTCAAAGGCTTTGAGCTTTTAAATAGTTTCCAAGATCTTTTTAAGTAAAACACTGCCTTCTACCATTTTTGACCACCTTAACGTTAACTTGTTTCGTGCCTAAATAATGGACCAGTAAAACATCACACGGTATCTCTCATCTGTGTACGCTTAACACTATGTATGCCTGTGTGCACATGGAGTTTTATACTGGGAGTATTGTTTTTGGAATAATGGGGGAGAAAAATAGCTCCACCTGGAGTGCTGGTCAGGGGATAGTCAGTTCAGGACATTCCTTCCTGTCAAATCCTGTTTCTCACTTCTCTGAAACGAACTTCAGACGACAAGAGTTGAATGTGAAGCTCGCCTCACTGAGGTACTGTGCAGACTGCAAACTCCTCATTGCCAGACGCTTTGGGTGAAATAGGCATCTGCAGTGTTTGCATTGGGGGTGATGGGAGAAAGGGCTTGCAATTGTCATTTTCAACTTTCAAATCCACTTGCCACAGTCCATTACTGTTAAATCTTTAGCTAATTGAATAAGGATATCAGTATGTTGCTATTGCAGGAGCTTCAGACTTTTTAGATTGGGGGGTGGAGGAGAAGGTCTTGTTCTTTGTTCTGTAGAAACTTAAGTTGTCATGCAGAGATCAAGAAGACTTAATAGCTGAAATAAAACATGAATTTGGTGTCCTGAAGGGGCCATTTCTCATGGCTTGGCTAAAGAAATGTGAAGAGATAATTGTTTTAATCTGAATACATTAAAAAACCTTGATCCGTGTAGTTAGTAGCAACCTGCTCTTTTTCATACAGCCTTTAAAAACAACCTATAACACTTAAAAAGTTTAAAACGACACTGAATTTAGTATAAGTAATGAGAGTGTAAATCCTTAAAACATTGGCTTCCAGGTTATATTGTCTTCATATTGTTTCACATCAGAGATCTAAAATAGTTGGTTTAAAAACTGAACTTTTAAGGCAATGGGTCTTGGTTTTCCACATAGATGTTCCTTTTTAAAGACCTGCTTTCAAAATGAAGTTTTCCTGTTCTTACTATAAACTTTATTAGTTTAATATATGGTAGCACAAATACATCAGGAAGTAGCAGACTGTGTGGTTTTGTGAATAAAGAAAAATTACCAGCAGACATAAAATCAAAGTCAAAATATCCTGTTCTTTAAAAGCTTTTTTTTATTTCCTCCCCTCCAAATTTTAATCTGAAAGACATGGACTTCCATCTTCATTTTTTTTTCTGCCATCGATATGAAAGTTTCCAAATAACGTTTAGACAACAGTGGACATTTTATTAAAGTAAACATTAGTTCAGTATAATGGAGGTAATTGTAAGTGATAAGAGCAGAGCAGGTTATCTGTGTGTTGTTTAAACAGAAGGAGCTATTTTGCACCATTTCCAGTAGCCATCTGTAGAGGAGAAGGGTTTGCACCTGTCTGTCCACACTAATTATAGATTAGGTCCAAAGAAATGAAATTCGAGTAGCCTTTCTCTTAATGAAATCCATGGTGATTTTATTGTAAATGTGTTTTGTGTACAGACGGTGATGGTTTGTCTGTGAGTAAAATAAATTGCTGTATGGCTGTTATGTACTTGTAGTTGTAAAGCAGGATACTGCTGCATTAACAAAGGTCCTGAATAAAAATGCAGTGCTCCATTTAAGTCCTAGGCTTCAGTCATGTCTCTAGCTAGGCTTAATCAAAAAGGTTCACTGTAGGCACAGTTATTTAGGGGTATGTTTCAGGGTAGACTTTTCAGTTATCATCACTTTCATGTCAATGTATTGGCATGTAGGTGGTCCTTTGCCTGAAATATGAGGCAGAAATGGTTTCATGTTAAATATGTACACACATACATGCGGAGTGTGTCAGAAACTCAGAAATAGTTTCCTCTGGTTTAACCTATATTATTAGAAAAAAGTGTAAAGAGTGAGAAATGCATTCTGAAGTAAAAGGTCACATGAATTTCTACCACATCTGTTTATAGTAATTATGAACATAATTAACATAAGAATTACAAGTGAGGTAATGACAAGCTGAGCTATGAGATATTATGCCATAATAGTCATATGTTGGAATTCTCACATTATAGCACACTAGAATTCACATATTCAATGCAAGAAAGAAAATGTTAGATTTTTATCTATTTTAATGCTTCAAAACTTATCTGCCTGGGGCAGATGGACTTTCCGCTTTAGAGGAAGGTAACCCATTATTACAAGAGAGTCAGTTGAAATTAAGATTTCTAGCCTGCAGCTTGGACTTTGAGACAGCTGTGCTTATGGAACGCCACTTCTGTTACACATTTGTATTCTGATTGTATTTATTTTATTAATACACATTGTTTTATTTTTAAATGTGTTTTCACAGCAAATGGCTTACATTAGGAAGGACCCAAGATTAGGTTTTTTTTAGAGCTTTGTGATTTGAGTAATAAAAGTATGGTCAACATAGACATAAGATGCACATGGTGGCCCTGCAAGATGAGAATCTGGCAGATCCTAAATTAGTTCCTAAATCATGGCATGTTATGTATGCATTTCAAGGAAAAGCTCTGTAACAGAAATACCAAAAAAGAGCAGTCTCTAATTTGTGTGTAATAGTTTGAAATAACATATGCAGAAAGAAATATCTGTATTACCTTGCAGGTTGAATTAATTAATAAGTCACTTTTCTTTAGAAATGCATAGAACATGTCATTAAGTTTAGGAGCTAAGGTTTCAAACAAGTTGACTAACTTTTGTAATATGACCTGTCTGATTACCTCTAAATATGGTTGTCACGCAACTGACAACTGGAGGAAGTTGAGGGAGAGAAGTGGTTCTTCTTCAGGGTAAAAATACTGGCTGAGGAATGCATAGTAAATTTGACATGTGAAAATCAGTTTGCCTTCACTGAAAAATCAAGGTCCTGGTTTTGCAATAGGAACATTTACCAATTGCTCTCTTTCCAAGGCTAAACATATAGAGTGATTTATGAAAAAAAAAAAAAATTACCTTGTGCTATGTCTCAGTGATACCAAGAGGTTTTCACATTATTGGATTAGTGGAGGATTTGTGACAGACCCCTTTTTTATCTGACATTCATTGGGGTGACATGATTTTCACACACATGCCCTTCCCCCATCTATGTTCTGGTTTTCACTTTGTATTATGTGTCAAATTCCCTTTATTCCTTTTCTTGTGGAATAAACTGCTATCTTGGACGACTGATTTTGGAAGGAGTTTTGCACTGAACAATGCCAGTCTCACTTCAGCGTGCTGTCATTGTCCTCCTCCCTCCTTCGCGGTGCTTCTCAGCCGATGTGCAATGGAAATGCGTTTCCTAACAAATAAGTGTTGATTCCCAGGGAAAAAACATTTTAGAAACTTTAAAACTCGACTGCATAGAGTGCCTGGTGCTGGCATAGCTATTCTGCAGGCTGGCTGAATGGTAGGCAGGCCAGGCTGCTTTGCTGTCTCCCCTTTCCATGCCTCGTGCTTACCCTGTGGTCTTTGATGAATCCCGACAAAACAGCCCCTCAGTTTTCACAGAACCTGAGTTGTGAAGTGTAGGGACCTACTTCTCCTTATCGCTCATCCTCTGGTGAATGATGCCACCACTTTGTAGCAGCAGTGCTGTGTTCAGGCTCTAATGCCAATGGTGACAATGAGCAGGCTGGATTAGGTAGGGACTTGGCCAAACTGGGAGCGGGTACAGTCTGTGACTGCACTGGGCCAGCGGCCGCCGTGCTCCGTGCGGGATGTGGGCATGGTCTGCGAGGGGGGAGTCGGGCTGCAGCAGTAGGTATGGCCTGTGAAAGGAGAGCCGGGCTGGAGGCAGTCACAGGGACCATCGCCTTGGTGGGGGTGGCGGCGACCTCAGGCAGAGGAGCCTTCGGGAGCCGGCGCTGCGCGACCCCTGGCAGGGTCCTTATCCCGGAGAGGTGTTGGGCAACTTCCAGGGCCGGAGCCGGGCCGGATGCCGGCCAGAGGGCAGGCACATGCAGACCTGGGCACCGCCGCCTTCTCCCCCGGTGGGCGGCGCGGAGGTGGCGCCTCTCCTCGTGCCGGGCGCGGCCTCCCCGGGGACCCCGGGCCGGCTCCAGCCCCGCT